>OX638369.1:124330995-124699706 GCA_951812925.1 Calliopum simillimum | reverse complement strand
CCAAAACATAAACAGACTAAAGTTTTCATTTATATTTATATGTAAATATTTTACCTTTATTTCATACGGTTTACGATTTTCCGCTGATTCACGTTTGCGATAACCACCGTCATCATCATCATCATCGCCAACATTGGGCATATCACCCAAAATGAAACCAATGTCTGGTCTATTTTTTAAATTTGCTGTTGTTGTTGCTGTGTTTGTTGTTGTATTTCTTGGCATTGTCAAAGTTTTACTTGATGACATTATTTCTACAATTTTTCTTTTTGGACTTTTCAACAACAAGGTCTTTTCATTTGTTGATGTTGTTGTTGGTGTTGTTGTTGTTGTGAAACTGCTATTACTGTCCAATTTAAGGGTGTTAGCTCTTGTTGTTGCTGGTGTTACTATTGTTGTTGGTTGTGGTGTTGGCGATTTCATGGCCATTGCCTGTTTAGTTTGTTGACAGCAAATGAATGCATTTATTTTTGTCTCCAGACATTTATCAGCATTTTCTGCAAGTCGGATTTACTTAAATTGTGAATTAAGTCAAGAAATACTCTACATGGGTGTGTTGACTGTTGAAGTTAAAGTTTTGATTCTTCTTCTTTTTTATGTTTTTCAAAGTGCTGAAAGTGTAAGAAATGAAAACGAAGAAATGTATAAATATTTTTGCATATAATTTTTTTTTTTGCATTTGTACTATGAATAAAACATGTTTTGATTCATAAATAATTGCAAAGTCTTAAATGCTCTGATTAATTTAACTACATACATACATAATATATACCATGTAGTTTTGTGTTTTTATCAATTTTCTACTTATTCTGATATTTTTCTCTGTACTCTTTTGTATCTATTTTTAGATTTTTGTGGCAAAGTTCAGATTTGTAGCTTTTGCAAATTAATTTGATTTATAAAAATGTTTGCATACACTGAAGAAAATAAATACAAAATCAATGGACCTCGCACATAGAGATTCTTTCTAAAAAATCCAAAAAACTTACTGGAATTTATTTCTAAAGAATAAAAGTTAAAAAAAAACTTAAAAAAAAAACTCTTAAGAGTAAAAGTTGAAAAAAGTTTTTCAAAAAACATTAGGAATAAGTACAAAACAATTAAAATAAATTTAATTAGAGAAAATTGTTAAGTTTTTTCTATTTTTTAATTTTGAAAATTTTTTAAGAGTTTCTTATGTTTCCTCGTTGTCCAAGGCTTTCGGATTGCCCCTGGTAGAGTAGAATATATGACCTACCTTCATCTTTTCATCACCTCAACATTTTCGCCGAATATATTTACCACATTATTCCACTCCTAAAGGGAGGTCCATACAAGTGTGACGAGTTTCGTTGTTTTTGGGTTGAGAATTTGGAGCTATTTTCAAGCTTCTCAACAGTAGTTTCGAGCTGTCTGAGAAATTGTTCATTTTCCGGAAAATCAGAAAAATTGTTTTGTATCGCGAACTTTAATTTTTCAACCAGTCGAACCCACAGGAATAGTCACCGAATAAATCTTTTGACACAAGAGTTTTGACCTAATTTCCAGCTGATCCTAAGTGAAAAGTGTTTTCCGGAAAACCCTTTACTTTCCGGAAAAATCCAAAAAAACTTTTTTATGGCTTACTTTATTTTTTTCTGTCAGACGAACCCACGTTCGGAAAAATTGGCGATCATATTTTTTGACACACAAATTTCAAGCTAGTTTCGAGCTGACCTAAAGCGTAAAGTGCTTCCCGGAAAACCCTATACTTTTCCGGGAAATTAAAAAAAAACCTTTTTTTGTGGCTAACTTTATTTTTTCAGCCAGACGAATCGACAGAAAGAGGAGCAATACCAGTCAATTTTTCCGATATTCCGAAAAATTTCCTAGACGACTCGAAACTACTATTGAAAAGCTCAAAAATAGCTCGAAATTTCCTACGTTCTACTCCACCAATGGCACTCCGAAAGGCCTGTAAAAACATTTTTACATGGGTGCGCTACTAAAAAGTTCAGATAGGGGTAAGAATATTTGAGGAAAGTATTAAGGAGGGAAAATTAATGGGTGTCTTACATTTCATGCCTCTAATAGCGACACCTGGGCCACGGTGGATCTCAACGACTGCAAAGTACGGAAAAACGTGATCAGCGTTCTGAGCATGGGTATTACTTTATTTAAAGATGCACCTTTCAAATTTCCAAACCCAAACATCGTACCTGAACTTATTTTAGAAAGAGTTAGAATAATGGTTTTTTTGTAACAAACGCAACAGACCAAAATAAAACAAATTATTTTCGATGTATGTATTTGTCGGTGCTGAATCCGAATCCAGTCTCGAAACTTCTCTATCATATATGGTTTTTGAGATATTCTAATATAAATGTTCAAAAACACGATTTTCGAGGTTATTAGACCTGTTCCGGAGACCGGGTGGTTTCATTACTTTTTATTTAGTAGAATTTTTGGTTAAAGTGGTGAGTCACACGATAAAAAGTATTAGAATCTTTATTGTGGAGAATTACAGGTTTTAAAACAATATAAATTTGTATTTACGAAATAGTAACCATTTAGGATATATTCGATAAAATCGAATGTTTCGACTTTTGGGGTTTTTGAGAATATTTCCTATGCAGTCGCTTTGTCGCTGATGCAATTCAATATTATTAGTAGAATCTGTAATTCTCCACAAAAGAGATTTTGTTACTTTTTACAGTTCAACTCATCGGTGTTATCAAAAAGCCTCCTAAATGAAAAGTTATTGAAAACACAAGGATTTCGGAACAAGCCTGTATATACAGGACGCACGAAATTGTTTTGCTCTTTTCTACTAAATACTTGCATCGCTTAGCACTATTCTTCATCTTAAAAATAAGCTATGAATTGGTTTAGTCTGAATTTTCTTAAGAAGCTATAAATATTTTGAAATAATACACGAAAGTTAAAAAATCGTATATGGATTCTCATTTTAAAATGGTAATAAAAACTGTCCTCAATCATGCATTTATCAAACACATTTCGTGTGTAGAGAACCTCAAAAATCCTATTTTTGAACTTTTAGTTTAGGATATCTCAAAAAACCGAAGGTGACAAGACAATTATATTGAAAATTACCACTTTTATTTTAGATTATTTTTCGACTTCTCTTAAAAACAGAATCAGTTTCGGAAACTATTATTCAGAAACTTAGGTACATGCACATTTTCGTGTATTTACTAAATTCATTTTTATAAATCTTTCCACGATTTCTTTCATTCTAATGTTCGAGATTTTTTAATAATTTTTTTGAAAGAAGCTCTCAGTTTATTCGAGTTAATGGCAACTAGCTAGGGAGATAACAATTTAGTTCGAAGAGAATGTTTTTCTACCGCTCTGCTAAGTTTATCTCTAAGGTTGTTGATTTTTTTTTTTTGGTGTTTTTTTGATTTTATCTTTTATCTACATACACCTACTTCGCACTTGGGAATTTAAATTCTATTTTTAAACGCTTCAGCTGATCTATTGTATAAAAGTTTACATTTTTGTGCAAATAACATGTTTTGAAGCTCGTGTCTGTGGATACGTTTAATTAGCATATGCCACCATGCGATGCTGTTTTACTCATTGAATTTTCAGTTTTTTTTTTTTCAAAGTTTATACGCATAATATTTTGGCTTATAACTACCATTTGTTTCTATTTGTTTTTTTTTTTTTAATATTTCCGGAATTTTATTTCGTTATCAGTAGCATGTAAGCCACTAAAATGAAACAGATGTTTCTTGTTTCTAATGTACAAAGAATCTATTTGCATATAAGCAACAGAATATGAGAATTTGTTTTATATAAAATACGTTGATAATACAGTGGGTACACTGGACTGATCCAGATTTGTATCAGAAAAATTAGATCTGTTCAAAATTTTGTCCTCCAGGCCTTAAAAGTTTAATTTCAATTTGAATGAACAATATCTCCAAAAGTTCAAAACAAACGAAGAAATAATTTCCTTACTCGAACTCATCAGCTTGAACAGTTTAAATTTAAAAATTAAATGTTTTTCCATATGTACTAAGGATAAGCTTACCAACCATATCGAATTTTTCAGAACAGTCCCGTATTTCACACTCGTTAATGGGATTAAAATACGTCCCAAAAAACTTTATTTTATTTCATGTATAATATTTTGATATTTTTGCTTTACTTACGTAGTATATTGTTCTCAATTCTTCGAAAAAATTTGGAAATGCATAAAGTAGGATATGCTCAATCCGGGACTATAAAAATAAACCATGTATTATGGATTATACGACACAAAGGACAGATCATAGAACATAGACCGCAAAGAACAGACCATAGACTATGGATTATGGAAAATATACCATAGCTAATGGACCAGAGACCACTAAGGACAGATTTTAGAATATAGATTATGGATCATAGACCATATAAAAACGACCATTAAGAACAGATCATAGAATATAGATTACGGACCAGAAACAGTAAAAGACAGATCATAGACCATAGAATTTGGACCAAAAACCATAAAGACAGATGAAAGACCATAGGTTATGGACCAAAGACCATAAAAGACAGATCATAGACCATAGATTATGGACCATAGATCATAAAGAACGGATCATAGACAATATATTGTTGACCATAGACAAAAACACATAGATCAGAACATAGATTATGGATTATAGGCCATAAAGGACAGATCATAAACCATAGATTATGGATCATAGACCATAAAAGACAGATCATAGATTCTGAACATAGACTATAAAAGACAAATCATAGACCAGAGATTATGGACCATAGACCATAAAGGGCAGATCATAGATTATGGACCATATACCATAAAAGACAGAACATAGATTATGAAACATAGACTATAAAAGACAGATCATAGACCATAGGTTATGAACCATAGACCATACAGAGCAGATTATAGACAATATATTGTTGACTATAGACCATAAAGGACAGATCATAGAACAAAGATTATGGATCTTAGACCATAAAAAACAGATCATAGACTATAGATTATGGAACATTAGGCCGGTTCAATTTTGTATGAAATAAAAAAAAATCATTCCGACCACCACTCAAGAGTTAAAAATGCTCTTAAAAACGATATCTGCATAATTTTTTTTTTTTCATTTCGGGAAAAACCAATGCAGCGCTTTTAATTCTACTCAAAGCCAATTTTGGCGAAAAAAAAAGTTGTTTGGTCATAACTTTTTTTGCACTAAAAAATCGATACAAAGACTATGTTCTTACAAAAATTTAGGCATTTAAAAAATAAAAATTTTTTTTGAGGGTATTGATGATATTAGCGTCCCAAAATCGATTTTTGGACGTTTTTTAATAACGCGGTCGAAATAACAATTTTTTACTCAAAAGCAGGACATCTTACATAAAATGTGAAAGAGGCAAAAAACAGCTTGAAATTGTCTTAGAAATACTTGCGAATTTTTTCAGAATTTATCAAAAAAACAATTTCCAAAAATTCTGAAAAAATTCACACGTATTCCTTAGGCAATTCCAAGCATTTTTTTACCCTGTATACTTTCTTCGTGAGATCCCTGGCTTTTTAGTTAAAAATCGTTTTTCCGACTGCGTCATTGAAAAATCAAAAAAAAAAAAAAAATAAAAAAATTTTGGGACGCGAATATTATCTATTCATAGCCCCAAAAACATTTTACGACATTTTAGTTTTTTGCTCGCAGATCAACTGGCTTCAAATGATTGGCTGAATTTATCCTTTACTAATTTTTAGTAAACACATGGAGGATTAAATTTGTCATTTTAAGCGGATTATTAGTTTTTAATTGACTAAATCAACTAACAAAATTGTTTATAATCATTTTGTTTATGTCAAATAGTTTAGAGATTTTAAAATTAGAACATTATTTGTAATGTGTGTAATTAAATTTGATTTATTTTAATATTCGAAAAAAAGAATGCAAAAAAAAAATTATTCTTTTTACATATTGAAGTAAGTAAATATTTTTGCAAAAAAAATAATGAAAAAGAAAGAAAAAAGTAATTTGTTATGCAAATTAACTTTGGTAAATAAATATTTTTTTATGTTGCCACACGCTGCAGTGGCTAAATAAAAATTAAATGTTTATTTTAATTGTGACGTCAGTGTTATTTGATTGAAAACACATTGAATATTTACTAAGAATATTTACTACATATTTACTATTTACTAATGGTTTGCCAAAAGTATGCTAATAGAATTTTCTGCTTTTAAAATTTCAAAAAGCGCCCGCAGGTATGCTACGTTTTTTTTTTTTCAAATTGCACAATTTGCCAACAGTTTGAGTAATTTTTAAAATCATTCATTCTATTAGCAGAAAATGAGTGAAAAGAACTACTTTGTACTCATAATGACAAAGCACTTAAATCAATACGAAATTAATGTGTAAAGGTAATTGACCAAGAAGGTAGTAGACATTTTAGTATTTATTATTAATGATATGCAAAATGCAATTATTGTGCAGTTATAGATATCTACTCATTTCATTCAGTATTATTATTTCAACATTTGGAATGTATGGGAATGTAATGATTTATAATAGTAATGAGATAATTGCTCAATAAATTTGCTTTGTGATAGAGTGCTGACTTTGGTCTTTATATAATGCCCCAGACAAACGAAAGCTTAAATCTAGATTACGAGGGGTCTAACAAAAGCTCGCTTAGTAGAATTGAATAAACTGGATAAAAAATTGTTTTAAATTTATAACTTTATTCTTAATCTGTTTGTATTTTTTCAACGTAATCGCCATTTATTATGATACATTTTTGAAGTCGATAAATACATCTTGAAAAACAGTCTTCAAAATCGGCTTTTTGCAGTTTTACAATTTCATCATTAACCGCATTTATTATCTGTTGAAGACTCTCCCTCTCAAATTTTTTTTATTTTTGGAAACAACCAGAATTCACAAGGCGCTAGATATGGGGAATAAGGTGCTGGACAAATTTCTTCGATGCCTGAAAGCACAATAAAATCGGTCGGTTTTTCAGCAGTGTGCGTTGGCGCATTATCGTGATGCAGAATATAGCCACGTAGCTCCTTGTTTTGGCTTTTTCACAATAAATTTTGAAAAACTTTTGGTAAGCAAGTTTCAGTATACCACTTAGCAGTAACCGTCTGACCTTTTTCGCAAGGAGTAGCAGCTACAACTTTCTCTCTGGTGAAGTAAACTGACATCATTACTTTTGTTTCTGACTTTTGTTGCCTTGCTTTAAAAGGTCTATTTACACCTTCTGGGATCCATACCATGGATTGTTGTTTAGTTTCAGGGTCGTAACTGTAAAACCATGCTTCATTACCTGTTTCAATTTTCTTGAAAGTGTTAGACTCTCCGTTTTAGAATTTTTCAAGAAAATACTTAGCAAAACGCACTCGTGCCTTTTTTTTGAACATCACTTAAAATGCTAGGAACCTATCGTGCAGATTTCTTCGTGTATCCAAGATCTTTTTTTAATATTCGCGATACAGCAATGGCTTTCAAGCCCAGTCGCTCAGCAATGATTTCCTGGGTCAATCATGGATCTTCGTCAATTTAAGACTTCACCAGCGCTACACTTAAATAATCAGTCGAAGATTTCAGGCGGCATTCTCAAGATTCGTCCTCCACAGAAAAATGACCTGTCGGGAATCTTCAGAACCACTTTGAAATAGTCACGAGGGCGCATTAACTTCAAATGCTATTTGGCATTCACTAAATATTTCCACAGGTTTGAGCTTACGTCGAAATACAAAAAGAATTGCAAACCGAATCTCTTGCTGCGTTGGCACTGGAATATCTGCTGACATTGTTTCACGAATTTTACGCTTTCTTCTCTCCATTTTGATCGATATTTCTGAAAATTAAAATGATATATCGTAAGACTATAACAAATAGTACGCAATTTTTTGATTTACTAAAAATTTACAACATGACCCTACTAAGCGAACTTTTGTTAGACCCTCCGTATAGACGTAATAATACGAATCTTTTTATAGCATGAATTTGGGCATTTTTTTAATACATATTTCAAAGACATTGACTGAAAGAAAACTTCTTAATTCAGGGGTCAAAAAATTCTAAAACATCAAAAAGAAGATTAATAGTGAGTTAAGCATCAGAAAAGCTAATTAGAATTTTTTGGACAGCTGAATTGGGAAATTTTCTTTTAGTCAATGTCTATGAAATATTTGTTTAAAAAATGCCTAAAATCATGCAATAACAAGTATCACATTATTGCGTCTATAATCTAGATTTGAGCTGTCTTTTGTCTGGGTCATAAGCTTTTGTGGGGATTTTAAAATTACTCAAAAGATTATATTGAAGGACTTTTGCAGTAACTTAACCGATTGTCTTTTAAATTACAGCTTTACACAAGGCACTATAGGTCAAAAGGCACACTTTTTTGGCCAAAATTGATAACGTCCATATTATCATGGATACCAACTGCAAATGTAGTTTTTATGTTGACTCTATAGTAAAAGAACAATTCTGACAAAAATCTTAACCCTTGGACTAGTCAAAAAATGCACGTAAAAAATTCTCTAAACTAATAACACATACCAGCAAAATTTTTTTTTTAAGCATTTCCAAAGTAACTTTATGCGTTAAATCCGAATCCGAGGTCAGAACTGACCCACCACCTCAGGATTTGGAGATATTTGAGGTCAAACTCATGAAAAATTACTATTTTGGCTATTTTTGAGGTTCGAAATTTTTGTTATTTTTTTTTACCAAATGTACCACGTAGTTATGTTATGTTTCTTCAAAATGAGCTCTTAAAAAATGCCATACAATACTTTCTTTAAAAGTTATGGCCGATTTAAGAAGACATCTTGAAATCCCATAAAACGGGTAAAACGATACAACTTTGAATTTCATGATATCATCTTAAATCTGCAATAACTTTTGAAGAAAGTATTATATGGCACTTTTTAAGACCTCGTTTTGAAGGTAAAAAATGATACTCATGAATTATGCAAAAAAAAAAAAAATAAAAAAAATGTTGTGCAGTCTACAACTGACCTCAAAAGTAATAAAAGTACTAATTTTTCGTATATTAACCTCAAATATGTCTATTTTTCGAAAAACCTAATGCAAAAATTATACGCACTTCCACCCAAGTTACTTGAACTAGTAGTATCTTCAGTATTTTCAAATAAGAAATTTAAAAACAGCTTCTTTGTTTCCTTTTTGTCTGTCTTTTGCAACCAGACTTCGAATAAATCGGAATTGCGGAAGAAAAGTTACCTGACAAAAAAATTCTTTATTTCTAAATAACATTAACAACAGCACCGTTTTACTAGTTTAGGGTTTCTTAGGACTATCAAATTCCAACAAAATTTTGAAAGCTGACACGAAGTTTAATATTTAAAAAAAATATTTAAAGCCAGGGATCTAGTTAGAATTTTAGATTTTTCCACAGAAAACCAAAATATATTTTAATGTTTTCAACAACATTGCATTATACATAGCATCATCAATTTTATTCATTTTGATTTAAAAAAAAAAAAACAAATAATTTTGATTACTTTTTATTAATTGAAAAGAAGAGGCAAAATCTTGACTTTTTTGCGTTATCTCAGTAAAATGCAAATGCATCAATTTTGACACATTGCTGAGGAACGAAAAATTATTTTTCCCCAAAACAAAAAAAACTTTTATTTGTATTGAAGTATTTTCCGTTACACTGCATCAACAAAAACTCAATAGCAAAACTTGTAAAAATTTAATTTTGGTCAAAAAAGTGTGCCTTTTGACCTATAGTGCAAGGGTCGAATTCCTTGAAGGCAAAAACCTATACGTTCAAGGGCACCATTTTGAAGATTTTATATTGTAAAGCTTTGAGTTAAACCTTAATATAAACTAAGCATTAAATTTATACATATATGCCATAGTTAATCTTTCAGTTGAAAACCATTTACCTAAAAACCTTGAAAATTTTGGTTAACTCTTGAAGTTAAATTAAAAAATCACTGTTAAGTAATGTGAGCAAAACACGCGATTTTAAAAACATTTGAAAGAACAAATTTGATGGTTCCTGAAGTGTAAAGTTAAGAATTTTAAAGGTGGAGCCAAAGAGCAAAACTACTTAAGTGAGATGTTCACGCTATTAAAGTAAGAAATCCTAGTTAAAACTTATGGTCAGTCATGCAAGCAATTTCTAGTGGAATTTGCAGCTACAAATCGTTTAAGCGTTTTGATTGATTTAGCATTTCCGACCATTGTCCTAAGCTTTTGCTGTCTACATACAAACTGCACGTACACTTAACTTACACTTTTTTTTCGGTATATTTCAAATCTGATTATGATTGATTGTATTTAAGTGAGTCAAGATTACCTCCTCTATTTCCTTTTTTTTGTGAAAATATTTTTTATGTATGGAAATTTTTCTTTTTTTGACAGTTTCAAGGTCAAGTTTAGTATCCCCACCTATTGTATGTATATAAGCGTATAGAAATTAAAGAAATATTTCGAGCGCGTGGTGTTAAATAATTACTGCAACTAAAGACGACAGCGCGCATAAAAATCGAAAAATTAAAAAAACATTCTTTTGTTTCGGACGAAAAAAAACCATTTATCTCTGACAAGCTAAAAGAAAATGTGCGCGGTACATGTGGGCATTAAAATGTAATGCATTTCTTATGTTAGTAAGATGTTTCTTCTATGGGAATGTTAAAAACTATCTAAATTTTTTACTCCATAGTAGATTGAACTGTTTCTTATTTGGTGCTTGTACCTTATTGAATATATTTCTCATATTTTCAAGATCAGCCATTCTATGCCTAACGCAAGAAAATCTGAATTGACCATCTCGGTTTTCACTGAACTTGTGTATTTGGTTTACAGACTAATTAAAAAAAATAATTTTTTTTTTCCAAAATTCCACGATTACTCTCAAAAATCTGAAAGAGTTTGTTAAAAACTAAGCTGAGGTTGTTTGATGTTTTCTGCAGAATATTTTTGTAAAATACTTTAAAGCAATGTAATCCAGTTTCTTTATTAAAAATGGTTCAAAAAGACAAATGAAAAGTAAGAAATGGATTAAAATGTTTCGAAAAAATCTTCATTATAACCTGGGAACAATCTATACATACGTAGGCTGCTATATAAATTTCTGACCTAGGCAACAGTAATGTCAATAACTAAAATCTGGCAACACCATAATAAAGGCTGACTTCCTAAACTAAGGTTGCAATGCAACACTGCAATGCATTCGGTTCCTAAATAAAGTAGCAACATTTTTGACAATGTCGTATGTTCCTTTTTGAACGGCAACTCCTTTTACTACACAACAGCTGCGCAACTAGCGCATCAATTTTAATATTGTTGCTTAAAATTTGGCGCGAAGCAATATGGATGAAATAAAGTAAGTAGTGAATTTAATTAACAATTATGTTAGTTTTATAATATTTTAAGCATGTTTTAAGCATTATTCATTTTAACAACACAACAACCACCTCGAACAATTTTTGTGTTCCTTTATTACTGAAAAATGCAACGTCAAAGTTTGACAAAGCAACATTTGTAACAGTGTTGCCGTGTAAATGTTGCGCATGTGAAAACATGGTTGCATTGCAACTTTAGTTTGGGAAGTCAGCCAAAGTTTGACATTTTTTAGCATAAACGTACTCAGAACCAGATTTTAGCTTTTGATATTAGTGTTGCCTAGGCCCGAAACATATATAGCAGTCCACGTATTATGCTCTGCATGCATACAGCTTATTTCTAAACTTTCGTGCTTTCAACCTATTTATATGGGACAGTTTTTAAGAATCGAAGCATTATGTGGCTTAGAGAGATTTTGTTAGTGAAAACTTTTTTCCAAAAGAGCACAGAGAATTGTATAGATTTTATTTTTTTTTTTATGATTTCTGCGGAAAAGTGTTAAATTTTTTGTATTTTTTTTTTTGTTTTGGATTTCCTAACAGCTGGTTCAAAAGGCGACACGTTTCCATATCAACATTATCATCAACAATCATCATCATCATCATCGATTTAACACGGGTAGATAAATCATTGAACTCAACAAGTAGCATAAGTGATTGTTGCCAACCCACCAAATGTCAAAACCGCATACAGATAAATGCCAGACCAAAAGCAAAACGCACACATTTAAATAACACGAGCTACCTGTCATCTATTGTAGTTCATTCATGCATTCAATGTGGTCTTCATATGGGGAGTGATTTATTTATAACCCCAAAATGAAAAAAAAGAAAAAAAAAAAAAAAATGACAAAATTTTCTAAAAGGCTGATAATGCCAAAGCTATTGCTATGCATAGAGTTGCCAGAATTTTTTGTGAAAGTTGTGCCATGATAATTTACTCAATATTATATTATAATATTATTATTTTCTTTAAGGAAAATTTGGTGTTTAACTTGTAATACTGACGTGAGAGCTATTGCTCAAGTAGATCATCTCAACATTTGGTTAATGCATAGTTCCTTGCAAATATTTATCATGCAGTCAATCGTAATAAACAAAGTATTGAATCTATACTTTAAGCACAAAAAAATTTCAATCTGGTCACCCCTGCCAAACAGAAAAAAAGACCATTAATCCCTTTGTTTTTCACTTTATTTTTCACTGCTAAAAGAGACAGCAAATTTTTCGTTTTATCTTAATTTATCTATTCAAATGAGATAAAAGAATAAAACGCTTGGGTCCCCTTTTTTTGCTCTGTGTGTGATATTATGTGCTTATGTGCCCAAAGCTGCTGTTGCTGCTTCACGGCACTTCGAAATGTCAACTAATTGAATTTGATAAGAATTCCGACATTGTTCCGTTTTTGTGCTTTTTTTTCACTTTTTGTTTACTTTTACAGTAAACAATTGCGAAATATATATGTATAGTATATATGTACCTAGAGAGATAGTATATAATGGCCAGAGCGGTAGATAATAAATAAAATCGTAAGACCACTGTTTCGTCACAAGCGTTTTTGTAACAAAAGAAAATATTTCATTTTCTTTTAAATTTATTTGTTTTTTATTCCAAAAAGTTAAACACGATGTGTTATTTTAATTCAATATTTTTAACCAGAAATTCACTAGTTGTCGTTTCAAGGCTATTAACAGAAAGAACTGGACTTAGTTAAAATTTGGCATATTTATACATTCTTAGTTAAACTTTAGAAACAGTTAATTATTTAGAATTTATGTATTTACATGAAAGCATACATACATGACTAAATTTACTTATAAATATGTGCAAGTATGTAATTTCGAAACAGTAAAAAAGCATAATTGATAATTAGTGTTGCCAATGAAACAATGAAGACGAAATTACTAAATAATGATTTCTCAAAAAATAGTACAAAATGTAATAAAAAAAATACTCAATACTGAACATGCCGACGCCCTTGATGCATCTACGGCTGCATCAACCATCTGATTCAGCTTTTGGAATTGGTGCCACTTTTTGTATGGCTCGTCGTATTGTTCCATTTTTCGTCTTAATGTCGACTACTCGCACAATGCCTGATGAATCTGCAACAACTTTAATAATTCGACCAATCAACCACTGCTTCGATGGGATGTTTTCTTCGGCGACGAGTACTAAGTCCCCTTCATCAATGTTTCGCTGCTTTTTAGTCCACTTGACCCTTTGCTGCAACTCGTGGAGATATTCCACTGACCACCGCTTCCAAAAATGTTGTTGGATTGCAGTGACACGCAGCCAACGTTGAGCGCAGGAAATATTTTGTTGCTCAAGTGTTGGCTCCGAAATGCTTACTAAAGGCCCACCAGTCAAAAAATGGCCAGGTGTCAGAACTGCTTCATCATTTGGATCGTTAGACATTGTTGTCAATGGACGTGAGTTTAATATCGCTTCGATTTCTGTGGTGACTGTGGACAACTCTTCAAATGTTAAGTAAACCGAACTAAGGCTACGAACCAAGTGAAATTTGGCTGACTTTACAGCCGCCTCCCACAATCCACCAAAGTGTGGAGAGCGGGGAGGTATATGATGAAACTCTATCGAATTCGTTAAGCAATATTGCGAAATACTCTTTTGCGTCTGTTGCTCCAAAAACATTTCTTTGAACTCCTTGAGTTCTCGCTGAGCTCCAATAAAATTCGTTGCGTTGTCGCAATACAGTCGAGCACATAGTCCTCTACGTGCTATAAACCTTTTTAGCGCCCCAATGAACGCCTTGGACGTTAAGTCGGACACAACTTCAATGTGTATCGCCTTTGATGCGAAGCATACAAAAATCGCAATATAGCATTTCATAAGACGAACACCTCTCAATTTAGATGTTATCATAACCGGCCCGCAAAAATCTACTCCTGTCGTAGTGAACGGCTTTGCAACTCGCACCCTATCGTTAGGAAGATTACCCATTATCTGCTCCTGAAGCTTAGGACGGCAGCGGAAACACTGGATACATTTATTGGTTACGGCGCGAATTATTTTTCTTGCGTTGATAACCCAAAACCTTTGTCGAAGTATCGCCATAACTGCTTGATTACCAGCATGCATATTTTTTTGATGCAGGTACCGTATGTAGCACAACACAAAATTGCTACCCATTGGTAATAATATAGGGTGCTTAGCATCGTATGGTAAATTTGAGTTTACTAAGCGACCACCTACTCTGATGAGATCAACCCCATAGCTGCTCTCGATGAATAGATTTAATCCTTTCAGCTTATAATTTGCAGAAAGTTCCTTACTTGACTTCAGCGATCGAAATTCTGCCTCGAAATAATGTTGTTGCAGGCAAAAAATAGCTCGAATAAGCGCCTCGTCGAGAAGGCTTACGGAAATGGTAACCTTTGTTTTGTTTTTGCGATTTCGGACTGAGTTAAGTATAGTTGCTATCTTTATTTGAACGTCTTGAATTTTGCTGTGGCTTTCTATCCATTTTACAACGTAATTCTCTTTCCGTTCCACATGCAAACTGACAGCAGTAGTGCGACGCTCTCCATCCATCTCTGACCCGTTCGTATGAAATTTATTGGCTGGCCACTCACTGCAACACTTGTTTAAAAAATCTGGACCAGAAAACCAAATCGATGACTGCAATTCATCTGCAAACGCTCCTCGCGATATGATGTCTGCAGGATTCAACTTCGTCGGGACGTATCTCCAAACTGCTGATTTTGTCGATTCTTGAATGGATGCCACCCTGTTGGCAACAAATGTTTTCCAAGTCGACGGATGCGATCGCAACCAATCAAGTACCACAGTTGAATCACTCCAAAGGTAAATTGCATCAGTGACGACCGGAAAATTAACTTGAGTTTTCACCAGCAACTTAGAAAGTAGTTCTGCAGCAAGCAGCTCCAAGCAAGGCAGTGATTTTGTCTTAATTGGTGCAACTCTAGACTTAGCACTCCACAATCGAATAGTCACACAATTACTGCTATCAATACAACGCACGTATAAACAGCATCCATATGCTCTCGTAGATGCGTCAGCAAAACCATGCAGTTCAACTCGTTCTCGGCTATTTTTTGAAAGAACGTAACGGGGAACTGTTATGTTTTGCACCAATTTTAATTTGTTCCGAAATTCAGCCCAATGGCTGTGTAAATTCATAGGTAGAGATTCATCCCAATTTACCTTAAGTATCCATAAATCTTGCATAAATATCTTTCCCTTTACTATGACGGGATTCACGAGACCCAATGGGTCAAATAATGTCGATAGCTCGGCTAATACAATTCTTTTTGTAATTGTTTTATTTACATTTATTTCATGCCACACATACCTGAACGCATCAGCAGATGGCTCCCATATTATACCCAGAGTCTTAATGATTTCTGAGTCGTTAACCCGCAACGGCTTTTCTCGCGCAGCTTCTGGAACTTTTTCCATAAATTGCTCGCAGTTTGAATGCCATTTACGCAATTCAAAATGAGCAGAGTCCATAATTTTGCTAACTTGCTCATAAACCTCAAACAGCTCAGATTCTGTATCAGCACCGCTAATTAAATCATCCATATAAAAATCTGAAATTATTTTTTTACTCCCCAATGGGATTAATGCGGCATTGTCTTCGCCGAGTTTCTTTAAACATCTCGTTGCTAAATATGGCGCAGATGTGGTGCCATACGTAATGGTACATAGTCGATACGCTTGTAGCTTCTCATCGATTGAAGATCGCCACAAAATTCCTTGATAATAGGTATCTTCTTCAGTCACCCACGCCTGTCGATACATTTTAGCAACGTCCGCTGTAATCGCATACTTGTAGCATCGAAATCGTAGAATTATTGAGAGTAAGTCGTCCTGCACCGTTGGACCCTTCAGCATAACCTCATTTAATGCAATGCCTGAACTGGTCTTGCAACTGCAATCAAAAACAACTCGTAGTTTTGTACTTGTCGATTCTGGGCGAATTACATGCTGATGTGGTGAAAAGTATTTAATTTTCGAAATATCGCTATCTTCCACTGCAGCCATATGCCCAAGCTCTAAATATTCATCAATAAACCGCTTATACATCTCCTTCGTAACTGGATCCTTGTCAAGCCTACGTTCAAGAGAATAAAAACGCCGTTCTGCTATGCGAAATGAATCACCTAATTGTTGAACTTCATTTGTAAACGGTATCTTTACTATGAACCGGCCACTGGTGTCCCTTGCAACATGTTGGTTGAAAATTTGTTCGCATTCTTCTTCCTCATTTGTCCAAAATACTGTTTTCACATTTATCTGTTCTACCTGCCAAAATTTTTCTACTAAATTACTTAATTGCTCACCTTCATTCTGGTTGACTAAGAAATTATGCACCATTGTGCTGCATCCGTTGATGGCTCTTGCTGCTCCAGAAACAACCCATCCAAAAACAGTTTTTTGTAGACGTGGCAATTGTTCATGTAAATATATGCGGCCAACAGACAGCAAATCTAAGAATACCTCAGCACCCAGAAGCATGTCGACACGCGCAGGAAAATTGAACTTGGGATCTGCCAACTCAATATTACTTGGCAACTTCCAGCTGGAAATATCCAAAAACTTATCAGGCTTGAGTCCTGTAATTTTTGCCAAAACATAAAACTGTAAATCAATTTCAAAGTTGTTGAAACGCGATTTAAGCGTAGCTTGCGTTTTCTTCGTTAAATTGGTACTTATGTCAGCAATTCCATTAGCTCCAAGTGCACACGACATCTTTTTTAACATTAATTTCTGGGCCATATTTTCACAAATTAAATTTATTTGTGACGCAGAATCTAAAATTACACGTGCAGTGTGTAAATTTCCATGTTTATCCTTAACGAACACTATAGCTGTTTCCAGTAAAACTTCAGGAAATGATGACGAATTTACCAATGTTGTATGCAGCGCAGACTGGTTTGAATCAGCTGGTATCGCTGTGGCTACCGTTGCATGCAGTGGCGACTGTTGCGATATACTTATATTCGATGAGGAATTTTGGCCTTCAAATCTATGTAACATCCTATGATGTGGCAAATTACAAATTTCACACTTCGGTGCAGTGCAATCTTTGAGCCTATGCCCTTTCTTCAAGCACATAATGCACAACTTCAAATTACGTGAAACACTGTAGCGCTCTCTTGCTGATTTATTTTCAAATTCTTGGCATTGGGTAAGTGAATGGTCACCGTTGTGACACAAATCGCATGATGACTTACCAATTGCTAATGACGTCAAATTTTGCTTCTTAACATTGTATTTTGGCTTCCAATTTTTAATGGCCTCTTTCACAGGAGTAATTTTGAAGTCATCACGATTTATTTTTGTTTCACGTGCCTCTAGTTGTTGACAACGCCTAACTAATACAACTGAGCACTCGTCCCATGACGATAGCTTATTATAGTCGACGGCCTCCTCCCATTTTACGAGTGTATCTACATCGAGACGTTCCGTAACTAAAAATATTATCATTGCATTTGCAATGTTTTCATAATTACCTAAAGACAACATTGCGCTTAAATGTGCGCTGACCTTATCGATAATTTGACGCAACTGCTCCGACGATGATTTTTTCATTTTCGCAATTTCAAAAAGAGCCGAGATATGCTCTTCGAACATTAGCGCCTTTTTGTCATAATTGTCTTTAAGCCTTTTCAGCGCCTTGGCATAATTTTCATCTGTGACATCAAAATCTGAAATTGCTGCTAACGGCTTGACCCCAAGACTATCTTTGAGGATTAAGAACCGCTCACAGTCATCTAGTGCTTGATCATTTTGTACAAGCTTCGTATAAATTGCAATAAATTTTGGGAATTCCGAATATTTGCCTTCGAATTTAGGCAGTTTTATTTGGCGTTGCAGGCGTGACGCTGGCACGGCTGCAGCTGTCGCATTAAGCAAGCTAGAATCCATCGATGGCCTTTTTTGTTTAAGTGAAGACATGATTGAAGACTTGGTCGAAACATACGCTTCTTCGATTTCGGCCATAAAATTTGCGTTAGAAACAATATCTTTGCCCTCACAAATTTTATCAATATTTGCTTGCACGGTTATAAATTGCTTGAAATACGATTCCAATATTCCCAGCCTACACTCCAATTCCTCCACTGCCAACGTATCTGCATTTTTTGCTATTAAGGTTTTTATGCGTGTTATGCTACCCTTTGTTGTTGCACGCAATGCTTTAAATTCGGCTAATTTTTCTGCTTTTTCTTCAGGGGTTCCCATGTCAAAGTTGACACTTTGCTCTTGTGTTGTCAATTTCTCTTAAATGTTACTCTCTTTACAACTTTGCTCTGCTCCTCGCTGCCTTTGCTGCTGGATTCCGCTGCGACGCAGTTCCTAACTCTGCTGCTAAAAATCGTTCTGCCTTTTATGCTGCCGATGCTGCTGGCTTGCGTTGCGTCGCTGCGAACTATGATTTGAGCTCTACTGCTAAAAATCGCTATGCCCTCAATGCTGCTGGCTTTGATACTCGTCTCCGCTTTACCCGAAAAACAGAGACCGACCGCACGACTATATTTAAGCTTGAAGACGACAACTTTATTTTTTATTTAATTTTACTTTAATAAAAACACTGATCAAATTATGTATTTCTTTTACTGATGGGAAATAAACTAATTTCCCTGGTTTCGGCACCAATGTTTCGTCACAAGCGTTTTTGTAACAAAAGAAAATATTTCATTTTCTTTTAAATTTATTTGTTTTTTATTCCAAAAAGTTAAACACGATGTGTTATTTTAATTCAATATTTTTAACCAGAAATTCACTAGTTGTCGTTTCAAGGCTATTAACAGAAAGAACTGGACTTAGTTAAAATTTGGCATATTTATACATTCTTAGTTAAACTTTAGAAACAGTTAATTATTTAGAATTTATGTATTTACATGAAAGCATACATACATGACTAAAT
Source organism: Calliopum simillimum (assembly GCA_951812925.1). Taxonomy (NCBI): domain Eukaryota; kingdom Metazoa; phylum Arthropoda; class Insecta; order Diptera; family Lauxaniidae; genus Calliopum; species Calliopum simillimum. Next base: position 124,680,438 of record OX638369.1, on the reverse strand, counting down.
TTACTTATAAATATGTGCAAGTATGTAATTTCGAAACAGTAAAAAAGCATAATTGATAATTAGTGTTGCCAATGAAACAATGAAGACGAAATTACTAAATAATGATTTCTCAAAAAATAGTACAAAATGTAATAAAAAAAATACTCAATACTGAACAACCACCATATGATGACAACAGCTGAATAGAGCAGCTGCTTTAGCAGCTAGTTTTTTTATGAAAATTATGATGACTTGTATGACTTTTGCTTGAATGGAGCATCCAGATTTCTTCAACGTCTTCTTTTTCTTCAGTAAGAAGATCAGTTTCATTGTGATGTATTTTATTGAAGTGAAGCAAAATCTAAAGAATAATGCTTTGCTTTGCGTACCTACTTTGAAGTGACGCCTATTGACTTTTGGTCTGTTGACGTCAAGACGAGAGAACAGTGGAAATTATGTATAAACTGTTTCAGAAATTTATTTTGTGAAATGCTTCGGGATGCTTTAGCGTGGCTCCGTCCACTAAAAACATGATGATCGTTAGTGCTAACCCTATATGCATATTAAATTTTATAAAAACCGATGCAGTGGTTTAGACGTGAGAGCTTGTTTTCCATTTAGGGGCGTGGCATCGCCTCCTGAGAAACATTAATTGTCATATTATCGTTCCTTAGTGGTTACCCTATCTACATAAATTTCGTTAAAATCGTTGCAGTGGTTTAGCCGTGAGAGTATTCTTTCTATTTGGGGGCGTGGCACCGCCTACTTTAAAAACAAATACAAGCCTATGCACTGCTCTTGCTCACAACCTTTCCAACAAACAAATAAAACTTCGCATTAGGTGTAACATTTCAAGTGCGCGGCACTTTTTTCACCTCTTTTTTTCGATAATTTTCATTATATCTCGCGAGATATAGCGAATACCATTTATTTTCATAGTTAAAATGAAGAATATTTAGGTTTACTAAGGGAAAAACATCTTTGGTGGACTATCAACAAGCTTTAGTTGATAGTTTTCGAGGACACCTTAAGGTTCTCGAAGATTACTAAATTACTAGGCTTCATATTAAAAACCAGTTGGGAAAACAACTATAGCAGACTACCAACAAGCTTTAAGTTAGTGAGTCTTGGTCTGGATCTGGGTATTTTTTCGAGACCAAGACGCTGATATAATTTCAAGACCAAGATCAACATTGCTATGATCTTGGTCACGTTGATCATCAAGACCAATACTGCTTTAAAGTTTTGGTAATTTGTAGTTAGTAGGTGTATTATGCCCCTTTCAAGATTAAATCATTTCTCAATTCGAAATTTGGCATATTAAAAACTCAACCGTTTTTTAAGAATAAGGTTTGGAAATTTTGAACACTCAAGAAGCTTTAAAAATTTTTTCAAGACCAAGATCGAAACCAAGACTTAATGCCCAAGATCAAGACCAAGGCTCAACAAAAAACCAACACCAGAACGCAATGTCCAAGATCAAAACCAAGACCAAGACTGCTATGTTCTTGGCCTTTGTCTTGGTTTGCACATTACAATTTTAACTGATTCATTTTCTGGGATACCCGAAGTTTCCTGAAGGCTTCATAGTCAAAACGAAGAATATCTAATTATACAAGAGGGAAAACATCTATATTGGACTATCAACCAGCTTTAATTGATGCATTTCTTGCGGATGCATAGTGGAAAATTGAGACTTGAGTGATGTATACGTATTGTATCATTGTTACGAGAATCATTATAAAAATTCAGTTGAAAAATATGTAAAAGATTAGAAGTGAGTTACTTTGTTAAGTTCAGTTCAAGTGCGTCCTGTTTTTTGGAGAACAGAGATTTAAAGCTTGTGCTTTGGTTTGGTTCTCTGAAAACAAGTGAATACTCGAATAGCGCTCAATGCCATAGTATGATGTTGCGGATACAATAGATTGGAAATTACTGGCCCAGAATAGTTCATACATTCTGCGCTTAAGGAAACATTGATTGAGTTGATGTGGTGAGGATCAGCGAAATATGATGTAAATTGACTAATTGTTGATTTGTTATATCTTGAACGAATGAAATCAATCAACACTCAACAGATATTTTGGATAATTCAAAGTGGTGCACTTATGTGAAACGCTCTCTGAACGCAGTTCATTCGGAAATTGCTAAAAGCGATCCTTTCTAATCTATATAATAATAAGCAAGACAAAAATTTGTCCTACCTTTTTTACTATGTAGGAAATGGAGCACGACTTTGAATTATACACCATTAGAAAGGTATTTGTTTGTAAATGTGCACAAAGCAAAAATTATTTTAATATTTTGCAATTAAGGCAGGCAAAATTAAATGCAAATTTTTCAATATTAACAACAAAATACGAGCTGAAAAGAGAAAGACAAAAACTGATTGACACTGACTTCATGTTTTTTATTTCTTTTCGTTTCACATTTGTCATAGCACCAATTGTCAACTTTTCTATTTTGTTCAAAATAGCAAAAAAAGTACTTAAACTTTCCAAAAAGTACCAAAATTATTTAATATATTTGTGGTCAAATTTTGATCATTGGGCGATTTTAGTATTGATTAATAGCGAATTAATGGTGAGAATGCTCTTAAAAATCTAACCACTTATAATACAAAGTGGGGTGCTTTCTGCACAGCGTCTGTGCTAAATTGGAGTGCTGTCAAGAGTGTGTGATTATTTTTTTTTGATTTTGAATAAATTTGTTCCATTGTACAAAAGTACATTAGCAAGTCACACTAATACCTTACTATTTATTTTCATTTTTTCGTTTCAATTTCAAAAAAAATTGTCAAATCTCTTAAGTAATATGTTAAAAATAATTGGAAAAGTCGCAAAAATAAAAAAAAAAAAAAAAAAATATCTTGTGAATAATACAGAATGTTACATAGAACACGTATTTAAGTAAATAATTTATTTTTATTTTAAATAATACCTACAGACTACATATAGTAGAACAAATATATCACAACAATATGTGTTTAGTTGATGAGATGAATCGATGATTATTTTTTTAGCATAAATAGAAAATACCCATAGTCAAAATAACAAAAGAATACAAAATTTTTCCGATTACGCACAGATAAATTGCTTAATTTGAACAATCTGTTGTGGATAAACAAGTGTAAATATTTTCACTTGATCATTTGATTTTTTGTTGTGTGATGTTCTGTTGTGTCTGGTGATGTAGATAATTGTTTGTCATTTGAATAGATAATGAAAGAAAAAAACTAACATAATGGGGGCTTATCCATATAAAAGTGATGCGATATGGTTGAGATTATGTAGTTTTTTTCTTAAAACTTTATTAGGAAAGTTATCTGGCAGCTTTAAACAATTTTATTGGATTAATTATATATTTGTTTAATGTTATCAAATAAGTTTTTAGTTCAAAAAAGTATTTATTTGTTGCAAATATATATTAGTTAACAATTACCAATTTCTGTATTTAGTGGTACACATATAAATTTGTTAAATAAAAATCATTAGCAAGAGTTTGATTTTTGAAGGAATCGGTGTATATTTTTTAAAGTCAAAAACTCTACGAAAATAGAAGCTAGATTTAAGATGGCTGAACTACTAGGTAGTGGCACTACGATCTCAGTTTGTGGATGGACTCAGCTTAAAATATTTAAGTAGCAGTATTTATGAAATATATTGGGAATCTTTTTAATTATTTGAGACTGAAATCAAAGGTAACTATAGTGAAGGTTATAGCTATAGTTTTAAGAAAATTACCTATATTTATAAATCATATGTATAGTTTTCTATGGTTGTTGAACAACTAAAAAAAGACATTTTGATGTATTAGTTGTCGCAAGAAATTTTTTTTTTTTTCACTTAAAGAATTTGGCACATATGTATGAAACAGTCTCGATATACAACAACAAGAATTCAAAAAAGTAATTTAAAAAAAATATTCAGAAGTGTTGATTGGAAATCTACACAATTAACACATGAAATATAACAACTGAATGAGTGTTCAGATTAAATATAATATAAGGAAAATAGCTGAAAAAATGCTTATGAAGATGGAACGATTGATTATGTAGATATATTGGGGTGTTGCGAATCGAAAAATATAAAGAAATAAGCTCTATTTCGTAATATATGCAAAAATATAATGGAATAGTGCCGGGTGTGGGCACCATTTTGTTTTCGACTCATATCTTTTGACCAAAAGTATATTGTGCAGTTATATAAAATTCATTAGAGAGCTAAAAACCTGAGCTAACTATTGTAGAAGAAAGCAAATTGATTTTGGTAGTTGGAAAAATTATATAAAAAAAATAGTGAAGTGATAATTTTTGACAAAAAAAATTGTTGGTTGGTTGTGGGCACCCTTAGAAAATCGGCTAAAAATGCGAAAATATAAAGTTAAATGCAATCAAATAAAGAAGAAAGCAAAATAAATTTTTTTTGGAAACACAGACTCTCACAAATTCAACAAATTCTGCTCAATGGCTTTAACAAAATCAGCGCCACTGAAAATGTCTGGATCGAATGGCATCATGATTGTTGCCCTGAAACCAGACTTGATTGTCTTCGGCGTCAATTGTTTAGCAGGCTAAGCCGTCTAGGTAACCCAATTTGTTGATATTGCTCTTTTGTCAAGCATGATTTTTTTGTACCAATCCATTACCTCCATCTCATCCTCGGTTCACTAATCTAGAAACTCAATACCGAGATTTTTTACAACCCACCCACAAAACAACTTTTTTTCTACGATATCTTTAAGGAGCCTATTGGTTCTTTCCTTTTCATCAAAAAGCTTAAAAAGGGACAAAAACACCATTTAAATTTGTTATGTTGACATCCACGACGATATTTCAGTAAATCACACGCATTAAGTAAAAAAAGAGGGGTGCCCACAACCAACTCAATTGGTGTCCGCAACCGATTTTGACTGCCACTTTGAAAAGCAATAAGCAAATCCTGTTGTGTGTACATTTTGGTTGGATTAGGTTTTGAATCACAAAATATAATAAATTTACTACATAAATATAGCTTGCATTTAGCTTTTCTATTAATTCACTTCGATTTATCGCACTTGGAAGATTATTGAAAAAAACTTTTGCGTTGACTTTCTCTTATTCAAAAATGGTTTTCTTCTCAGCACAAAGCAAATGCCTCTGTTTGCTCCGGTATATGCACAAAAACTTTGTGCTGTCATTTGATAGAACAGCTGTATTTGTTTTCTGTCAAAAGTTATGGGGGGTGCCCACAACCGACCTGTGCCCGCAGGCGACACTATTCCCCTACTCGTATAACTTATCGCAAGTGCCGATTTGCATTGCAGCGTGTGATGCTAATACGCCCTATCATAAACACAGCCTTGCAAAATTTTGTTAATGGATTCGAATACCCCAAATTATCCTCAATAAGCTGTACTTTTATCGTTTGTCAATTCTATTCCTACTTTCCGAGTTATAAGCCTTTGGAATAAAGATATCTCTCAATACCATATAAAGGATTTTTACGGACCAAAAAATTAAAAAAACTTTATTATTTTTGGCAGTAACATATTTTATTTTGAAAATTTCGAGCTCTTGCTGCCTAAGATTGGATGAAAAATGACAGCTATATTCGAGATTTAGTGAATGAACAAATGTAATTTTTGTTCTGTTATCTAGAAGACATTAATTTAGCTGCTTATTCCTTTATTTTTTTCGATTTGCACCACCCTAATTTACTTATATATAGGTTTGTACACATACACTGACAGTTACAACGCTGTTAATAACATTTATCATTAGTGCAACACGATGTTGTCGCTGCTTAAAATGACAAATGATAACGTTGACAGCCGCAGCAACAATGTGCACAAATACAATGAAGACAACCAAAAGAACAATAACAATAATAGCAACAACATTATATACAAAACCGTGTATGAGTTGACAACAATTTAAAATGTTAATACACGTAACATTTGATATATACGAAGATATATCCATATCATAGAGATAATCAATATAAGTACGAGTAGTACGTACAATCTACAATGTTTCATCATCAACATTATAATGATGATGATGGTATTTTGATAATATAAACAGTTCATTTATATTGTACGGATATATACATTTTGGTTAAAGATTTATTGACATTTAATTGAGTATAATTTAGTAACAAAACCAACAACAATAACAACAACAACAATAATCATAATAATGATGATGAAAACAATAATATCTATATTTAAATCAAAAAGTTCTATCAATAGCTGTCATATATTTCACTTTTATTTACAATTCGTTTTCGATACGCGATACAATATAAATGCGCTCACCATTTATTTTAATGTCAAATTATTGTTGATTATTATGGGGCATTTTACGAGTATTATGGGAAAAACAGAAAAAAAGTGTTGGATGATGAAATTATTTGATAATCAGTTGTGAGCGTAAATGTCAACGAAAAGCTGCGCTCATTATGTCATAAATTTTAGGAAAAAGGGCAAAATCAAAGTATGCGAGTTTATTGTCATCTATTTTAAGAATCATCCTTTGATATTAGGAACATTTTTTTGCAAGAATCAGATAGTTGGTTAGATTTTTAAGTCAGCTTTTTTGTATAAAATTTCTAAAAGATATTGGATGTGTACACTTACTTATATACTTACTTTTCCACGCTTAATCTGCACCCGAGTTTAGAACTGCTTCGAAGTCAAAAAAAGTAATATAAAAAATAGTAAAAAAAAGGATACTCATACGACAAGTTTACTAAAGTTTTACATAAGCGTACATTTTGTCCTTTTTTGTCGGCCATTACTCGAAACTGAAATAACTTTTGTGTAATCAAAAGCCTTAAAGGTGACATTCACCGTTTTTCGATTAATAATATCGATTTCGAGATATCATTGCTTGAAGTTGCAGAAGCGATGTTTTCTGGGTTATGGTGCAGTTTCATTTAAAGTTTTTATTACATTTTTTCTAATGGCTCCGAACATCCATAAGCATTCATTTCAAACTACATTTGATGTATAGGCACACAGTTTTAAAGCATTTTTTGATTTTCCGCTAAAAAAATAATGTAGTCCTTTGTATTGGGGGTTGAAGTGAGTAAACTTAAAGGGTGATATCTCAGAGAGTACTGTTTCATAATGAATATAATGGCTATCTGCTACCATTATAAAAAGGGTACTTCACCTTATCCTGGATCTAGGTTATGAAAGGAGCGGTTAATTCTAACATTAGAATCTAGTTTAGTTCGATTTTCATAGATTTTTTTTATTTTGTGTGTCAGTGCTATTTTATAAATTAATTTTTTAAGAGATTCTTCACGGATTTGTACATATGTAATATTTTTATAAGAAAGTCAATGCTACTTAGAAAACTTTTGTCACTACAAATTCTTATGTCAAAGCATAAAATAGACGTCATAGAAGCGTATGCATTTGGAATTTGTGAATGCTGTTTTCTATCACAAAATTGCAGTTTTTTTTGAATTTTTTCTCGCTCGGATCTTCAGTATCATCGAGTGGCCATTTAGCAAACTTGTAGATTACTAATACAAACTTATGGTGATAAAAATGAGCATAGTGCCTTCTTTCCAAATTATATCGAAATTTAGATATAACTGATTTAAAGTTTCCTTAATTTGTTCAACATGGCGTATGCGAAACATTCAATTATAAGATTATATTCTTAATACAATTAAAGGCTTTTAGTACTGAACTGTACCTTTAAAGTCTCATTTAATAACATTTTGAAACAAAATATTTATGAATGTCGTCAGCATATTTCTAAAGAGTTCACTGCGCACCCCAGATAGATAAGATATTTGTAAGCAATTGTTATTTTAATTGATTTTCAATTATTTATAGTGACTTCAGATAAGAAATTGATTTTAATGAATGAATTTAATATGAAGAATACAAATTTTTAAGTTTGGTTTAGGCTTGCCAACTTTTAGTTTTTGCATAATCATGGAGATATGATAAGCGTGAACATAGAAAGGGACTATTCTGTTATAAATGTACAATGAAAGACAAAGCTACAATAGCATTTCTTACATTTGGCTTTGCCAAAAGTTTAATAACTACATAGGTGTAACTACAAATAAATGTTTTAAAACTCAATTAAATCTGTCAGCATAAAGTTGAAGATTTTGTTTGTGCAGAGGCTATCACATCCCTTTTACTCACTTTCAGATTTCTGTACTATAACTTTTTTTTGGGATTAGTCTAGTGCCCCACGACTTATGTTTCTTTTAAGTCTAAAGCCAATTCATACAAATGCTATTTTGCTTACTTTTGGTTCAAACTTTTCATGGTTTTGTTTAGAATGTCATTAACCAAGGTTCAATTCTAAAGAATCTTTCAGTTTAAAGTATTTTTTACAGATTTAAAGTCAAATATTTTTATCAGAAAGCTTTTATCAACAGAGAAATAAGATAATGTGAATAATAAAAAAAAGTTAATTTTGGAATAATTTTTGAATTATACGTAATTAAGCTAGAGTAATCCCTAGGCAAGCAAATTGTAGTTTTTTTCTTGTCTTTAATCTAGAATATTAAAGTATATAAGTATAAACTCTTTGCTATACGAGTGTTGAGTGCAAACCTAAGGTTAATTTTAAACAAACTCAAATTAAGATAATTGTTTAAATAAATGATTCATTATAAAATATTAAGTTAAGTTATAATCTAGAGTAAATTTATGCACTGAGTTTTGATTTTAGTAATTTTTTTTTTCGATAAAAATTTGAAATGCTATTAATTGGCATATCACCTTCAAAGTCAATTATTAATCAATGAAAATTGAAAATAAGCTGCTTGTTAATGAATAAAACAAAAGTTTTCGTACAGTTATATCGATTTCCGCTTACTTGTCAATTATTTCCGCTAAAATCTGTGAAATAATATTAACCTTTATATGAGACGTTAATTTGGTTCAAAAGTTATAAATGAAAAGTTACTCATACGTCATGCTGCACCCAAAGAATCTTAAGCGTGTCAGTAATAAATTAAAAAGACTTAAGAGATTAAAACCTTGCAAGGTCTAGACAAATTTTTGTTTTTAATGAAGTTTTTTTTTGAGCTTTTGCTTACGATTGATTCATACTTATAATTCAGCTTCGATGCATTGTAAAATTAAATGCTGCCAATATTCCTATGCGCGCTTAATACTTCTACAAAAAATATAAATTTAACAAATGGCTGCCACAAATAGCAAGCGTTATTTAAAAAAAAACAACTTTTTTATAACACGTCGTATGATGAACAATGCAATGAGAAACAAATTTAAAAATATTATTGATATTTTTTTACATCAAAACTTAATAAATAGTTCAATTGTAAAATTCGCTACACAATTTATTGTCGAACTTTATCAAAGCAATAACAACAATAACAACAACAACTACAACAAATATAGCACAAACACCTTTTCTAATATTTATTATCATCTGTAATCTTTGAAGCGAGCTGTTTGTTGCCTGCTAACTTGTTTGGGTGTTGATGGTTGACTGCAACTGAAAGAGGCAACAACTAATCAGTAAATATTTATATTTAAGCCGCCTTTTGTTGTTGTTTTGTTAGTTTGAAACAACCTACCTACATATACTTATATTTTTATATCTATTCGGATAACAGATTCAGTAAATATTTTGCGAATTTTCCGCCGCTTTTGTTATAGGTAGTTAAATATTCATTGAACAGTTTATATTATATGAAAATATATTGTATATTATATATTATCTGACTTAAAGTTATGAATAAGCTAAAACAGCTGCTGGCGCATAACAGTGGTTATCTTTTGTACATTTTCTATTTGATAAATATGGCACACTTTAGGAATAATGATTTTTTTTGCAGTTACATGACAGTGCATGCGTGTGCAGTCGTTGTTTCATAGACAAATCGAGTTAAAAATAAAATATTTGTTTTGAGCTATTGATATAGTGCTCTAAAAAGTGCTTTAAGGAAAGCAATATTGATATAGTGCTCAAAAAAGTGCTTTAAGGAAAGCAAAAATAACACGTTTTTCCAAAATTTCATCAAATTCTTAACAACTGTTGCTATGCAATAAGCGAAATATAAACTTTCAGTTTTTAATAAACTTTGCTGGTTTGTGACTTCCAGATCATGAAAAGGCCAGTTACCAAAAGAATACAATATGAAAATAAGTTTAAGCTTATGACAATGAGCATAGTGTCTTTTTCCTCAGTCACATCGATATTGAGATATTGCTGATTTAAAACTAATGCACGCTGTTTAACGTGGCGTATGATTAACATTAAATAAATATGAAAGTTTTTTGCTTCAATATAACATTTAACACAAAATTAACGATATAAAATTAAACTTAATAATAACCCCAAATAATAAACTTTAAATTGAGCGTATGATCAATCTAGCGAAGACAAAACAAATAATAAACCTTAAACTGCGCATAAATTTTACCAGATATTCGTCACTAAAAGACTTGAAATTTGGTTTCTTATTGTTATACTGCACTGATCGAAATGCGCGTGGTGCCAATTAGTGAACGTATGTGAAAACTAAAAATAACATTGATGATGTAAATAAAAGGTTGATGATATTAAATTAAAATAAAATTGGCGACATCCAAAGAGAGGCTAAAAAGCAAAACAGCCATTTTTCTATGCCTAATAATAGCAAATATTCACAAAAACTGTAAAAAAATCAATTCAATTTGCACAAGACAACATTGAAACAATAATAACAGTTAAGAATAACTGCTAAAACAGTAAGAAAAATGATATTTCTTGCACTTGCTGTTAAAAGCAGCTTTGAACGTATATTTGGCCTTAAGCCAAAATAGCACCAGTGTGCAAAAATGGAAAAATGAGGAAAGTGAGCGAGGACAAATGGAAATACATATGTAAATATATGCAATAAACACCATTGTTTATGTTAACGGAAATTCGTTTATTTATCAAGTCACAAAATGGCGCTCATATCAGCGAAGTTTTTTTTTTTTTTTCATGAAATTGTAATGAAGTTTATAAAAATATTTAGTTTCCATTTTAGTCTTGACTTATATTTAAAGTAGATCCTAAAAATATGCACTAAATATTTTTTAGTTTTTTTTAATGCTACGCAACTGAGTTAATGGCAGCTTATTGCTATTTATGATGCATATTTTTAGGCTGTTGAGTACCCCGGTCAAAAAATGGGTTATTATGGCACAAAATGTGTGTTACAATAATTTATCTCCTTTATGGACTTACCCCATTTTCAAAATAAACTATACGTTTGATCATAAATTGCGTTAAGTGGAAAAAATAATGTCACACACAATTTGTTCCATATTTATTGGTTATTTAAACGATATAACTTTTTCAACTTATTGTTATCGATTTCACTTCTTCAGGAGTAATTTTTCGTGAAAACAGATCCGATTTTCATTGATTTCTAACAAAATGCCTGCCAATTCATATTGTAGCATTCCTTTTTCCTCGTTATCTCATTTTCTAAGTTGACGGCTCAAATAGCTCAATTGGTTTTGTGAATTTCGAAAATAGCAACAGAAGAGGTTATCCAGAATAGTTCCAGAAATCTTACATTTTTCAGTACTATGCCAATACTAGCTGATCCGGCTAAGGTTGTTTTGCCCTTTTCAGTAGGTAAAGCGATGATTATAATTTGGATAAAGTCCAAGTTTTCTGCATGGTCAGAAGTAGGGAAATATAATGTACCAAGATTTATGGGAGCGGAGAAGTAGCATTTCAAAGTTTTCTGTATGGGGGTACAACATCACTTGTTTTATTTACTCGCTTTTTGCAGTTCGTTTTGTAAGTAACGCCCACTTATAAAGTTTCATATCGATAGCTGCTATAGGTGAGGAACTTGGAGTTTTATTGTATGGGGGTACAACGCACATGGTCCATTCTCCATATTTTTGCATGACCCTTGGTGGAGCCTACTTATATACATTCATGTTTCAAATTTCATAACTGCTATTTATGCAGAATTATTGATTGTTCAGAAATTTTTTGTATCGAGAGTGCAACGCTCCCTTATCCAATCCCCACTGATTTTTGAATGGTTCTTGGTAAACGCCAAGCAACAGGTTTCAAATTGATACCTGCTGTACGATCGGAGATATAGGGTTTTAAGTGTTTTTTATTTTTTGCATGCGATTTTTATAGCTGGGGTGCATGGTTTGATCCGCTTTTTTTGCAAGATTAATCTGGCGTAAGATTAGACGCGGATTTGGCGAAAGTATAGTTTCGATATATTTGATACTAACAGTTTTTTGGATTTTTAATATGGGACTAGACTAAAACACCTGCTTGATTAATCCCCTAGTATTTTCGATACGTTTGCATTTTAGGAGTAAAATGATGACAAACCTCCGTTACAACGTTATTATATAGTAAGATTATAATGGACTATTCTCCAGAGTTATTAATGAGCTGATTTCATCAGTTCGTTTATTCTAATCTAATCTCCGAAAGGTCTATTTTCCGGAATGTCCAAAAACCCGAAAACTTTTTTTCGGAATCCGTTTTCCGGAATGCCTTTTTCCTTAAGGACTTCTTTCCAAAAAAAAGTGAATGTCTTTTACAGTGTAACAAATAATGCAAACCAATTAAAATGTACGCAAAACTTTTTATTTCAAGCACAGAATAGCGAAATTGTACAATGTCGCAGGGCAATGTTGTGGGCACACGATCGTAGAAAAAAATCACCAAACTTTATTTCAAGCATCGAACACCAAAATTGTACAATGTCAGAGGGCTATATTGTGGGCGAAGAAATTGGACCTTTGTAAACTACGATGGCACTTCCAGGTGCAATATCAGCCGTGATTGCTCTTGCGCGACATTCTTTAGAGCGATAGCGTATGCACTCCCAATATATTTTTCCTTCCTCACTTTTTCCGCGAGTGTAGAGAAAGCCATCGATTGACAATTTTTTACCAATCATTTTTGCATCCATCTCGGTAAATTTAGAAAAATAGACATGCGTAGAAATTTTTTTAAACCTAGACGTATGTCAAATGATGACAACTTGAAATAAACAAAACAAAAAACAAAAAACATTCTGGAAAATGTCCGTTCCTAAAATATGTTCCGGAAAAAGAAATTCCAGAAAATGGATTTCGGAAAAAAGTTTTCGGATTTTTGGTCATTCCGGAAAATAGACTTTCCGGAAACTTAATTCCGGAAAGTGTACGGTAATCTCTCGCAGCATCGGGACGTACTATATTGTAGTCACAAAAAGACCCTAAAAATATGCAACTAAAATGCTTGAAATTGCTAAGTGTTATACAGCTGCGTTACTAACAGTGCGCTGCTGTTTATGTTGCATATTTCTTGGCTGTTTATTGCAATTTCTATATGCAGCTTGAAAAATTCAAATGATTTTGCTTAGTTTTAGTAAGATTTGCCTCTTTTTTCTACATCCCAAAATAAATTGTCATTTAAACTTTTTTTTTGGCGAAAAATCACGTGCATTTGCTTGCATTTAAATTGGCTGACGTTATATGTGTTACTTTTGGGGTGTGTTGTTGATTTTAACGACATTTTTGCAATGATTCCAATTCTATTTTAAATGCAATTGATTGCATTAAAAAACAGTAATTAAATAATTGTGAAAATTGATTAATATTAACAAAATCACAAATTTTTTAAATTAATTACAAAGAACAAGTCTGATGTCTAAAATAATCCTTATTTGTGCAAAAGAACAATTTCAACTGATAAAACTGATACTTCTTTTAGACAGCAATAATTCTTTAAGGAAATTCCCCTACTTAAAGTCATAAATCAATATCGTCTGTGTAAGAATGGCACACTTTTATTATTTTATTTGATTTTCAAAGTTTTTCTGCAAACTCTTGATATCAGCAAAGTTAAAACAGTGCTGGCTAAAATAAATAGTCAAAACTAATGTGTAGTAATTTTTAATTAAAATCAAACAATGAAACACATTTTAAATAAATAAACGTTTCATTGTTTTAATATGTGTTTGTCTTTTTTTTTAATTTCGAATTTACTTTTAAAAGTCAATAACAGCATCGATTCATTGTCTACTTGCATATACGTTCGCATGGCAGAAGATAACAATTTCGTTATAATTAAATTAACTGATAACAAATTTTATTTTAAGAAATGAACAAAAAAATTCATATAAAAACCACCTTAAAGCTTTTGGGTTTGGGTCATCATCTCATTTCTTAATAACAAGGCCTTAGCAGCTTAAGCAAAGCAAATAAAGTGCCAATGTTAAGGGTAACAAGTTAAGTGGCACTCTTACACTACACTTAAGATACAATGTATTTTTGGCAATTTTATAGATAGCAATATTTGTTTTCTTTTGTCATCATTTTGTTTTTATTGACTTAAGAGTTTTTCCTTTGAAAACAAAGGGATTTTTCAAAATATTTTTATGATGGATTGCAGTAGAACTTTGTAGTTCCAAAGTAAATACTTATATTTTGTACATTTTTTTCCACGCAGCTCAATATTAATTGAAGTAATTCTAAATTTTATGAATAGTATTTTTTCTGTTCAAAGAAAAAATGACGGCTTAAGATTCAGTAAAAATAATTTTTTGTCGGAAATCTATCACTTTGCATTTTCAAGCATTTGCATTTAACATACGTCGTTCTCTCAGAACGGACCTTGGCATCTGGTTTCATACCTGTTTTTACATGCAGAAAAAAAAGTTCGCACTGCTTTTTACAAACTTATTAGACCATTACAACCACTGACCTATGTAAATGCTGAGGTATACAATTTGTATATTAATGTCTGTCCAAACATATTTATTTCACTATATAGTTCATATTCATATCCTTGTAGGACCGACGGAGTAAATTGTCTCAATAGTCCAATCTTTGGTCTAGTTTTTTTGTATGTAGTTCTCAATAGACTACACCTAAAACTAGAATTAATTCACTTAAATTATCAATTGTATCAAAAATGTTCCAAATGTAATGCAAAGTCGGTCAATTGTATCAAAAATGGTCCAAATATAATGCAAAATCCGTCATTAGTATCAAAAGTAGTCCAATTGTGTATCGATTGGTCAGTGAAATTATAACCTTACTGATTACGTACTGTTTGCCAGTTCGTCGATTGGGAAGAAGAGCAAACGATAGTGTATCGGTCTAATGACTTGCGTTGCGTGAATAGGCTCGGGTTCAAATCCTCCTTTCGCTGATTTTCAATTTCAATTTTAAAATTTCTATTAATTTGAACAAAATTTGTGAAGTCTTCGGAGCAAAAAATTAAACATATGTTTAAAATAGCCGAAGTATAAAAAAGTAAAAAATTAATTAAAAACTTTTCATGCACACTGAGATTCGAACCCGGAACACATTGCTGAGAAATATATAACCAACTCTTTAGCACATTCGGCTATGAAACTTTTTGAAATTTTTGTGTAAAATTTGAATCTCAAATAAAATTTGTTGAAATTTATAAATAGAAAAAAAAATTGGCCTTTTTCTGGTCCAAGTGTAATGCATAAGGAGACAATTGACCTTTTTTGGTCTGATTGTAATGCATAAGGAGACAATTGGTTACGTCTAATGGCAAACAATGTAAAGCGTGAATAGAACTTTATATGTGATGGGACCAGAATTTGGACTAGTTAGTCGGATTCTCCCATGAACAAGTTTGCAAACTAGTTTTGGAATAGTCCACGGTCCTGCAAGGATGTTTACTTATGTTTGAAATTTAGTATTAATTGCTTTAATTTTTTTACTACTAGAGTGGAGTCAAATTATGACACTCATTTTTCTCCATGTAGCAACAGAGATAACAATGGCCATAGACCTTCTAAGAGACAATAAAGCAGGTGCCGATAGATAAAGAAATGTTTAAAGTATCCTTGAAATTCAACGCTAGTTAAAAGGTAAACTTTATTTCCACACAAATCATAAAAAGGACGCATATTCATAGATTGGCTCATATAACCGTGGATTTCAATTCATAGAAAAGTGATTTATTTCAGAACTTCCTCCAAATTTCATTCCCTTTCGATGCTCAGGGCTTTTTCAAAACTCATTCATCAATCGTGGTGATTAGCTAGAGTCTTTGGCGACTCGCCAACAGATCGCCGATTTACATAATTTTTGTTGCAGCAATCATTTCTACGACTCTTGTTGGTGGTTTCGCTATATGTGGTCTATTGCAGCTGGCCATTAAATTTTTGGAATCGTCCATAAAGACTGTTGGAATTGAAAGAACATTCGACTCAATGATTTTAAGCATCATTATTCTGAACTTTCGGCAATATTATTTTGTACCAATATATGTGAAAACTTGTTGTATATACCATTCTTAACTTGGTTCGTTTAGTTGGTCTTGTGCACCGAAAAGGCCAGTATTGGAAGTTTATTTTAGATATTATAAAGTTCGGCCGGTTTTAATTAAGATTTAAATAAGTTTTTTTTCAATAGTTACTTGATGGGGAAAACTCGGAAATACTCCGTGATGAGATATTTTTGTAAATTTAATGCTTGACATCAATCGAAACGAAACAATCGGAAATTAATTTTGCACTTCTTTTTATATAGCCATGTACCCCATAAACACCCGATTTGAAAATTTTTTGGAAACATATCATGCACGACAATCTATTGGGGAAACTCGGAAAGTTCATAATTTGAAATATGTTTCCACAGCATTAATACCAAAATTGTGAACATGTTCCAACAGTCTTTTGAACTAAGCATGATAAAATAATGTTATCCTTAACTTTTGAATAAGCTTTAAAAAATATTTAAAATTTTACATAATAAGCAATTATATGAAATTAAAATTTTATTTATTACTAAGAAATTGCATAGAAATTAAGCAAAAACATATAAAAATATTATAATTTTTCTAACAACAATTTGTAACAAAAAAAAACCTTCGCCGTTTACTGTATTTTAATGATGCCACATTACCATTTCAAAATAAACAAATCGTCATCTTTTACGATCATATTTTACGATAACAACTAATAAAAAATTAAAATAAAGTCCATTTCAGCATTTCATTCATATCGGCGTTCATAGTACGATCATGCGATCGTCAATTTGTATACAAAGTATTTACTTTGATTTGAAGTTTTGTAGATTTAAAACTAAATTTATTGCAGTATTTTCCAATTATTGTTCAATCACATACACCACACAACCATAAAAATTATGGCCCAATTAAGGTACTGAATTCAACTACGGTTGCAATAAATTTTGAACAATTCAACTATAAATACATCAGGCATGTGTCAAAGTTAAGGAAATTGAAAAAACTTTAGATATGAAATTATAGATAAGGGTGTATCGAAAATAAACAGTATACTCCAAAACTAGACTTTCGGACAAATCAAAATTGAGTTCAGGTGAGACTAATCAAAATGAAGTTATGGACTGGCTTGAAAAGGATCAAAAAGTACTTTCACGTATATGCTTATTGGTGGATGGATCTCAAATTCGTCATGTTCGAAAAGATAAGACAGTAAAGGAGGCATTGATTGCACTCAAGCAACATTATGAAAGGGTTACTTTAACTAATGAGGTATGTATAATGCGGCGAGTTTGCAGAAATGTTGGAGCTTTTTCAGAAACTCAGTGATCTCGACGATGATATAAATGACAGTTGGAAAGTAGCGCTATTGCTTAGTAGCTTGCCGGATAGCTTTGATACCTTGGTAGCTGCATTGGAATTGATATGATGTTGTCAATGGTTAAAGAAAAATTTTCAAGTGAGCATACTCGTTGAACTCAAAAAAGCGTCAAGAGTTAAAAAAAACTTTTTTAAAAGTTTTCTGAAAGTATTTATTTTGACAAACTGAACTCTAAAAGCCCATACAAGCATTGGATTGATTTTTTTTTTGTGACACCCTAGTTTGTGTATGTTAACTAAAATTAGATCATTTTATAATTTTGGTTATTATAGATTCAAATAATTTTAAACTCTTTAAAAAAAAAAAAACTATATCGCCATGCGCCGAATTTGTCAAATCAGTGCCCGCACTTCAATTTTATAGCGTGTGTTCGAGTACACCAAAACGCGCACGTTTGTTGTCATTTTTCATTAGTAGCGTCACCTTAATTTAATTAAATTGAATTTCTAATAATTTTTTCCTTCTTCTTCTTACACTACAATCATTTCAGTTTTATGAACTTTATTTGCTGTTGGGAATTTGGATTTTATGTTAAGAACGTGTTATTTATAGAAAAAAGAAAGAAAAAAATCAATTCGTGAAAAATGTCAATATATTGACATTCCATAGTAAGTAGGCTGACGTCTAAAGTTTCTTGAAATTTAAAAAAAATTCTTATTGTTCTGAATCATACAATACTTAACGTCATTTTAAGTAAAATCAAATATAGAGTAAACTTAATTTGCCAAAAGCTTGGGCAAGCGTGTGGTAACAATGTTATT
This sequence comes from Calliopum simillimum, assembly GCA_951812925.1. Lineage (NCBI taxonomy): Eukaryota > Metazoa > Arthropoda > Insecta > Diptera > Lauxaniidae > Calliopum > Calliopum simillimum. Next base: position 124,662,095 of record OX638369.1, on the reverse strand, counting down.
ATCTTTAATTCTCATGTTGAAACTAATTAATTTTATGAAACAAAATAAAAATAAGGCATACAGAGATTTTGACCGATATTTTGATTTGACAACAATTATATTAACACAAGTTAATATTTAAAACCTTAAGCATTATAAAAAGGTCTCTGACGTTAAAAATGTCAATATCATTGTTAAAATTAAAAAAATTAATCAAAGCACTAATCGGTTCAGCATGATAAATGTTAATTTACCTACAACGGCAAATGATTTGCATACGAAATTGTATAAGGTAAATACTTTGTTTTGAAAACACTAATTTAGCTATCAAGAAGGTTATTAATTAACACTCAAATTTTATAATTATATATAAAGATTTCATCATTAGACATGTTATTTTTAAAGAAATGTCTGCTATTTTAGGATTTTGCGCATTCAATGAATTAGTTCAACCTTATACTAACAATATGTTGAAAACAAAATTTGTAAAAGGTTTAATATTGTAACTAATTCATAGCCCTATTTAATAAATATATATTTCTTAGAAAAATCGGTTTATTTGGTTTCATAGAAAGTTTCAAACAGAAAATTGAAGGAATTTCAATTAGTGGTTGGGCTAAGCATATTTTGACAGTAGCAACTACACAAACCATAACCAAAGCATATGGTGAAAAGAAACTACGAGAAGAGTTGGGAATGTTACGCCAAAATACTACGATAATAACGAGAAGATGAATTGACTCAGCGTTTGGTTGAAAACAATGATCATCTTGGAGGTAAAGCAACTTCAAGATTTAACTTGATAGTGTCAACCATAGCAGATGGTATATAAACTTATTCGGGTTGATTGCAGTGACTCCAGTAGTTTAAATACTAACTCTGTAGTAGGCCGAGTCGGCCTCCATAGATAGTTTACTTTGAGAACATCTCAAAACAAAATTTTTTTTTCAACCACTCCAAGGACAGCCATATGTTCAGCAGTTGATATCCTATGCTTAAAAGTTATATATTGTTGTAAAGACCTTAATTATGCCTACTTTCCCCCTTCATGTTTTTTAAAACACCGAAGTCATATTCGACAATTCAACCCTTTACAACGATATATAATTTTAAATATCGGACATCAAATGCCGAAGTTATTGAAAGAAGGCGATTTTGGCTGTTTTAAGAGTGGTCGAACAAAAAAAAAAAAAAAAAAAAAAATTATTTCCTAGACACTCTCAAAGTAAGCTTTCAAATAGGGGGCGGTTTTAAAATAATTTTTCCATCAATTCGGCCTACGACTTAGTTAGAAAGCTGGTGGAAGAAGAAACTTTATGTTAACATCGTTCGACAGATGATGATAATTGTAAAGATTAGAATAAATCAATGAACATAAGCCATATCTGCCAATTATTTGTTACTGACTTTTAAAATGGCGTTTCTTCAAAAATGTACAATAACAAAAAAATTTCTGTGCCATGTAATAACATCGTGTCTGCCACCAGCTTTTAAAAATTGGGTAAGCTTCAAAAATATAATAAGTGCAAGCGGCAGACATTTTTCGTGCTGCGTTCTTGAGCTATTAATTTTTTTCTCAATTTTTGTGACAACAAAAAACCATTGTTATTCAAAAAAATAACTTCTAATTCGGGCTTACCTTAATACATACACATAATTGCGTAATCCAAAAAAGTGCGCAAAAAATGTCATTAAATTTCAGGTTCTTGGTTTAAGTTTTTTTTTTTTTAAATTTGTTACTACACTGAGACTAAATCAATATGTTTTCAGGAATTTCATGAGAAATACACTCACTTTAAATTCTTTATTGTTTTTTGTTCTGTTTTTCAATTTAAATCAACAAGCAACTTTAGCCCCTTATCTTCTTTTTCCAACTTTTTAGCCTTATCCGTTTGATTAGCAAACTCTAAAGATCAAATAGACTGCCGACTTTCGACACGAAACGGTGGCTTACTTTTATCTTTAAGCGCCTTAATGTGTATCAAATAATTTTGTTCTTTCTCATTACCCGGTGTTGACCAGATTTTAACATTTGACTGTAGTGGCCCCTTAATTGGTGGCAATTCTGTTGTTGTAATAGTTTTGCGTATTATTTGCTCACCACCACCACCACCACTACTATTTGAGTATTGCTGTGTTGATGTTGGTCCAAATGTGATAGCACGTGTAGTGGTTATAGCGGGTTTTGTACTTGTTGCCGCCGTTATGGTTCTTACGGCCTTCGCTTGTATTGGTTCATCTTCAATGGTGATGGTACGTCTGCGTGTATAGACGTAGGATAAATGTTTGCTAACACGTTTGGTGTTCTCCTCAACAATGGTGATATTCAAATCATGCATGTCAGTGGGAATTTTTTTCTTCGCTTTTACAAAAATTCACTTTTTAATTGGTGTATTTTATTATCGTTCAGTTGGATTTTTGCATTTTGATTTATAATTTTTTCCTTTAGCCATAAAATTCATTTATTTGATCGTATTTACTTCACGTTTCTTGCGAAATTTGTTTTTAAAATTGTTTTTGTTTGTATTTAGTATGTTTTGCCATACGTGCAGTATTATTTACTAAGCAAATGCTCGTACTAAGTAGAGATTTTTATTTTTAAAATTCTGCTTTTTTATAACAAACTGTAAAAATAAGCGCATATTTTTTGTTAAATTTTTGCTTCTAATATTTTTATTAAGTAACGACTATTTGTGTAGAGTTTAAAAAAAATCATAAATTTCTTTTTTTTAAATTGTTCATTAAATATACTGTAGGTACGTGATGTGCGTAATCAGTATCTGAAACACGTTTAAGCAAATTTTAAGACCACTTTTTCTTGTTGTTGTTGTAGTTGTTAGAGCTGAAAACTCGCTGTTGTTGTTGTTGTCATAAAAGAATTTAGTATTCACTATGCTACAAATACTTGTTTTATGGTTTTTTTAAATTTTTAATTAGCTATGGCATTTTGTTTTGTTTCACCATTATATTGTTAGCGCAAATTTAAGCAAAAAAATTATCTACAAAAAAATATAAATATTTAAGACCCTAAAATGTAAACAATTTTTTTGTGTTTAAACTAAAAAACTTTTCTTTTTTGTCAAAATGTACTAATGGGAATAAACCAAATGATTGTTAAAAATGATAAGAACATTTAAGACGGTTTATGTTAAACCATAATAAAATAGAAGATACAAAAGAATGAAAAAAAATTTCAATACTCTAATCACAAAAAAAAAAGAAATGATGTGAAAAAATATTACAAAACTCTTTCCATATTCCAGCAACAATTACAATTTCAAATGTATTTGAAATGATATAAAAAGATAATAAAACAGTTTCCATGTAAATAAAAACAAAATTTTCCAAAAATTTTTCTTTCTATTACTACGCAGATTTGGTTTAGAAAAAAGTATTGATTTATCCAATAAAATGCTTTGATTTTAAAAAAAATTTCCTTCGAAATCATTTCTCTATTATAGTTATTTGGAGTTTGGTGTATCCTAAGTTTTTCAAAATAATCAGTCTAGCAATTCTTTGACAATTATTTATTATAAGTTACCATCAGATTTTCTAGCTAGTCTCTACGAACTGTTCAGACTTCTTTTCCCTCACAATGTAGAACCATTATCATGTATAAGTATAAACCATTTCTTTATCATATGCTCTTACTGTCTATTTTATTATTTTATGATCATTATTAAGTATGTTAAAATTTTTCTTATCATTCGGTTGCAAAATATAATTTTGGTTTTCACACCATTTCTTATATTTTTATTAACAAGTTATTCAACAAAGCACCATATTATAGTGCTATTTCATCAACAATTGTGATGTCACAAGGGGAAAGGGATCTTATCTTTCAGAAGACATCGAAAAGCTCCAAAATTCAATTGAGTTATATTACACAAGGTTACAATTATTTTGCAGCTTGAGGTTTCGGAGTTGATTTTGAGTAATCATGATTCACAATTCACTCTAGTTCTCAAAATATTGGGTGTACAACTTAAAAACCGGAATTTGACGGTGGATGTCTGTACTAACATATATCGTGAAAGCTCGAACTTTATATATATGTCATTTTGAAGGTACATTTGACAGCTGTCAAAATCAGTCAACAAAACAATTTAATCTTGTGTGCATCATTATTATTTTTCACGATGAATAACTTCGAAAATTGGAGAAAAAGACAGCATTTGCGGGAGGTTCTGTTGGGTCAATTTTTTGCAAAGAAAACTGCTGCCAAAAGTCATTTTTGCATCGGATCGTGACTGGGGATGAAAAATGGATCCATTACGACAACCCGAAACGCAACATTCATATATGAAGCCCGTACAACCAGGACCTTCCCAGCCAAAGGCAAATATCCATGGTGCCAAGGTAATGCTCTGTAATGCTCACAGGTGACCTCTATCGAACACAATTAATACGTTTGAAGCGTGCCATCATCGAAAAACGCCCGGAAAATGCGACCAGACACGAAGCAATAATTTTTCATCATGACAACGCTCGGCCACATATTGCTGCCCTTGTCAAAAACTACCTGGAAAACAACGGAAAACGACGGATGGGAAATTTTTTCTCACCCGCTTTATAGCCCAGACCTTGCACCATCATACTACCATTTGTTCCGATCGATGCAGAATGCCCTATCAGGAATACGGTTCACTTAAGTTCAAGATATCGAAAATTGGATAGATTCATTTTTGGCCACCAAGCCGGCGCAATTTTTTTGGGATGGAATTCATAAATTGCCTAAAAGATGGGGAAATGTTGTAGCTTCCAATGGACAATATTTTGAATAAAATATATTGTAACATTTTTCCACAATAAAGCATCAAATTTCGCTAAAAAATTCCGGTTTTTAAGTTGTATATTCTAGATAAAAAGTGAAAATATCACTGTTTTGAGGTATTTTTAAAGTTATATAACACTTAATTTTATTATTATTTATTATGATTTAAAAGGCTCTAGATTGTACTGCGACCTAAGAGATCTTTTGTACAGCCTCTTTCCCTATCAAAACAGTTCCAGACTATCTATAAATCTTGTTACTGCCATGGGATTAATTTTACCTATGCCACCTGGATCTAAAATCTCAGCTCCTAGGTACTTAATTCTGCGTCTAAACGCAGCAGGGCATGCACATAGCACATGCTCTGCTGTTTCCAAGTCCGCTAAGCAGAGTCTGCAGGAATCATCGTCTACCAGACCCATCTTTTTTAGGTGACAATTACGTTTACAGTGATCTGTCATTATCTCACTGTACGTTTTTATATCTTTTCTGCTGAGATTTAAAACAGCTTCTGCCTTCATATGTTTTGGATTGATCAGCCTCTTCGCCTGTCGCATACCTTCTTTGGCTCTCCAGTGATTGGAGAGGCTTTCCTTTTCCCATTACCGTATTAAGTTATTTTTAAAACTGTTGTTTAATTTGCAGAAGGGTTCTGGGCCTATGAAAGTATTGAGTGCGCCCCTCTTGGCCAAGCAGTCTGCCCTTTCGTTGCCTTCATGCCCTTCGTGCGCTGGTATCCAAACTAGAGTAACTTCATTCCTCCTGGATAGGGCTTGAAGAAGTTCAAAACACTCCCAGACAAGCTTGCAGTGCATTGAAAAAGCCATTAGTGATTTTAGAGTTGCTTGGCTGTCCGAGTAAATGTATATGTCGGTACCGGAAGTGCCCCTTCGTAGACATTCTCCAGCGCACAACTCTAAAGCGTGGACCTCCTGAAAAATAGAAGCTGTCTTTTCTTTCTATGATGAAAAAAACACAGACCTGCACTTAATGAATATAACACTTAAAATAAACAGCGTAGTTCATTTCTTCCAGCGATATAATCTTTCGCATTAAATTTTTTCTTTCAAATTTACTAATTGGTTTATTATTTTCCGAATTATTATCTATCGAAGCAAAGGTATCTGAATTCTATACAAATATTTAGTTTTTTGCATTGGGCTTTCATTTTTTTTCTTAAATGGAGGATAATTTGGAAAATATATAACTTCAAAAATGCTTCACAACTGCAATTTTTGCACTTTTATACAGGCGTATCTTGAGAACTTGAGTCAATTCAAATTAATTATTCATACACTAATACTAATTACTTTGCTGTGATGAATGAGGAATGTACTAAGAAACTAAGGGCGTAGAAAATAATTTTTCATGCGTCGAAAAACAAAAGTTAGTAGGGGCCAAAGATCATAATTTCTTCCTTTAAAAGGATTTAAAATTAATGGAAAAATGTTCAGAGCCTGCCTAAGCAGGAAAACCTGCCATAACCTTAACTAGTAATAGTGTAACATTTAGCATGGCCAAAAATTAAATACACAACATTGCAGAATTTCGAAAATTTTGCTTATATGGAAGGTGCTGTGTTTCAAACGGAAGGACAAAGTGAATATACTCTGGGTGTAGTGTATAAAAATGTGATATATGTATAAGATTCTAATGAAACATTTAAAGTTTTTTTAATGCCTTCGCATGATTTTAGAATATGTGGTATACATCGGAAAATATTATTCCTGGGTAGGATAAAATTTATCTCAAAGATAAATCACTATTTAGACCTAAGTCCCCTGAAATATGGTAAGTCTTGGGGTATTTTGCAAACTGAAGCAAAAGAACGTGAACTGTTCCATACATCGAGGATGATTTTGATTTATATGAAAATCTGTGTTTGATGCAAATTTTTTTTTGAGTTATAGCGAAAAAGTAAACTTAAATTAGACAGTATAATTTGTCTAGTCCTACAAAAGGCATTTGTTTCTCAGTTTTCATAGCCGATTGTAAGAGTTCAATTTTTTTTTTTTTATTTCTTCAGAATTTAGTGATTTTCCTGCATTCATATTTTAAGTTATAGCAGACTTGCAGGAAAAAGTGTTTCTTGTTTGTCAATGGCATCGGATAGCTATAACTTCTGTTATTAAACTTTATCTTATAACTTTTTCAATTAAAACCAGCATTCCCAAATGAAAATTTGGAAACTTTCAAAAAACAGAATTGTTTTTCGGACCAAGTCCTAAAAATTTTTGAATAAAAGTTTTTAATAAAACAAAAAAATTCTTTAACCTTAACGGTTTCAAAACCGATAATTAATTTATTAGCGAATGCTGAAGTTCTCTTTTGCTGAAAATTTCTCGTAACAAAAATATGTACCCAACCAATCCCCCACGGACTTTAGGTACCCAAAATTTCACTGCCGTTGTTATTTTCTCCAAAATGGTGAAGCATTTCAGAAATCTATAGATTCTGATTGAATCCTTACTGGCAGTCTTCGTGCATAAAGTTAAAGATATCTGAATTCCGTACAAATATTATCAAGTTTTTTGTATAATCGAAAACTATATTCTTTAATTAACTATATTTTTTCCAAATTTCTGTTAACATTACTAACAATAAATAAATGAAATGAAAATTAATACAATAACATAAAATAATTTTTATTAAATGAAATAAAAATATATAAAATATTAAGAGCTCAAAAAGTTAAGAAAATGCATATGATAACTTAAATATAAAGTAACTAAAATTTGCAAAAATTATAAAATAATATTAAAATAAAAAAGTATCAAACCTTTTGATTTAATTAATTTTGACTGCAATATATCCAATTGAAGAAATATGAAGAAATTGATATTGAAGCTAAATATTGACATCCAACACTTAAACCGTTCAAGATTTATTAATTCCAATTAAAAATATTTTTTTAAGTTAATTTTTGTGGAATTTTTTTACCCGGACATTTGTTTAAGCTTTTATTTTTTTTTTTTTAAATATTCCTAGCGTTAATAATATGTTTTTTTTTTTTTCAGTTACGAAATTTTAAGGCACTTTGTAAACACTGAATTAGCACCGAAAATATTATTAATTTGCACCTGTTAACTTGTTTTTAATTTATTCTTAAGTTGCGAAATATCCAACTTAGTTGCCATAAAGTTCAAAGTGAACTAAAGCTTTGCTACGAACGCTATGCAAAAACATTTACACTTGGCGCCAAAATAGAAAAAAACATCCTTTTTGCATGAAAATTATCCTTTTACACACTGCGCTTGCACTTGATATTTGGCTAGAGTAAAACTTTCAAACGACAACCGTGCGACGCTACGAAGACGACACTTTTATTTCGTGTTGACTATGTCTGTGGACAATCAAAGCTAAACTGAACAGTAGCGAACATCGCGCTAGTAGGGTTGAAAGTAGCCAGTCAGTCAGCCTAGCGTACAGTTAGTTGGAGCATAGTTGAAGCAGCGCAGCAGCGCAGAGCGAAAGTAGCGAGTGTGTGAAATGTATCGAGTAACAAATATTTTGCTTCATGATAAGAAAAGAATCAAAGCAGGAGGCCGTTGAAGGGAGTAGAGAACAACAAAGCGAACAGTAGCGAGAGAGCGAAAGCTTCGGTTTTTTGTTTACTTTTTTGTATTGTCGTTGGAACTTTCACAAAGCGCGAGAACGTGATGTGACTTTTTTGGTTGTTGTTAAATAAAAAAACAAAAATATATTAAAAAATACTTAAATGATAAATTGCTTTTGTTTGGTAGCACTGTTTTCGCGCATTTTGCTTAGTGGGTGGTTTTTTTTTAGTTATACCCTACAACAAGGGCATATTAGCCTTGTGCATCTTAGATTTTTTTTTACAAATACGAATTTTGTATGGTAGGAACGGTGAACTCTCCTGACAAGAAGGAATTTTTTTGATATTTTTATCATATTTTTGCATGGGAGCACCCTTAAGGAATGGAATATATGGAAGGTAAGTATATATGTTCGAGAGAAATGTTGGAGAGCAAAAATTACTGGAGGTCGGTGAAAATTTTGTACCTCTTCCGGCAACCTGGAATTTTTAAATGCTCTTTCACCCTCGTTTTTGTTAATTAAGAAAAAAAAAAAAAAACAAATTGGTCTCATTCTTAAGTAGGTAGTCTTAAAATTTGTCAAATACATTGAAGTTTTTTGCAAAATTTTTAAAATAATCTAAGAAATAGGAATTTATTTTTGAAACTTGAAAATTTAATAAAAAATTAATTAAAAAATAACTTGGGTGATTCTCAGATAACTGTACTTTTTGTGTCCTCTGGCGATTTCACCTATACAGTAGGCTTTTTTTCACAAAAAATGACGCTATAAGTTAGAAACTATGTTTTTCTAATAGAGCCGATCAATTTTACCATCAAATAATTATTGGTCTACTGTGAAAGTTTGCAAATATACCCCAAATGTCACAAACGTGGCATGTCCTACCCCTACTTTTTATACACAAAACGATGAAAAACGACCAAAAAACGGAAATAGAACAGAAAACAAGTTACTACACATATTAAGTAAATGCTTAAGGCTACAATATTCTGAGCTCATCTACAGTTTTAAATAATTTTTAGAGGGCACAATTTCAAATTGAAAACTGTCCCCTAGTTTTGGAAAAAAAAAAAAATTCTTGAAAGCATTATGCTACTACTGCATGGTACCACTGTTTTAGTCAATAGATTGCAATACATATGCATTAATTCTGATCACTATCCATTACCCAAAGGTCATCATGTCCAGACGCGTCCAAAAAGAAACCCGTTTGTGTTTTATAGGGTAGTTTATAAACAAAAACAGTTTTTTCTAAAAATTATGGTCACAAACGTGGCACTCGGCACTCCCAGGTAGTACATTTTATTTTATGCATGAAACAATTTTTTGTAGGATTTGCATACATGACCCCAAATTCTTTCGGAAATATCTTCAACTCAAAAGCGTGCTTTACAATGAGCGATAAACTACAAAAATGTCACAAACGTGGCACTTTTTATCAGTCTGCAAAAAAACATATTTCGATATAAAGTTTGAGTATACAGATGTTAAGTTGAAAGCTATTAATTATGTTTTTAATACAAAAATTTTTCTGCACCATCAGAATTCTGAGTTATCCTTGCTCAAAAGTGAAAAATCACTGTTTTGTCATCTACTTAAAGCTATAATACAAAAACAACAACAAGTAAAATTAATTTTTGTCAATGGATTCAGACAGCCAAATTTATTGTCAACAAGACATTATTTACCGTTTTTCAATTGGATTCCCAGCTTCCGAGTTATAAGCGTTTAAAGTAAGGACATCTTTCGATAACATACAAAGGATTTTTCGAGACCGAAAAGTTACTAAAAATCAATAGCCTTATCATGTATGACGAACGAATAAAGTGACTGATTTTCACTCATTAATATCAACTTATTGAAACTTTTTATTAAGAACTTACTATAACCTAAGCGTTCATTTTAGTTCAAAGAATAAAGTTTGTAAGCATAAACTTTAAATCATCTTTTAACTTGGAGGTTATAAGCAGTTGAAAATCAGTAAAACGATTCGTTCGTCATACATGATAAGGCTACAAGTTTTATTTTTTTTATCAATAACATATTTAATTACAAAAATTTCGAGACCTTGCAGACTATAATCGCATGAAAAATTACAGTTCTATGCTAGATTTAGTGAATGACCCTACTAAACTACTGCTTTGCAAATTAAAAGAATCAAAATTTCATCTGTTCATTCACTAAATCTACCATAGAGCCTTATTTTTTCATCCGATTTTAGTCTGCAAGGGCTTAAAATTTTTGTGATAAATTATATATTTGATAAAAATAATAAAACTTACCATTTTTGTTAATTTTTCGGTCCAGAAAATCCTTTGTGTGTGATTGAGAGGGATTCCTTTTTTTAAAGGCTTATAACTCGGAAACTGGGAATCCAATTGAAAAACGGTAAATTATGTCTTATTGGTAATAAATTCGGCTGTCTGAATCCATTGACAAACATTAATTTTACTTGTTGCTGTTTTTGTTAAAAAGATCTCAAAACTGTGATTTTTTCACTTGTGAGCAAGGATAACTAAGGTTACTGATGTAATAGAAAAAAATAAAGATCAGTTTCGTAATTAGGAGTTCCTAATCCACCATAAACGGCTATAAAAACAGAGGACAGGAAACCTTAGTTGATCTTTAGGGCAGTAGGGTAAAAAAAAATGGACCACTGGAGACATGACACTGTTGCAGAATTAGTCTTGTAGTGTAAATTTGTCATTATATGCAATATATCTCTCATCAAAACGCTTCAAAACCATCATTTTTCTATACTGTGGCTAAAATGTCACAAACGTGGCAATTTGTCACAAACGTGGCAGCAAAATTTCTTAATTTCGACCTCAAAGCCGTAAATTCACACTTGTAGTTGATCTACTTAAAAGGTGAGTTTTAAGAGTGTGTTTACATAAGATAGCATGAAGAAACTTACAAAAATCCAACAAAATTATCTGCCAATTTTACAACTCGAAAAAGCACAGTTATCTAAGAATCACCCATATATTTTTAAAATTTCGTTAAATCTTAATATAAAAAAAATTAAATAATTTGGCCGACTATTGGCGGAGTCATGAGCATTTCAAAAAATTAACTATGGAAGTTAAAGCTACTCTTTAAATTTGTTTGAAAATGTATATCTCTTGGACGGCTTGATAAAAAAGCTTTAAAAACATTTTGAATGTTTCAACTGGAAATATAAGAAAAGGAAGTTTCAAAGAAATCGGATTTATGAATACATGAAAATTGGCACAGATAGTACTAACAATCAGGGTCTCATATTAACATCAAGAGAATGCGCCCATTTTTAATCCCAGAAAGCTTAGTAATGTATTCTTCTTTATCTCCTAGGAGGTGCATAAGGCCAATATTTATACTAAATTTCATACATTTAGCTTTGTCTGTTTGGCTGTAATCAAATTAACCGAAAAGACAATCGGGGCTCAACATTTAAATCGGGAAAAATCAGGAAAATTTGTTTTTGACATATAGACCCGAGTTAAAATAATAAAGGGCTGAACATGGGCTGACCGTGGGCCTTTCGGCTTTTTAAGACTGAACGTGGTCTGTACTAATTTTAAAAAGCCCAAAAGACTGTACATACGGTCGCACAAGGGCTGTACAAAACTAGAAAATACCAAAAGGCTGTACATACGGCCGTACAAGGGCTGTACAAAACTAAAAAAAAACAAATAGCAAAAAATAAAGTGTACAGCCCATAGTACAGCCCATGTTCAGCACAATTCAATAGAAAAATAAATTGGGCTGTTCATGGGCTGTATAATTTATTTTTATTTTACATGATTTTTGTGCGACTCAGAACATTGATAGTCGGGGTTTAAATCCCAATGATGGAGGAAAAAGTTTTTTTTTTATCACGTAAAATTAAATGACAAAATAAATACGATGTAATAAATTTTCAGCCAGCTACTCAATAATGATGGGTTTGGCTGAACTCGTTAACGTGCGTGTCGCAGACCACTTAGCAATCCCAGGTTCAAATCCTCAACGGAAAGCATCCGAAAAAGAAAATTTTTTGAAATACAAATGTAAAATTTAAAAAAATTTTGAATGTAATTTTAATTTAAAAAAGAACAACCAACAGGCTCGTTGAAGTCCAACTTATAATTTTATATGTTCGCCATCATTGGGATTTGAACCCGACTATCAATGTTTTATGTCCCACAACTTAACGATGTCTACCAAATTTGATTTTTTTTTTGTTCGTCTAAGATCACTTAAAATAAAAATAAATTGTACAGCCCATGAACAGCCGTGCAGCAATCGTGTACGGCCAAAAAGTTCTGCAAAAACACCATGTACGTCCCTTGTACAGCCCAAAAAATTTAATAAAATTTGGCCCTTGTTTGGCCTTTGTACAGCCGCAATATAAAATTGTTTATTTTTACTCTGGGAGATGGTGCACTATATGATATGAGAATAGTATGGGATAATCAGACAAATCATACCATATTATACTCGAAGTTTTTCTCTCAAGAATCCAAAGGCGTAAAGATATGTAATTTCGCTAATTTCTAGAGGTATATTGATGAAGAAAAAACACATTACAAAAAAATATTTACATACTGAACCTGTACAAGTGAAAAGTACTAAGTCAGTTTTTAAAGTTTTGAGATATTTGATGTTGAAAAAATTAATTTTGTTGTTTTTTAAAGAAATTGTTGTTTTGCTTTTACTTTTTTGATGTAAATAACCCCTTTTAAACAGGGTCTTAACAAACTAACGACTATAATATTTTGGACCAGAAATACCAAATAACTCATAACTAGAAAAAAGTGACTTAGAGCTTTTCACTTGTATATGGGCGATATCTTTCTTGAACATTGTCAACTCCTGAGTCGATGTTTTTGACTGTGGAAATATTTTTTTCTGAAGAACGAAGCAAAATATTCTGATAAAATTCTGTTTACTCGTTATAATACTTAGTATATGAAGTATAGTAGGGTATTAAATTTTAGACAATGCCAAATCATTTATTTTTGTACTCAACACATTACTGTTGACATACGCACGTGCAAAATTTGTTTTTGTTTTGTCGGTTTAGTCAATTGTATTTGTTTTTGATCTGGTATTGTCAAACATATTCTCTAATTTTCAATTTCGCATGGTTTTTTTTTTGATTTTAAGATTTTGGTTTTTTCATATTTTTTTCTATTTACTTGATATCTTAAAAGCTTTCGCACTTCTTTAATCTTTTTATTTTTTTCTTTTTGGTGCAAAAAGCATCTACTAAATTTGCTGTTACTGATGGTTTTCGCTGTATTTATTTTCATAATTTATTAATATCATTGATGTTTTATTTATCTTTAAAGTGTAAATTACTTGTTTCAATATGATAAAAAATATTTTAGGTTTTTTGCTTCTGTTCGAAATGTGGCTTGAATTGTAACAGAGGTGATATTTAATGCGGCAATATGAAGCCTATTTCTGTATGGTACCTATGTGTATTTGAATGTTTGTATGTTTTTTAAACAATTTTATTGCGTATTTACTTAGTTTAATTACTTTTATGACCCTGTGAAGGTTGCTCCACCCTTTGCTTGCTATATGATTTCGAGCGTCGAACTTAGTGCTATTCAAATGAATGAAATTTACAAGTTTTCACATCATTAACCCATTATTATTGAATTTAGTTACATCAAAGAGGCTACAAAATAGGGCTCCAAAATATGCTAGGACTGAGCAATGAGCAAAATTAGTCTTGGCTTTAGTAATTTTTCGAGTCCAAGATCAAGACTCAAAGTCCAAGATTTAAAATCAAAGACTCGTGTTCAAGTCTCAGTATCCAAAACTCAATTTCTTAGGCTCAGGGTACAATGCTCAATGTTTAAGACTCAATGTCCAAGATTTAATGTCCAAGACTCAATATCCAAGACTCAATATCCAAGGCTAAATTCCCAAGCATCAATGACTCAATGTCTGAGGTTAATATTTAAGGCTCAATACTTAATGTTCAAGACTCAATAACCGAGACTCAATTCTTTTTTTTAAGTTTTTGGTTCCGACATCCAAACTGAGGCCTTTGGGTGAAAATTTTTTTTTTTCATGCGTAGAAAACACGTAAAAAACGAAAATTTTTTTTAGTTTTTGGTTGCGACAGGGTAAACAAAATTTGTTTCCTCTAAAATGTCGTAAAAAGTCATAAAATGTGAAGAAAAAACGAAAAACATTTTTTTTTTTAATACTTGGTTCCGACATCCTGAGTGAAAAAAATATGTTAGTCTAAAATACCATAAAAAGTCATGAAACGCGTAGAAAACACGAAAAAACGAATTTTTTTTTTTTTTAATTTTTGGTTCCGTCTTGTGAGGGAGACCCCTTAGTGAAAAAATGTTTGCCCCTAAAATGTCGTAAGAAGTCGTGAAAAGCGTAAAAAATACAAAAAACCGAATTTTTTTTTTTAATTTTTGGTTCCGTCATCCGAGGGGGACGCTGGGTGAAAAAATTTGTTTTCTTCGAAAATTTCGTAAAATCTCATGAAATGCCTAGAAAACACGAAAAAACAAAAAAAAAAAAATTTTTTAACTTTTTAGTTCCGACATCCGACGGGGACCCCCGGGTGAATTGGTCCACTAAAATGTCGTAAAAAGTCATGAAACGCGTAGAAAAACGATTTTTTTCTTAATATTTGGTTCCGTCATGCGAGGGATGACCCTTGGGTGAAAAAGAAAAAGCAAAAAATAATGTCGCAAAAGCACGCGCCGTACCCGAAAACCTATCTAAATAAATATTTCACGGCGATGGACTCAGCCGTTTGAGAGTCTATAAGGAACATACAGACAGAACATTTTTATATAATGCTGCAGTCCTAGTAACAAAAACTACCATAAAAAGTACTCTATAGTACTTATTTACATGTTTCCCACAAAAAAATGTCAAGTTAAATCAACGCCTCAGCTAAAAATCACGAAAGGGTATGTTTGTTACATTTCCATTAAATTCAAAGAAATTTAAAGGTCAACTGAAGTTATTTAAAACTTATTTACAAATTCTTTTGAATATATTTTTTTTAAACAAACTGTTCCTTGATTAAAATTCTTTCATCATTAACACCTACATTAAATCCATATAACTCTGTCGTACTCTGGCTGTCTGCCAAAAGGTTCCTATTTTTAAACTTGGTATACGAAAACAATTACTGCCTCATTGTACTGCACTTTGTGGGTCATATTTTAAAATGTTGTTGTTGTTGTTTTTTTTTTTTTATAAAATTTACATATGAAATAATCGTAAATGACGTTCATTCGTTTTGTTTATTTTTAGTTGCAACCCATTGCTTTCTTTTTGTTTTTGTTCCTTTTATTGTCCTTTGTCAGTCAGCCTGCTTGTTATTGTTTGGCCTGTCATGTTTTTGTCCCAGAATTGTTTTTTGTTGTTGTTGTTGATGGTAATAGTAATAAAAACAACACAATTGTTGTTTTTGTTGCTGTTTTTGTTTTGACAATATTTGATATTTTCTCTGTTGGACACTTTTCAAATTATCAAATGGTCAACACTTGCACTTGTTAAATGTTAAATACAAAAAATCGTTAGGGTCTCTGCGCACACAAGCATATAAATATCGTTCGACGGCAATTGTAAGGAATGTACGGGATAAATCAATCCTATGACACCTTCTCTTGTACAAAGGGCGAGGCATCTCTAATTAAATTATGCCAAAGAATTTTAACTGTCTCATCTAAGTATGTGGGTTAAGTATTTAGTTTCAGAGATATGACAATTTTTTAAGGGCGCGACACCGCTCATTTTTCCCTTGGACATTATTTGTGCTGAAACTATTAATAAATAAA
The DNA here is from genome assembly GCA_951812925.1 of Calliopum simillimum. Lineage (NCBI taxonomy): Eukaryota > Metazoa > Arthropoda > Insecta > Diptera > Lauxaniidae > Calliopum > Calliopum simillimum. The sequence continues at coordinate 124,645,991 of OX638369.1, read as the reverse complement.
CCTAATCTCATCCATATCCATTATATATTTTTAGCAATATGTGATTTTTTTGGAAACACAAAAAAACGAATTATCCAATAGGGAACCCTTGGGTGAAAAAAATTTTTTTCAACTAAAATGTTGTAAAAAGTCATGAAACGCGTAGAAAATACAAAAAAAAGGGAAAAAAAATTTTTGGTTCCGGCATCCTAGGGAGGATCCTTGGGTGAAAATATTTTTTTCCACTAAAATATTGTAAAAAGTCATGGAACGCGTAAAAAACATAAAAAAAATGAGTAAAAAATTTTTGGTTCCGGCAAAAAAAAAAAAAAACCAAAAAACTAATGATGCAGATGGGAGTCTATAAGGAACATGCAGACATAGGGACATACCAACATTCATTGTTATATAAGAAATCTTCAAAAACATATTCAGGCATGTTCTGAAATCCGATTCACTTCGGAATCGGAATGAAAGCCATTTTACAGAGCTCCACATTTCGATAATTAACACCAAATCGGATTTATGTTTCGGTTAATCGAATAAGCACCATTAGCAAATTTTATTTGTTGAAAAACAAATCCCATTTCATCATGTTTGTCGCAATGCAGAGCTCTCGAAGATTGCTTTCATTCCGATTCCGAAGTAAATCGGATTTCAGAACATACCTGAATATAACCTTATAAAATCACAATGACAGAGTAAAAAAAATTTAAGTCGTATTCTTTTAATATCCTTTCAAGCGAAAACCTGTTAATTTAACTACGAAAGTTATTATTTTAACAAGAGAAAACTAAATTTCTGGTTCTAACGTCGTTGATTTCTTTCTTCACTTTCAGCGCAAAATAAAAATCTTTTACTTTTCTGCACATCAGTGCTCGTGTGCAATGACTTTAAAAATGGCGTGTCTACATATTTTCCTTGTTATATTATGTCTAAGCCTTAACGCGACAGACATTTTGTTCACTAAATCCTTACAAAAATAACAAACAATAAAATTTGCATAGTGCAGAAGGTCACGCGAAGCCATGTTTTTTCTTACCGCTCATATTCTAGCATGTTACTTACTTACATTTAAGGAAGAAGGACACGTCTAGTACGTCGCTAATACTATGTATGTATAAGTTTTTTTAACTTAGTAGAATTTGTTAATATGAATTAAGAAGAATCACATTGATCCTATAAGATCTTAGTAGCAATAATAACAAAACTCGACAAGGAAAGCCAGAAAAATTTATTAAAACAAAGGCGCCTGTCCGATCTTTCTAGTGATCGAGTTTCAGATCGTAAGAAATTTGGCATCTTAAAAGTCCAACTGCTGTGAAAAAATAAGGTTTGAAAATTTTGAATAATCAACAATGCATAAATACCAAAACCGAGATCAAGACCATATGCCCAAAACCAAGCCCCTTCCGATTTTCGCTTTTTTCTTTAAATGACAGATGGCCTGGCTGAGCAGCGCTTTCATTATTATGAACATACCAAAAAATGGTTTGATACTTGGATAGCCCCAAAAGACTTATAATTTATCTGAAGTGGATTTCACATGCTGCCAGAAAGATGGGACAAAGAAGGGTCTTTTGATGGGCAAAACTTTGAGTGAAATGTTTCTTACTTTATACTTTACACAAAGCATTTCTTTTATCAAAAACATAGCGCGAAGATTCAAAGTCCTAATATTAAATGGTAAAAATGTAGCAAAATAACTTATGTATCCATAATTATTCCATACACGCGTGATAATTGCAATAGTTTCTAAAGAAATATTTATTTTTGGATTTATTTATAATTTACTATTTAAAGTACAGCAGAGAGACTTGTAATTAAATTTTCCAAAAATACCAACTTAACTTTAGCAATTAATTTTTAGCCCCTTCCATAGAATCACTAATTAATTACAAATCTTTTGAACTAGTTACAGTAGAAACACCACCAGTTTATCCTTTAGAGACAACATTGACGACAACAATATGAATTCCGAGATGGAGAAAAATTAGTTTTGAATAGCTCTTTCTACGGTTTATTCGTGGAAAAATCAACTAAAAAAATATTTCAATTGAATCGGCCAATTTTGTAGTTGTGGAACGAAATCTTTTCTTAATAACCCCCATTATGAGCTCCGCCCGAAAATCTTCCTTACGAAAAAATTTTATTTCGCATATGGAGATTTCAATAGAAAAATAAACCTTGAGGCAAAAAATTACCTCAATTTGGTACATATGTAAAAAGTACCCTGGCAAAAAGAACTAAAAAAATTGCGGTACCTACCACGCCCCCACAAAAATCACTTCATCATATCAGTAAAAGTGTATAACGCACATGAATGAGATTTGATAAATGTGTACAGAACGCCGGGATAAATAATGTTCACTGAAAAAATGGGCTATGCCACTCCCATCAATAAAATTAGGTACGCAGTAAAATGGAACGCAACAATTAATATCCTTTGAAAAAATTTGTGATGCCTCTTCAACTTCACAAGATAACTTGAAGCCTCGTACACCGGAAAATGTCCCATATGACACGTCCCTTGCGAACATGATTAAAATTATATTGAAAAAATAAGCATAAATCATTTACCGTTAAAATCAATACCATTTCTAAGAAACATCGATGCACAACATTCTTGAACTAGTTACATTGAAATAGTGTCACAAGTTTCCCTGAAATTGGAGTTTAAATTGATGGCCTCGAAAATCACTTCTGTTTTTGTCCCGTGCGAATGCCATGGTTTTTTGCAACTATCTTGTAAACGAAATATTTCCCAAAATCAATTAAAGTGAAAGTCGCCTATAACGACTCCGCTTATAACGTCGAACCGCTTATAACGACCCTTTCCCAGTTGTTTGGTTGGTTTCTTCATAAACCTTATGAGCATTTTGTCGGTTATAACGACCGTCGGATATAGCGACAAACCGGATGTAACGACCGCATTTTGTTACATATTTGTTTTTTTCTGTCGCTTATAGCGACGACATTTGAAAATGAATAAAAAAAAAACAATTGAAAATCAGTAGTAGGTTTTTAAGAGTTTTATTTGTACTTCGTTGAAAAGAAAATTAATTTTTACGTTTTTTTGAAAAATTAGAAACAAGCAAAAACGAAAAAAGTAATTTTCAATGTAAATTAAAATGTTGAATCCGAATCTGGCCTCAGCAGGAGAGAATTCCTTGTTCTATTAGAAACTCTCAAATGTATATAAAAAAATAAATAAAAATATTAATAATGTGACAACCACAAAAATCTCGAAAAACCAAACTTTAAGGTTAAGATTTTTCAAAAACCGTACAAGATATTGAAATTCCACGGTTAAGCATTGAAATATACATTGAAAATTTGTTTCCTTGCTTTGGTTTGTTCAAAGATTTGTAAAAACCCGTAAAAATTTATTTTTTTTTTTTAACAAAAACAGTTAAAAACTAGTAAGGGTGTTACCTTTGGCCTGGCCAAACATTAAATACCCTACACAGCAGTATTTTGAAAATTTTGCTAATATGGGAGGTGCAACGCCCTCCGAATGCACCCAGTTTTTTCTCAGAGTTTGCATTTATAGTTCTTAGTATTTAAGTGAAATTTGGTTGGATTATCTAAAAAAATGTTTTCAGAATAGCGTTTTGAAGCTTTTGCTTATATGGGAGGAGCCACGCCCTCTTGTCCGATTTTGTCCAGTTTTTGCTTAAAGCTTGCATTTATAGTTTTTAGTGTCCGAGTCAAATCTAGTTCGATTATCTCAAAAAACGCTTTCTGTACAGCGTTTTGAAGCTTTTACTTATATGAGAGGTGCCACGCCCTCTTGTCCGAATTCGACCAGTTTTTTGTCAGAGCTTGCGCTGACAATTCGTAGTATTTATATGTATTTTGGTTGCGTTGTTGAGAAAAATACTCAAAAAGTTGCATTTTGAAGACATTTTTTGTATGGGCGGTAGGCGTGCCCGTTGAACGATTTCGCTCATTTTCAATCCCCCGAGCTAGCTTTGATGATGGAGGCTGTGTACCAAATTTCATTGAATTATCTTGCTTAGTTTTCCCAAAAAATGTATTTCCACACACAGCCGTTACCCAGCCAGCCACCCAGCCAGCCAGCCAGCCAGACAGACGGACATGGCTATATCGACTCAGGAGGTGACGCTGATCAAGAATATATATACTTTTCCATATCTGCCACGCCTCCTTCTCTGCGTTACAAACGGATGGACAAAGTGAATATACCCTGGGTGTAGGGTATAAAAATCCTTAAAAACACAATATTTCGTTAACGCGATAAGGTAGATTTTTCAAAAATACAATTTTTGAGTCTGCAAACAAATGGGAAATGAACTGCATACTCTAGCTTCTAACATTATTTTTGTCAAACCTTTTTTTTTTTTGATTCAGAATCAATGTGAAGTCCATTTGGTAACTGAAATTCAACCCTGAAAATCGATTAGCTCGTGGACCGATTTTAAGAAGCTTTTTCTGTATATTTGGCCTCCAGTGAATAACTTCGCATAAAAAAGCATGGACTGGGACGACATCGAGGTAAAACCTAGTCGTCATGTATTTACTGCATGCAAAAAAGGGTTAATTCAGTTTTGTTTTTAAAGAATTTCATTGAGTACGTAATTTTCATAAAATTGATAGCAAATGCAAACACCGTTTTTTCTTTTATTTATTAACGTTAATGTCGGATATAACGACCGCCGGTTAAAGCGACCGGTTTTGCGTGGTCCCTTGACCGTCGTTATAAGCGACTTTCACTGTATGGGGTTAATAAAAAGCTATAAGTTGAACCTATTATCAAAATAAATATCCGTTTTACCTTAAATGTTTTCGACGGTCACGTTCGACACCATGGAAGTCCCGATCTAGAAAAAATCTCAAAAATTAACACATTTCGGTCGACATTTAATTTCACACAAGGAGTCGTTACGTTTTTTGTAAAATCTCTTTTAATTTTGAGTGATTTTTTCTTTTATTTCTGTATAATATTTCGATGTATTTAGCACCTTTTTCTTTAGAGAAATTTCGCTAAGACTTATCTTATTTTTGAGTCGTATAAAATATTTTAATGATTTATATTTACGTTTACGTTATGCTTTTTATGATTGACCTCAAAACCCTATAAAAACATAATAAAATTCATGCAAAAAAAAAAATATAAAAAAAAATCAAATAATGGTACCCACCTTTAGATTCAAGCCACCAATGACTGGTAAAAAATTCGAATGAATTTGATTAAATGATTAATGCCACACGGAGGGAAATCACAAAACATGTTGTGAACAGATGTGCGACAATTTTCATAGGAAAAGGTGAAATTTATTTCAATTTTATTTTTTTTTGTTTAATTTATTGGCAACAATGTCAAATTGTGGCACGAGCCACATAAATCAAATGGCAAGATTTTTTATTTTTTTCAATTTTCACAGCTTTTATTTGGAATTTTAGAAAATTTTTTTAAATTCTATTTTATAAAAAATTTTATAATATATGCAACCATAGCAAAAAAAAAAAAGACAAAATTCACACACACTCCAGCACACAATTAATTCCACACACTTAAGTCACGAGAAGAGAGCACACAAACAACGGAAGTGCGCCATATTGTAGGCCATTTTGTGTTTAACCGCCAAAAATCAACTAAAAGTGAAATTGTACTTTGGTTGCATTTTTAGTCTTTTTATTGAGTGTTTTGTGTTTTGAGCAAATACTAGCAAATGTTTTTGTTGTTGTTCTTCAATTGCTTTGTCATGTTACGAAAATAAAATTACTGAGCCATACACCACTCTACACTGTGCTGCCACTTATTCGACGCTTCCACATTGGGGGTGTACGATTAGTGGTGTAAGTGGGTTTTCTGGGCGTTTGCTAGCGATATGTTTTAACTGAAAGTCAATGGATTGTATAGTAGGCTGTTTTGTGGCTGAATTAAAAGGCTTGAATTATTTAAATGCTATTTGAGACTATTTCATTAAACTATTGGTTTTAAAGATAATAAACTTAAGAGTTAGTCTTATGGTTTTCTATAGGACATATAGACGATTTCTCTGATAACACATTTTACATTCCAAAATTTGAGAGTTGATTATGGAGCTGAGAGACCTCCTATTTAAGAATCTAAGCTTGGTTTTTTTCTATCATGTTAGGATTCGAAGGTATTCTGCTTCAAAGTACAGAAATCGCTGTTTCGAGGCATTTTTGAAGCTAAAGTACACTCACAGTAAATGGTGTAATCATGAATTAAAAAACAGGGTTGAGATATTTATACTTCAGTGGATGATAACTTAGAAAGTAAGGATCCAATTAAAAATTAAGTTTCTGAGATTTGTCAAATTTTTTTCTTTAGGGGCGTGGTATCGCTCATTTTTCTAATGAATGGTATTTATTTTGATGTTTTTTACATATGTGCCAAATTTCATTTTTATGCGACGAACAGTTTCAGAGATATAACGAATTTTGTTTTTTAAGGGCGTGGTACCGCCCATTTTTCTAACATATAACCTTCCCCAGATCTATACTAACATACTGTGAAAACTTCATCGGAATCGGTCAGGTGGTTTTCGAGCTTACAAAACACGAACACACATAAGAACTTTTATTTTTATATATAAGATTGCTTTGTGAAACCCCTATGTAACGATATTGCGCAAAATACACTATACCAATTTTAATAATTTTTCTTTTTGAACATTTTGTTTGAACTAGGGAGCATACTGGCATACATACTGGCATACTTATTTCTTGGACTTTTAAATAGGTAGGCACCCCTATAATGGTATGAAGTTTTCGCAAAAAATATTTTCGTTTGCATTTGCGTCTTAAATGTTGTGCTGCTTCTTGAATTATATGCTATTGTTGTCTTTTTCGTATCTTTCAATGATTGTTTTTTTTTTATGTTTTTGAAGAGAGAGTGATGCAAACTTAGTGCTTTTCACATCAAATTTGATGCTCTTGACCTTTTACTGATAATTTAAATGTTTTTCGATATTTTTGAACCTATACCGATATATTATATTTTTTCCATGCTTCTGGATTTTCACCAATATTTCGAATGGTTTTCAATACTTTTGGATCTTTACCGATATTTTAGATGTTGTCCAATACTATCGATTTTTTACCGGTATTTCAGATGTTTTTTTTTCCATACTTCTGACCTTTTACCGATATTTAAAATGTGTTTTGATATTTCGAACTTCTACCGATGTTTTATGTTTTTTTCCTTATTTCTCCACTTTCATCGATATTTCGAATGGTTTTCAATACTTTTGGACTTTTACCGATATTTTAGATGTTTTTCGATCCTTTCGGATTTTTAACTTATATTTAGATGTTTTTTGCAATGCCTTTGGACTTTGACGGATTTTTAGATCTTTTTTGATAATTTTGGACTTTTACCGATATTTTATGTTTTTTCGATATTTTTAGACTTTTACCAACATTTTCGATACCTTTTGACTTTTTCCGTTTTCTTCGATGTTTTTCAAAACTTTTCAACTATATTTTAGATGTGTTTCGATATTTTTGAACTTCTACCTATATTTAATACTTCTGGACTTTCACCGATATTTCGAGTGGTTTTCAACACTTTTCGACTTTTAACGATGTTTAAGATGTTTTTCAATTTTTTTGGACTTTTACTGATTTTTAGATGTTTCCTGATACTTTTGGACTTTTACCGATATTTTAAAAGTTTTTTCAATATTTTTAAGCTTTTAACGATATTTTACGATACCTTTTGACTTTTTCCGATTTCTTCGATGTTCTTCAATACTTTTGGGCTTTTACCGATATTTTAGATGTTTTCGATACTTTCGGATTTCAACTATATTTTAAATGTTTTTTTTTGATACTTTTGGTCTTTAATCGATGTTTTTCTATACTTTTGGGCTCTTAACGATATTTTAGATGTTTTCTATACTTTCGGATTTTAAACTACATTTTAGATGTTTTTTTCGATACTTTTGGCCTTTTACCGATATTTTAGATGTTTTTGATACTTTCGGACTTTCAGCTATGTTTCGGCGTGTTTCGATATTTTTGAACTTCTACCGATATTTTATGTTCCCTCCATACTTCTGGAATTTCCCCAATATTTTGAGCGGCTTTCAATACTTTTCGACTTTTAACGATGTTTTAGATGTTTTTTAGTTTTTTTGGACTTTTACTGATTTTTATATGTTTTTTTAATACTTTTGGACTTTTACCGATATTTTTAATGTTTTTCGATATTTTTGAACTTCTGCCGATATTTTATGTTTTTCCATACTTCTGGACTTTCACCGATATTTCGATTGATTTTCTATACCTTTCGACTTTTAACGATGTTTTTCAATATTTTTTTGGATTTCTAGATGTTTTTTGATTTTTTTGGACTTTTACCGATATTTGAAATGTTTTTTCGATATTTTTAAGCTTTTACCGATATTTTACAATACCTTTTGACATTTCCGATTTCTTCGATGTTTGTCAATACTTTTAGGCTTATACCGATATTTTAGATGTTTTCGATGCTTTCGGATTTTCAACTATATTTTAGATGTTTTTTCGATAATTTTGGACTTTTACCGATATTTGAAATGTTTTTCGTTACTTTTGGAATGTAATTGATACTTAAAATGTTTCTCAATTCTTTTGAACTTAAACCGATATTTGAGAGACAATTGATGTTTGAGAGACAATGGAATAAATGAAAATAAATATATTGGAGCATCTGTTTTATAGCAAATATTTTTGTAAAATTAGATTTCCTTATTAGAGTAAAATGGCTAGTGACTGAATACAACGATTTCCGAAATTTGAAGCTGAGATAGCTCCGAATATCCTGATTTGATAGAGTCAAAACCAAGTTCAGATTCGCAAAAGAAGGTCTGAAACCCCTATAAACATAAAAATCCGAGAATGAAGAAAAGAAAGGGTACTTTTTTTTAAGAAAAATTTCATACACGGTAGATAAATTTTATTTTTTTTTGAATACTAGCCGTATTATGCCATGCTTAGATTATAATTATTAGAATATTGTAAAGTTAAAAAATTTCACATCATTTTCTCAATTTCATGTTGCCATTTTGTACGATTCTTGACAAATTCATAATTTGTAGCGAAAAATCATATCTTTACTCTTATTTTATTATATTTATTAAAAGTAAATTTCAAGATATTCATAAAATGGTACCTTCATACTCACATGATTTTGACCTACCCATTCATGTTGTTTATCGATAGGTCCAACATTGACTGCAGACCTCTTTTGTTCCATGTGTGCTTGCTATCTATCGTTACGACACGTTTAAAACACGTGTTCGCAAGCATTATTGAGATTTTAAAATTAAACGAATAAATCATTAAACTACTAATTCCATTTAGTAAAGTGGGTAATGCGCTTAGCTAAATTCAAAGTTACTTTATTCATTTCGAAAAAGGGTGCTTTGTGGATCAGCGTTGAACTAAGTGCTTTACTTTGTTTTGGCGCACAGTGTAAATCCTTTTAATGATATAAAGTTTTTCAACCTTCGCTATTTACATACCCTGTTTTTTGTTTTTCGTTCTGATATTTATAGTTTTCTTAGTCAGTCATTGGAATTACCAAAAGTCACGCGATTGTTGTGCCACAGCACCAAATTCATGTACATGAACTTTCATCATACATTCGTAGTAAGTAGTTTTCCTTTCCAATTTACTCCTCTTTTTTTTTTGTATATATTTTTTTTTTTTTTTTTGTACTGACACTTTACTTAAGCCCGCACTTAATTTATTTTTAGTCAATAACAGACATTGGCCCTAAATATTCAACTTTATACCTGACCTCGCTTCAGCTTGATTTAGTTGTAGAACATTCGCTGTGGCCGCACAAACGAAAAACCCTACAATTGAAATGCCGTCAAATGCAATGGTGGTGTTTAGGACACAAAGAACTTATGGAACACTATGGAACTTTCTTACACCCTATACTTATGCTTTGATTTCGTTTATATGTAAAGAACTAAATGTGGTGACTTATGCCAAATGCGCACTATGATAATTTTACTACCCTTAGCTGCTTTCCTTATTATTATGTCCATGATTGTTGATATGGCGCTGTAAATTATGACTGAAAATATACCTATGGCAAAGGTGACTTTATATAAATATTTCCGCTAATTTGCATTTAAAAGTAGACATTTTTTTTCGCTGCCTTAAGGTCAAACCACAAAAAGATTATGGTGTTTATAACTTTGAATTATGCAGTTTTAGGTGTTATATTTAGAAATTGAGGATATTTTTAATTTATCATAAAATAATATTAACTTAGTTGGCATTGTGTTTTTCAGTTTTTAAAAATATAGTTAAAGAGATGCTTTATATACTAATGACACAAGGACTGTCCAAGAAAAAATTTGATATTATTATTAACAATGATTGCGTAGAGGGTTGTTTTGTTTGTAGGGAAGGCTTGAATTCTTTATATAATAAAAGAGAATATAAATCCTACAGTTTGCGTGATGGTGTCCTAAAAAATTTTCACGAATTCTCTGAAATTTCTAATTATTATATTATTATTATTATTCAAAGGCTCTGGATTGCACTGCAACCTAAAGGATCTTTTGTGCAGCCTCTTTCCCTATCAGAACAGTTCTAGACTATCTATAAATCGTGTCACTGCCGTGGAATTGATTGTACCTAAGTCATTTGGACTTAAAATCTCGGCACCTAAGTATCTTACTTTGCATTTCACCGCTGCGGGGTAAGTACATAGTACATGTTCCGCTGTTTCCGATTCCTCTAAGTAGAGTCTACAGGAATCATCGTCTACCAAACCCATCTTTTTTAGGTGACATTTGAGTTTACAGTAATTATTTCACTGTACGTTTTATATCTTTTAAAACAGCTTCTAACTGATACGATTTGGATCGATCAGCCTGTTCGCCTGTCGCATACCTTCTTTGGCTCTCCAGTGATCGGCTTTCCTTTTCCTATTCCCATATTAATCCTTAAATGCATAGTGGATCATGGTTAAATTTAACCATGGTTAATGAATGATTTAACCATGATTATGTTCATGAACCATATAAGGTCCACTATGCATTTAAGGGTTAAGTAATTTTTAAAACTGTTGTTTACTCTGCAGAAGGGTTCAGGGCCTATGAAAGTATTGAGTGCGCCCCTCTTTTCCAAACAGTCTGCCCTTTCGTTGCTTTCATGGCCCTCGTGCCCTGGTTTCCAAACTAGAGTAACTTCATTCCTCTTGGATAGGTCTTGAAAAAGTTCAAAACACTCCCAAACAAGCTTGGAGTGCATTGAAAAAGCCATTAGTGCTTTTAGAGTTGCCTGAAAAATAGAAGCTGTTTTCCCCATTGCAACTGCTTTCTGGAATCTTGGTCCCACAACTCCAGCTCCTGCGCTGCCATCTTCCATTTTAGATCCGTCAGTGAACCATAGCTGTGAGCCTGTTTACATTTATGTCCTTCCTCCTCCATTCAGCGCGGTCATTGATTAGGGGAGATGTGTGTACCTTGGTCCGCTTATCAGTTTTTTCAATATGCTAGATTTTCCAAAAAAGTTTCTTTAGTTTTTTGATTAAGTTATATTTCTACAATGCTTGCAGCATCAAATGACGTGACAATGATGTTTCTATGTCTTACCATTGAGTAGAAATATTACTTTTTCCGTTGCAATCTCAAACGATCCAAGGTACACCATGCAAGTGTACCTTGGACTTTTAAAAATAAAAAAGAATACATTGTATTTAGGTGTTAAATTCTGAAAGAACCATTTATTATGTGATCAAAAGCAACATTTTTTCAATAAAAAAAAAAATTTATCATAAACAAAAATTATAACACAAAAAAGGGCATTTAGTAAAAAACAATTAATTAAACAAAACTGGTTGCAAATAAATACATTAATCACGTAAATAATAATAATAATATTATATTGAGAGGCGATTATGTCTTCCTGGTTGCCCGTCGAAAAAGGCTTCCTGGTCAATATGCATAGGTCCAAGGTTCACACAGACAGCATGTTTTAAAAAACTGTCAACACCCATAACATATATGAATGAAAATACATACATCTAAAACACACTAAAAGCTTAAAACAATAACTAAACTTCCTTCTTGATGTTGTAAAACTGAAATATTTCAAGTAAGTTTCTCAAAAAAACGTTTCGTAGTTTACTCCAAAAACAAATTTTTACACACAAAAAACACTTTTTCCGTCGCTTTTTATACACGCATACAGCTTGACGGTCTAAAGTCTACTAATATGAGTCACGGGTATGAGTAGAAAATTCCATAGAAGAACATTATCGTACACGTGCAACTGTTGAGTGGCAACCGCCACTCGGACCGAGGTACACTCGGACCAAGGTACACACATCTCCCCTACCACTTTGAATTTTCTAGAGAAAACAAATTTTTTACTTTACTTATCGGAGACCAAAAGACATGGTGTGTCCCACAATACCTGCAGGATTTTGACATGTCCTGTTGGATTGCCTTCTTTATGTTGTTTTTAATGAGGTAGTTTGACGGCCGCATAGGCTGCTTCCTTCTTAACCATAAGGTGAAGAGGGGTGAGTCCCGTAAGCATGCCTAGAGCTACTGTTGGGCACGTCCTAAGTGCCCCTGTAACACCCAAGCAGGCTTTTCTGAAGATCCTGTTTAGTTCATTCTGAGTTTTTACTTGGTCTACCTTTGGCCACCATGCTAATGTAGCATAAGTGATCATTGGTACGGTGATAGTTTTACAGGACCATTCCATATTTTTTGGCCGTAGTTCCAATGTTCTACCATATATGTAGTAGCTTTTGACAAGTATATGTTATTCTTAAGGCATTATTTGTTATGTATAATAGATGACTATTCCAAGTTAGACTTTTATCTAGGATTACTCCTAAATATTTCATCTCCTCGAAAACCGTTAGCACCGTTTCCCCCGATTTATAGCTTTCAGGTTTAGCTTCTTCTTCCGGGTTAATGGCACTAGTGTGGTTTTACTAGGGTTAATTTCGAGTCCTTTCTCTTGACACCAGCCTAGAGCTAAGTTGAGAGCTAGTTGCATTCGTTCAGTTACGGTAGAGTCAAACTTTCCTCTAACCATAATAATCAGATCGTCAGCAAATCCCATGTTAGTCAGGGTGTTATGGAATTCTTGCATAGTTCTCGATAATGGCTCATCGTGTTATCGAGGCAAAAACATAATAAACATCTGCATAAGTGCAGCAGTGTCATCAAATGTTCCCAAGAATATATTGAAATAAATACTTTTGAGTGCAGTAAGTAATGTTATCATTTGTACCCATGAATAGAAGTGACGTACACAAGTACCATGGAACTAATCGATGGGGAAAGGTCGAAAAAAAATAATGCACGAGTATATAAATTTACAGAAATGGCCCCCAGACAGTCTGACTATGTCCAAATATAAGTATTTTCAACCTTTTGCCATCTTTTACAAAAAAAGCCCCAAAACGGTTAGTTAGAGGGCCCGGAGATACTTTTGTTAATGTCCAAAATATATTTTTAAAATTCCCACAATGATTGGTCCAATAAATTTTTTACGAAAATGTGATAAAAACTGTCACTTAAACGTGCCCTTTAAGTGACAGTTTTTGGCTCTGAGCCATCTCTGGTAATATTATTGATTGGCGCAATAAATTTTTTTTTCTTACAAAAATGTGCCCAAAATGGTCACTTAGAGGGCCTGGACCTAAAACACCTCTAGTTATGCCCAAAATATATTTTCGACCTTTCCTCATCGATTGGTGCAATAATTTTTTTTTTACAAAAATGTGCCCAAAACGATCACTCAGAAGGTTCGGTAGTGTTGGTAATGTCCAAAATAAACTGAGGTTCGGCATTTCGCCATCGATTGGTGTACATGATATTTACAAATGTATTACACTACTGAACTCTAAAGTATTCATTTTACTCATAGTACGAGATCCTGCAGTAAAAAAACGTATCGATCGAGTTTTTAGTTAAAACCTAATTTTTACATATGTTTAGGAATGGGGGAATATGTTTTTGCTGGGTTGTCTCTCAAAATGTGGCCGCAAGAAGAAATGTATATTTGTAGGTTTTTTGGTGGCCTAGAAAAGAAGACGACAAAAACAAAATAGTTTTAGTAGCACAAGTACCCCCCAACACCCCATCCAAGGGGTTAAAATTTCACGTTTCATAAAAATATAAAATATATATCAATTTTTAGGCTTTTTGGTGCTCTAAAACTGAAAATGATGTTAAAAAGTTATTTCAACCACCAAGTAAGCCCTTAGCAACCTTTTGTAGCTCCGAAAGGTTGAAATTGAGCTTTTTATAAGAATTCAATATGTATGTGCATATTTGGGTTTTTTGGTGGGCAGGAATCAAGTTCAACGATAAAAAATAATTTCAGTAGCACAGGTATAAGACAAATGAATAATGATATACGACAGTTTTGAACCATTTCTGAAAATTCTAAATCAAAGAATTTATTATTGAAGTAAATTTTTTTAAGATAACTACAAGAATAAAACAATTCCGGTGATGACCGAATTCCATTTTAATAAATAATTTTTTATTTTATTCCGTAAGACATAACTTTTATAATCAAACATACATAAATATATATTTTATTATATATGTTCAACTTCATTATAAATTAAATATAAATTTTCATATACTTATGTTAGACTGGAAAAACTATTAAAGGAAGGATTAAACTAAATTGTTCGAAAATAAAAGTTTATTGTAAAAATTATGATAGCCTACATTGTGATGTATTGTAGAAAAATTATTAATTGCTCAATAGGACTTGATCATGAGCAATGTCCTGAGTGCGCCCAAATTCAAAAAATTCTTAAGGCACGTTTTAGATAAAAAAAATGAATCTGCTATTAGATTTTCTTATTTAAATGGGTTTATTGTCAAAAATTTGGATTACTAAGAATCCTTATGTGTTTGAGTAATTTAAATTTAACGTATCCTGAAACTCTACTATGAAGCGACGTCACGTTAGCGTTTTTTTGGATGGTTCGTTGCAATAGTAGGGGAACTGATGCTATTGTGGTATAGTATTTCAATGTGGTATGGTCGCATATCTCCGAATTGGGAAAGAACCTGCGAGCGTCATTGCCTTTATCATATCAGAAATCATGACAAACCAGGGATGTGTTGATGTCATGCACCAAACAAAATTTTTCCGGTGTCAGTTGAACGAAACTTAAGTCGCTTGTGGTTGATTTTTTTTTACGGATTTTTTGCAAAAAAATGTTGTTAAGAAAATGTTGCTTTTTAGAGAAGTTTTATTTATATTCAATAAAGGTAAGTGCTATGTATTGCGAAATAAGTGTTTAACTGTGTAAATTCACAAAGTTTCCCATTTTAGTTTTAGAATTTTGTAATTTCTAAAAATTGGCCAGTGTGGTATAGTCGGGATTCGCTAATGTGGTATATGAATATTTCTGGTAATTCTTAACATTATTTGATTGCTGTTTATTTTTTTATAAACAGTATGAGTTTGAGAACCAATGTAAATGTTATTATGAACTTATTTCATGCCTTTCAAACTTTATATTTGGTTGTATGGTTAAGTATACCACATTACCTTACATATATGTACCACAATACCAGCCCACTTTACAAGTACTGATCAGTATATTTACCACATTGTGCCACAATATATACCACATTTATTCCCAACTTTTTGAAAACAGCTTTTCTGACTTTTTTCAGATTTTGCTCAATAACTTTTTTTAATGAAATTGCACACATTTTATTGAAATGTATTCTGTAGCCAATACTTCAATGATCAGCATAAAAAAATTTGGCTGAAATTGATCCAACGGTTCTCTTTCAAATTCCACCTAAACATTAGCTATACCACAATAGCATCAGTTCCCCTATATATGTCCACAAAAGCTTTACTGCGTCAGACAAAAAGATTGAATATGAAGAGCCAATTTTGGCATATGACCATAGGGTTACACTATTGATCAACTAAATTTGGAATTCTATCATGTTTCTTGGACTTACTTTCGAGCAATCAGCGTGATTATCTTAGAATTATTTTTGTCAAAACCTATTTCTTCGTTATGCCAAGGCAAGAGGAAACTAGAGATTGCAAACTCTCCACGAGAAGGTGTTAAAGGGAAAACTCAGGATTAAACTGCATTCTTGGGCTTGTTCTATATTTTTAGGAAGTTAAATAGGAATCATGTAGTGAAGGCCTTTTCATATCCAGATTACGATAAATGTATTTTATCAGATATATCAATGAAATTAAGTACTTATATTTAGTAAATAATATTATTTGCATATAACATACTATAATTATGTGAATATTATTGTAGATATATAAAAAAATAATTGTCAGATAATGTTCTTCAAGAGGCAAAAATGGGCTTAGATAACAAGTGAGTCACTTTTGATTGACTTATTTTAATGTTTTTATCGTCAACAAATCTGTAGGTTTTCTATTTTGTGCGGAATCCTTTTGATTTGAAGTTATCAGTCACTAATGTCTGCTTTAAAGTTTCCTCAGTAAACAAATTTGTAATTGTGTCTATACTTTTCACAGAAGAATGAAATTAAGTTTTTGTTTCGGCTAAGAATTTGGGAAAAAAAGGTATATCTCAAAAAATTATTTTTTCCCATTCTAAGTTCAGTATATTGTTCAGAAATTAAATGACATCGGATCGGGTTCTTAAGAATATAAACTACTTAGAACAAAACTTTTTGAATACACAATTTAGAAATTTTATCATTAAAAATATTTCGTGTTTTTATACATTAGAAACTAAAATTTATCTTAAACAAAAATTTAGAGTTGATTTTTCTATCACAAAAAAAGCTGATTAAAATCCTTGAAATTCAAATAGCGGACTTTGATGCTCCTGCGGATATAGATGCTTGATATTGATTTCTGAAAAAATATACAATGTGTTAGCAACATTTTTTTTCTGGAATAGAAATAACATGACATTATTTAATTGAAAAGTCTATACCTGTTTATAATTCTAGATTAAAGCTCCAATTGCTTTTGCTGGCATGGCTTTGAGTATCCCATTTACTGTTATTGTTAGCTATCCTGTGACGTTCAATAGGAAACATTTTTTATTTTAAAATATGATAGTGGTAGGTACGTTTGATATAAAAAAAAAAAAATAAAACAATCATATTATGATTTACCTTCAAGACATTATTGCCATGTGCTCGTTGCATTCATTCATTATAGAAAATAATTGTTTATAAAAGTTATAATTTTTTTTTGTTAAAAAACTTAGGTCTAAAAAACTATAAACATATTGCTAAATAAGAACGTTTATGAAATTGTATAAAAATTTTGAAGAAATTCTTACAACAAAATTTAAAAATACTGCAATAATGCATGCAAACATGAAACATTTTTTTTAAAGAAATTATGAGGATGAAAGCTACATAATGCCAAAGTATATTTTAATAAAAAATGTGGCATAAAAAAAAACAATGTATAACAATAATACGTACTTTATCATGATTTTTCTAAACAGCTTCCTGCTGCTTAATACCTGCTTAAGTTTCTGTTCGTAAATTTTAAGTTTTTTAAATTTTCTGTTTTCATGGTATGATTTGAAATTTTGGCTAGAAATAATTAAGTTTTTTTTTTTCATATTAAATTTTCGACGTCATTTGACAAACTGCGCAGCATCAGAATTTTGCGTAAAATTTTCTTTGAATGCTTTTCTTTATTTTCTTATAAAATTTAAAGAAAACGCACTACTTTGAATATAATTTTAAGTAAATTTAATGTATGTTATCATTTTAACTGTTATTTAATTATTAACATATTGCAAGTTTTTTTGAAAATATAGTAGCCTGATGTTAAATATGACGATATGTGTAATAAAATTATCTCTACTTAAATAATGATGACATTTAGATGTCAAATAATATGATTTTTAGATGACTTATTAGATCACCTAAAACCTTGTATTGAAAATTGTAAATTTAAAATTAATAATATTCCCCAATTGTGATCCATTGTGATGACTTTGATCTCCCTCTCTCCCTTTACCATGTTACTTTTGATTTAACACGTCTTCTTCAGCTTTGTATGTACCCATAGAGGGAGCATAGGGCCAAAATGAAACATCTCCATTTATTTCGACCCTTTGCGATGACTTTTATCTCTTGCCATAACTTTTCAAATTCTTGGAGTGGATGAATTATCCATCCTTACATTTTAGGAGTAGTTCGGCGTTAGACATTACGCGAGGAGACCAAATCATCATTGCCAGCTTTTAAATTGATGTTATTTTTGGTAGCGTTCAGCATCATGCTTTTATTCTTGGAAGATTTTTAAGCTAGCATTTAGCGATTCCAAGACAAGGTCTATAATCTTGCTTTGCATACCTTAGTGTTTGTTAGTAGGTATATGTAGTCGGCGTAGTCGAGATCTTCTAGCTGCTCAGTGAAGTTCCATCAGATACCTCTTTTGGCCTATCGGAGACCTCTTTTGGTTTCAGTAAGAGCTTAATCTAGGATATCGCCAAGAACGATAAGGAAGAGAGACACCTGAATAAGAGGTAAATATCGGTGTCAACAACCCGTTGTAGCCTTTGTATTGTGCACATACTAAATTTATGGCCTTTGCGGCAATACCTTTTCGCTGCAGTAAAACCCATATATTATCGCGGGATTCACTGTTGGAGTCAGTGCTATAGTCTACGAAGACAAGCTGAAGCCCTACTCATATGATTGTTCGACAATTATTCTTAGGATGTTGATTTGATCCACTCATGATCGGTTTTGCCGGAATCTTGCTTGTTGCTTTCAGTGTTCTTCAACTAGTTGTTCGTGCAAAAATTTATTATTTATTAAGTACGCGAAATAATATCGCCGGTCTGCAGCTGTAAAAATTTGAAGAACACTGCCCTGTAAGTAGCTTGGTTATATTTCTTGTAAAGAAATTAATTTTTGATTTCTATTGCGCAACTTCTAGGAAAGTCATAAATGAAACGCTTTACTCGAATGCGTTCCTATACTATATTTTTGGCTTGCATGACTTTCCCGATTTTTTTACTTCCAAAGTATTTTTTCAGGTTATTTTTGATCTATCATGTATTTCACTGCTTTGTTGATTTCAATCGAGTGCATGAGGAACAACTGTACTTGATGATTTCGATGTCCTTTGTTGTGGGCATCGAGGTGATGTTTGGCATGTGGTATATAGTGAGTCTAACAAACTATCATTATGCGTCTCAAACATTTGTTGGCGTATAGTTGCACCGATACTCTTAGGAAATATAGTTTCCTTGTACCTAGTATCACTTGTAGAATTGCAATTGCGCTTAGTACATAAGTTATCTAGAATTTTCTATATATTTAAGACCTGAAGCTTTTTGGAATTTTCAGTATTTATACATAAATCTGTGCTCAGACGGCATGTTTCACGTTTTCATAATTTTAAAGCAAAGCAAATTTAAATCTTTATTTTGCATGAAAAAATTACGAAACCTGGATTTGTGTAGTGGTTTTTCTAAGAAACAAGGAGTTCTTGAGCAAATCTGCTTCTAGATCTCACCGATTTCAATACCTCGGACCACATAACTCAATTTCACATAAATAAAAAAGATCGATACCAGGTTTTGCCATCTGAGCACAGAAAGTATAAATTTTTTTTAGAAAAAAAAAAAATCATTATTAAAACAATTATACAAAAAATTTATTTTTAAAAATATTTCGAAAACTTTATTTTTTTTTCTTGTTTGGTTTGTTTTTGTTTTTTATTGGTTTCACATGCGTTGTACGCGCATGAATTTCAGTTTTTTTTTTTCAACTTCATTTAATTCATTTTTCGCCATTGTTAAATTTGAAATTGTATTTTTTTATTAAGTTTTACTGACGCTTCGTTTTGTTTTTTTTGCAATTTTTTTATTGTTAAGTTTTAAATTGTTTTTTAAATTAATTTTTTCATTTAATAAAAATTTACAATTTTATATTAATCAATCAATAATTTTTTTTTCTGTATTAATTAAAGTCAAAATAACTGATTTCTGCTTAATACTTTTTTTTATTTATTTAATTATATATATATATTTAATATATAATCTATAACGACATAAAAAATCAGCGTTTATTAAATTTTCTTTTTTGTGTAATTTTTTGTTTTTCTTTTATTTTTGTATTACGATTTATTTATAATTAATTTAGTTTTAATTAATTAATAAATTAGTTTATAACTATAATTAATTTTCTATTTAAATTTAATTTATTTATGCAAATAGTGAAAGAGAAGAATTAAATATTATTTTATAGTAATTGGTTTATATTGTTTTCTAGCTTGTCATGTATTATTTTTAATAATTTATATATAGATATAAATTATTTAAATGTTTATCCATATTTTTTTATTATTATTATTTAAATGCAACTTGTTTCGAGGAAAAAAAGTGTTTATAGCTAAATTGAATTTTTTACGCTATTAAAGTTAGATTTTTTTTTTTGTTTTTGTTTAGTTTCCTAAATTTTAATGCTATTTATGTAATGTTTTATGTTTATGATTTTTGTTTCTTTGTGTTTCAGCTGCTGTGTTTCACTATTTGAATTACATTTTGTGTATTTTATTGTTGTTTCGTTAAAACTTCTAACGTTTTCCCAATTGCTATTTTTAGTTTAGTAGTTATTTAGTATTTGTGTAGCCATTTAAAATTTTCCATTTATTTTGTTTTTTGTTTTTGTGTTAAATATTTAAAATCCTATTTCATGTCATTACGAATTTTCATGTAAAATTTTGCTATATCTCAAGCGAGTGATTTTCCTTTTACGCAGTTGAACTTTAAAAATTTTATTTTCTGTTTTGCTCTATGTAGTTAGTAATTATTATGCTTTTGCTTTGCTCTATGTATGTATCTATGTATGTTTATCGCTATTTTCATTTAATAGATATTGTGTAGAAAATTTGTCTCACTGCTTTGTTTGTGTGTATTCAAAAATTTTGCTTGTTATTAAATTTCTTGTTGTCGTATTTCTTCATTTTTTCTTTTTAAATTTTTTACTTATTTTATAAGCAACCTAATTGTAAAAATTAAAATTAATTATTGTTTTTTTGGCAGCTTACCGTATGTGAAGCGCTCAATTTTTTTTCCTTTGTTCATTAATTAATACAAATTTAGAATTATGGCTTTTTTTAACTCCGTTTTAAGCAATTTGACAATTTACTTAAAATGTGTTTTTTTTTTGCTCTAAAATTTAAAATAATGTATATTTTTTGTTTTTTAATTACAGATGAATATAAAAATTTGTTCTCAATATGACTTGTGTGTGTTTGTTTCTTGTTACCTAATTGTAAAAAAAAAAATAATTAAGTGTTTTAAGCAAATTTTAGCAATAAAATGAAGATTTTATAAAAGAAATTACGTAGCACAACTATCTTATCTACATTACTGCTTGCATTGCGCTGCAAGCGTAAACTGTTGAGAAAAGTAAAGCTTTTGATGTTGCATAGCATGCAACATTCATTGCGTACACAAAAAAGCTTTTGTTATTTCAAACACTCTCAGTGCGCTTCATGCTGTCGTTGAAGAAGCTTTTCTTTGTTTACAAAATGTTGCCTTGCTCTATTCGCATGGTATAAAAGCGACGTTATTGCACAAAGAGCAATTAGTATACATTGTGTCGTGTAAGCGTTGACAGCGCTCTGATGAGAGTGAGGTGTTTTGTTATAATATCCGTTTCAATTGTAAGCACCTAATAAAAAAATTTCTAAAGTTTATTGTTTGTATTTCTTTGCTTCTTAGGATGCAAGGTCATCACTTTAGACATCACACTCATTTCTGAAGGAAGTGAATCAGCGGAAAGTTATGGAGAATTACACCGGCAGTGATCACCAATATATGACGTTTGGCATGGAAAAAAATTTAGATACAGATGTTTTCCATAGAAGGAGAGGAACACTAGCTTTTCACTTATGAGCTCATCGTTCAGTGTAAGCAATTTCACCATATAGGGGAAAGTGGGCAGCTTTGAAGCATGCGGATTTGTGAAGCATGGCCATAGATGTCGCCTTGTAGTGGGTTTTGATAGCTCTGACCTACTGCCAACATTTTTTCTTCTAATATGTCAGTTTTGTTCGACCATTCGTCCCTCTAGAAATATAACATTCGTGCTTGTGGCAATTTCACAAACACTTTCAAGCGAATTGAAGAAGTTAGTACACACAAAATAATCGGCAATGGTTAGGCTTTCGACGTTCAAAATGTTTTATGCAAAAACATTCGATGTGTTACTGACCATACTATTGACCACCATATTGACTTCGCCAGAAAATATGGCCACGTTACGCCAGAAAGCTGAAGAGAAGCAAGCCAAAGAGGCCCAGAAGGATCAAAACAGTCAAACCAGCGGCAGCAAAGCGTAGTCGTCACAATTTTTCGGCACCACCGCAAATGGAACCTGACTCTGATAAAGAAAACTTTTGCAACATCTATAAAATTGAACAAAGTATGCTCGTGTATTGGCCGATGGTTATACTTGCGTTCATTGCAAATCGGAATGATTGAGCAACTTGCCATTTTTTATTTTCATTTTTGCACATTTTCTCAATTCTAATACATAATAATTTGTAATTTTTCCTGATCCATGTTCAGGATTTTCACCAAAAAAAATGCAATTTTGTGCGATTTTTAGTCAATTTTTGAAAACTCTAAAAACCTGTTTTTTTGGTCCAGCTGACAAAACTTGTCGATGATTTTGGATTTCATGCAAACCCTTCAACCAGGAAGTGTGGTTTAAGATTTGATTCGAGAAAATGTGAAAAAAAAAATAATTTTGTGGTAGTTTTGACCCCCAAACAAAGCGTTCTTCAAAACTTCTGACTTTCCTCTACATAATTTAAATTTTCTCCCACTATGCAGCATTGATTTGAAAAGCTTTTGCTAACTTATACTGCATTTTATCCAGTTATAGTACCAGTTATGGTCATGCAGTCTTCAGTGGGCTCATCGGTGAGCTTTTTCAGAACTTTTTGAGAACTTTTTCAGAAATTATGAAAATCAGTTTTCAAATACAACTAACGACTTTCGGCGATCATTTCATCACTGATAAGCGGTGGTAGGCAAAACGTTGCCATAGGGCAGCTTCGTATCAAAGTGAGGATTTTTTTCGTATCTTTTCGTATAGGACAAAAATTAAGTTGCATGTAGTGTTGCCCAGCACTGCTGATAAGCTACAAATGAGTACATTTTTTAATTTTTCAATTGAATTTCAAGTAATGAGAGCATTTTACTCACTAATCAAAGCTTACGTAATTTTCTTTGAGCACAAGCACAGTAAACAAAACTTCTCAACTGTTAAAGACAATTCTATTTTGCGCAGGAAAGCGTTAAAGCTCAAAGTAGCGCTATCGTATAAAGCTCGACAATCACTGGTATAAAAGCTTTGTTAGCGTGAGTAAGTGATGTAATTTGCGCTTTGTTGTTGAAGTGTGCAGATGGCTCCTAGGAGCGTTAGCTGTTTTTTTGTTATAAAATCTTTTTTCCTCTCTAATTAATAAGTGTTATGAAAAAACGAAAAATTTTTCCAAATTTGGCTAAAATAAAAATGTTTTTTTATAAAAAATTTAATGCTTTTGCTAAAATGTTGCCTCTGTCAAAGCTTTGTTTTTAATTTTATACAATTAAGTGATTTTGGGGCGTTTTTGTCAAGGTTGCAACTGAAACGCCACATATTTCTACCTAAAAAAAGAATTTGTGTAGTTTTAGCTACATTCCATAATATGATAAAAGTCTATACTTAGCGTAATTGTATGTATGTACTTTTCATATAAAAAAACAATTAAAACATTTTTGTACAAATTTATATCTTATTTGATTTTTATAAATATATAAAAAAAAATTATAATCATAAACTACAGTTTTTTTAAAGAAAATATAAGTAGTAGAAAAATTCATATATCAATATAAATTTGCGTGTAAAAAAGTAAATATTTTCCAAAAAAATTAAATTTCGTATAAAATGAGACTTTTCTTTTTTTCTTTACAAAAATGTGTACTGTTTTATTATTTTTATTAATTTTTTCACTTTTATTAAAATTTATTTGTTTGTGTAAATTCTTTTAGCAAAACCTAACTGCATACAATTTGTTGTTGGTTGTTAATCTTTGCCTATTTTTGTTGTTCAATATTAAAACCTTATTATTTTATTTTTATGTTTTTTTTTATTGTTGCTGTAAGTAATTATTTAGTTTATTTTGTGCTGCTTATATGCTTACTCATACATATGTCTTATTGTTGTTTTTTAACATTTTTATTAAATTAATTAGCTATGATTTTTTTTTAAAAAGGTTTGTGATCTTCGTTTTATATTCAAAGAAAATTCTGATTGTATCTATTGCACAAGATTTACAATTAAAAGCAGAATAACTGTAACTTAAAAATTATTTTGCATAAAAAATTTTTTTAAATGAGCTTTTTTTAAAAATTTATATTTTTAATTAGTTTAATTTTTAAGATTTGTGGGTATTTTGTGGTATTTTCGTGGCATAATAAATTTTGTGCTTTGTGTGAGCAGTTCCTGATGAAAAGGGAGAGGGTATTAGGTGTTTTTTTTTAAGGGAAAATGGAAAATAGAACTCTCGTAGTTTTCGAAAGGAAGTCTATGTTTTGGAAGGATTGTTTTGTTCTAGGGAAGTACAAGGTTTTGCTTTCTTTTTAAGTGTATTTGGAAAGTTTCTGTTCATTTACTTTTGTTTCATGCAATTTAGAAATAAATTTTGTTTTTGGAAGTGTGTTTTCCAGAGCACATAATTTAATACCAGATTATTGAATTCAGCGTTTTTTTTTTTTTATTTTGTGTTTTCTTTTTTCGTTATTGTTATTGTTTTTTGCTGTGGTGCCTTTGTGCAGTGTTCTTTGTTATTTAATTTAAAGTTTATTTTTTAGTGATATTTTTTTTAAGTTTTTTCTTTTTAAATACCAAAAATTTGCGCTGTATTTATGACTGAGCGATTTCTTGTTTGGTCCTAAACTATTGTAACTTGTGCATAATATGAAGTATCAACTTTTATAAAATTAACTAAGAACTTTTGCTTGTGATTATTCGCACGAGTAAAACTTCTTTTCCAATTATTCTGTATGAAGGTCGTTGCGTATGCGGATAATGTGGTGCTGCTAGCATCAGGTCCGGGGAAACGCGTAAACTTTAACTCCTAAACATCAGTGTAATTCGTTGATGAACGGCAACACTGTCCACCCTGTCCACGATCTGTAACTACCCGTTACAGTGTGCTGTCAAGTTTTGAATAAATATGTATACATATACTTTTTAGCCCTAACGACTGTTGCCGTCTCGCTTACTTTTATGCAGAATTAACGGCTGACAATAGCTGAAAGTAAAATTTCAACTTGAAAGTCTAAAGTCTAAGTTGAAAATATCTTCACTCGTAGAAAATCTACCGCCCAGCAAGCAAATGCAGCTCTTTTTAGTTGTAAATTTTCTTTTTATTTTTAATTTTATAAAGTTTATACTTCACGTATATGGAAATGCAATTCATCGCTTTACTTTGAAGTGTCATCGTCGCCAACAGCAACGATTCCAGCTCATAAAAGGCGACTGCATTCTTTTAAATGTGACTCAAGGTCTTGCACAGCGACTCTTGGTCTGAAGAGCTGACTCATGGTCATCGCCATAAGCTTTCTATCAACATCATATCTATGCCCAGCAGCTAAGGGCGTCTCTACAATCATCGTAGCGACAGCTACATTTTATACAGCATGAAATTTTATATATAGTGAAAACTATTAATTTGGTCTCCAACCAAACACTAACTTTAACCTTCCTTGATTGTAAGGAAAATCTCTACCATTTTCCAAATCGGCCAAAGGTCTAGAAGTCTTTCTAGATCCGTAGGTGAATTGGAAATGTACCATAGAACAAATATGCAATAAAGATTGCAGTCCTCTATGCATGCGAAAAAAATTTCTGCCAAAAATTGTGACTTCACAAAGAAGGGTCCTGTGGATTTATAAAGCTGCGCCAATTTTCTCGCATTTTCTTACCGAGACGAATTGCCAATGGAAAAGCTTTGAAACTTGCAGGAATTCCAGAACAATGTGGCCGTTATTTAAAAATCTGCTATCCAAAACCTGAACTGATATTGAATCCCTTTTACCAGCCAGTCCAATCACTTATGCGGTATTATTATGGCATTAATAGTGCTACTTTGCAAAACCACCACTTAAACCTGACCTTGACATCCTACGGTGACTGCACTGACGTGCATGCAAACACCAACTGCTGCTATGCAATGCTTGTGCCTGTACTTAAGAGCTTTTGTTATCGCTTACTATAGCGCACAAGTGTCAACTGTACTCAAAAGCTTTTGAAAATTCTCGCAGCTCTGCTGTAAGTATAAAAGCAACAGCTAAGCATGTTTTCAATTCAGTTTGTGGCAAGAAGCCACGCGAAGCACACTGCTTGGGCGCTTCTAATATTTTTTTTTTTTATATTTTAAAAATAAAGCTTAAATTTAATGCCAAATTTTACAAAAGTTGTCTTCATATTTTGCAATAAGTTACATATATTAAGCGCTAACTAAGCTTTAGAGGTTTACTTGTAATGTCCCTAGTCAAACAATAAATCGATCAGCCACTGTTTCTTCACCAAAAATATTTAGTTTTTCAACACGCAGATATTATTGCTCGCAACCAGGGTATATTTTCTATTTTTCGCTAATAAAATTTCAGACAATCTAAAACTGTCTGTGCCAATATAGGCAAACAAATGCGACTTGATAGTGCATTTGGCCTATATTAACAATTGTATGAGACTTAAAGAGGTGTTTCTTTGGATGTAATAATTTGTTTTTTTTTTCTTTATTATGCCGATTATATCGAAATTGAATTTTTTTATTATTGTTGCCAAAAATTTTTCTAGACATTTTTTTTTTTTGTTGAACAGCTAAGAAGAGACTGTCTTGCTTGGAAGTTGAGGTTTATTCTTCACTTGATAGCGGTTATTCGTATTGGTTTTGTGGTTTAATTTGGATTTTTGGGAATTTTTTAGCGGGATTTATTTAAGTGGTTTTTATTTATTTAGTTATTTTTTATATTAATTAGTATTTTCATAAGGCTTGTTTTTTTAATTAAATAAAAATTTAAGGAAATAATAAAAAATAATAAATTATAATTTTCTTTATTGCATTGCTTACGTTTTGAATTGATTTATTTTTTGTCTTAATTTTTTAATAATTTAAAAATTTTTCTACATTATTTTTCTTTGGGCAGTTTTGCTTCCATTTACTATTTATTAAGTTTTTATTTTTATTTATCAGTTTACGGCAAGTAATGCAATAATTTGTTATTTTACAAGGAAACCTTTGCAAAAATTTCTTTCTTTATGAATATGTTCTTTTTTTTCTTGTAAATTAAACTTAAAACAAAAAACAAAAAAAAAAAAAAGATTAAAATAAAATTATTATCACTCAAAAACAATATATTAAACTTAACAGCGTTCATTGAATTGTTTTATTTTTCTAACGATTTTGTGTGAGATTTTTAAAATTTTTCCTATGTTTTTTTTTCCTCAATTTTAATACTATATATTTCCGTTATTTCGTTAATAATTTGCCGTTATAACATCGCTGCTACGTCGGTTAGTATATTTATTCTATTTTATCTATTTAGTTATTTTTATATATACAAGTTTTAGATATTCGCGGTTCTAAAATTTTCAATAGACAAAATATGCTTTAATGTACTAAACCAGTGAAAACTAAACTCAATATCATCGCATTTTATCAATGTATAAAAGCTCATTGAAAGCTTTTATGTTTTGCATAAGCTGCAAGCAAGTGACGCAGATTTGCACAACTACTGACACAGTTGAACGCTTATCTGTGAGTGAATAAGTATACGAAAAGCTTTTAAGCACAAAAGCTCTAGTGCCCGAGGGCATAGGCTTTGGATATCATTGCACTAAACAATACATCCAATGTATGACAATTTCAGTCGTCACGCAAGTGAAAAGCTTTTCTTGTGCTTTTAAACACATTCACTCTTAAGTCATTATGTAATTGAAACTTTGCTACTTCTTGAACTACAACATGTAGGGGAATAGTATCACCTGCGGGCATGGTTCGGGTGTGGGCACCCCCCCCGTAACTTTTGACAAAAAACAAATACGGCTGTTCTGACAAATATTAAGCGCGTGTTATGACAGCACGAAGTTTTTGTGCATATACCAGAGCAAACAGAGGCATTTGCTTTGTGCTGAGGAGAAAACCATTTTTGAATAAGTGAAAGTCTATAAAAAAGATTTTTTCAATAATCTTCCAATTTATGAAGAAAATTTGTTATATTTTGTGATTCAAAACCGAATCCAACCAAAATGTTCACACAACAGAATTTGCTTATTGCTTTTCAAAGTGGCTGTCAAAGTCGGTTGTGGGCACCCCTCTTTTTTTATTTACTGCGTGTGGTTTACTGAAATATCGTCGTAGATGTCAACATAACAAATTTAAATGGTGTTCTTATCCCTTTTTACGCTTTTTTTTAGTGGAAAGGAAAGAACCGATAGGCCCTTTAAAGATATCGCAGAAACAAAGTTGTTTTCATGAAGTGTGGGTGTTAAGGTGGCATACCAAAAAATCTCGTTATTAAGTTTCCTGATAAAACACCGAAAGAGCAATATCAAAGAGGGCTAGAAATTACGTCACCAAGCCGGCTTAGTCCGCAAAACAATTGGTCTGGCATTGACGCCGAAGACAATCAAGTCTAGTTTTAGGGCAATAGGCATAATGCTATTCGATCCAAACGTTTTCAGTGACGCTGATTTTGTTAAGGGCATTTGATTGCATTTAATTTCATATTTTCCCATTTTTAGCGGATTTTCTAAGAGTGCCCACAACGACCCTATATTTTTTTTTTTTGTTAAAAATTATCACTTCATTATTTTTTTGATAAAATTTTTCCAGATCGCGAAATGAATTTACTTTCATCGCCAGTAGTTAGCTAAAGTTCTCTAGCTTCCAAATGATACTTGTATGTCAACATAATATATATTTCGGTCCTCTTTGGGCTTTTTTCTTGCTCTTCATTACTCGACATGAGTTCATTCAACAAAACTGTAGCTCTAAATTTTCTTGAGCTTTTACACATATTTAGTCTTGAGCTTTTAGGTATTAAGCTTTAGAGTCGCAGCAAATATCGCAAGAGAACCTGGCTACGAAATATCTTCGAGGAGTGCATAACTTCATTTGCCTGATTTGACTAACGCCTTCTCATCGTCAATCTTGGGTTCTTCTGATTCTTCTTAGCGTCATAGTGCTTGGCGGACCATTGCTTTCACAACAATCTGCTGCCAGCTCACTTGTGACATGTCTAGGTCTCTTCGAATTCGCACTGTTGCCCTCAGCTTCCAGCTTAGTAGAGGGGTGTGGGCGTGTCTCTTCAGAATATTTACAAAAATTTTTTACACCGAAAGATATCCCTTCATTTTGTCAGTATTTGACTCCATATATCATTCTACGTACATGGCGCCCAACGTGGGGCCATGCGCATGACAAGCTCTGATTTGAATACGATTTTGGGTGTTTTCACAAAATTTTATGTTGGCATTACGTTTTGACGATGTTAGTTTCTTAAAGCATATTTCTGCAAGTGTATTTTGAAATAAATTTGATTCGTGTTTCATTAAATAAGAATGCCAATTAAAATGAAATTTCTTTCAAAACTGATGACAGTAGAAATGCAATGGACAGACAGCTAAAAGAAAGCGAAATTTAATTTTATTTTTAGTTTTTTGAAGTCAGTCAGTTTTTAACACACAAATGTGCTTTATAGGAATTAAAAAAAATTCTTAAAAAAAAATTGTTCCATAAAAAAAAAAAATTTTTTTTTTTAACTAAAATCAAAGAAGTAAACCAAAATTTAGTTTTTTTATTTTAGAAAAAAAAAAAATTCTAAAAAAATGTTTCCAGAAAAAAAAAATATTAAAAAAAAAAAATTTTTAAATTAAAAAAAAAAAAGTTTTTTTTAATTAAAATTTAACTAAAAATATTAGAAAATTTAAGACAACTTTTTTTTTTTTTAAATATTTGAGAAATATTTGCTATGAGAGAGCTCAAGGATTTATTGTGATATTGTTGTTTTTCTTTTTGTTATTTTTTTTGCTAGGAATTCTAAGGATTTTAGGAAAATTTATTAAGGTTTTTAGTTTAGTTTCTTTTTCTTTAGAAAAAAAAAAATTTTTTGTTTAGATTTTTCAATTTTTTTGTTGATTTTTTTAAATTTTGTTATTTTTTCCTTTGAAATCAATGTGAGAAAGTTATTTTTTTTTGAAATTTTTTTTTTTAAGTTTTACGATTTTTTTGTTTTAATTTTTTGTAAATAAATAAAAAAAAAAATAATAATTTAAATTATTCTTGTTTAAATATTTCAAAATTAATGTTTTTTTTTTTAATTTTTGGTATTTTTTTTTTGGGTTGTCATTTTTTTGTGTTTTTTTTCTGATTTTTTTTTGTGATTTTTTTTACTTAAAAAGTTTCGTTATTAATTGAATAATTAACAAATTGATTTTATAATAAAACCAATAACAATAACCTCGCTCATATGGCTACGAGACAATAATATGTGGTGCTGAGAGCAGTACAGCTATTGTGGCTAATATTGTGAACATTGTGAATATGATAAGGCACAGTCTGTCAACGACCATAGCTGCGAATTTCCAATCATTTGCAATGTCATTGTCCTCGTCTTCTTTACGTAGCTGTTTAGTTTTTGGTAAGTAAGTCAGTGTAATATGGTCAATTTATTAAAAAAATAGTTGGTTTTTTTTTTTTTTATAAAAATCGTACGAAATATTAGGGTAAAGTTGAAAAGAGAAAAAAAGGTAAAAGGTTTTTTGTTGGATTTTTTTCTTTTCAAAAATGATATCATACGTATAATGACTTAATTTTAAATATTTAGATAAAATACTTAAAAAACTTAACTGCTATAAAGAACTAAAATTCTTGTATTAAAATCCTTTTTCAATGTACAATGTACATATGTTTTATTTCTTTTTTGTAAAAAAAAATTAATTACTTTAAGATTATTGTAGTAAAATTTATAAATGAAAAACTTTCTAATAAAAGAGAAAACCCTAAATGATATTTGTTTATGAAATCATGCTCAAAAGTTATATAAATCCTCATGCTTTTTGTAAGCTTTCAACTATTTTGTTTTTAAAAGGCTTTGCACGATCTAGCACTTCTTCTTAGCTGATCTTTAGTAAATAAAAAGTTCTAAAATTATCAGTTTTGTGATGAAAGTAAGTAAGTACCTCTACTGTCATCGTCTTTTTGAGTCAGAACCTTCTGCTTATGCGCTATCATTCCAGCTGAATTGAACCCAGAAATCATTATAATGGTTTTTAAACCACTCTAGAATTCCAAAACTTTATTTTGAATCACTAGGTTAAGTTAGGTTAGGGTGGCGGCAATATTGCCAAACATAGGCCGCAAGGGTCCATAGTGATTAAATCAATTAATCACTAAGTCTATAACTGAATTTAAACTGATTGAATTTAGTAGCCCTTCCATCATAACTCTATCTAAGTCTCAATATAGCACCTACCTAACATATAACTAAATATTAAAAATTTTCATATTTTCTAACATGAACTATGGATATTAGAAAAATTTGTTTCAGATAAACTGCTTTTCATATAACATTCTTTACAGTGTTTTGCAAGCATAGATCTTTTGCTCAAAAGTGGTCTTTAGCTCTAAATTCTTATTTCCACCCAATTGAATTGTGTTAAATAATTGAAAAATTATTGCGAATTGGATTCACATGTCAAGTAAGATGCATTTTCGAGTAGTGATAAGAAAATATTGAACATAGGTACGGCTACAGACTATGCAAAGTGTGTCCCATAATTCACGCAAGAAAGGAAAGAGTAAGTTGTCAACCAAAACAGTTTTATCAGCTGTTGGCTTATTGTAAGTAAAAATGAAGCATTACATAAAAGAACAATGCGTTTTCGTTGCCAAAAAACCCGTGAAACAATCCAACAGCCCGTTAAACAAACTAATTATTGCGTGAAACATTCCCTGAACGTGTACTCTCAGTGATCAGAATGAGCTCATTGGGTCTTATGATTTAACATTCTTGGGCCTTTTTGAAAATAAAGGTCAATATCAACTAGCCCAACGAAATTCAACCAAATTGATGCAATATGGTCATAGAAAATTTTGACAAAAGAGTGTGTATGTACCAGCTAAGTTGTGGTGATCATCACCCGATGTGCTATTTCATACTAAGCCCCATTCAATAATCTTTATGTTTCAATGAAAAAAAAAAGAATCTGTTAAAAAAAAAAAATTAGTTCAAATGTGGCGCGAGTTATGGGACATCATTTACTATCAACCATCATATAAAGTCTGCATCTCAGAGATATCTGAAAATTCTTCACTAAACTGCAATGATTTTATATTCTCAAATCTTAAAGCCAATTATGGCAGCTTGGAATCTGTTATTTACTAATCTGAATTTAGTTTTTAGTAGAAATTGCTATTTTGAGGCATATTTGTAGTTATTCCAGTCTGATAGTCAAACTGGCCAAGCTTGCCAAAACTTTCAGCTAGCCTAAGTTTTTAGCTAGTTTATTTTTGAATCCTTAGCTTCCGAGTTATCATCCACTGAAGTAATATATCAAAAATCCAATTAAATAACTTAACATAGTCCTTGCTTTGGAGTAGAATTGCCTCTTTTACCAAAGTTAGAAGGAACAAAAACTATAATGAGAAAAATTATGGCTATCTGGCAACAATGAATTATACTAGCTATACTTGCTGAAAGTGCCACATATTCCAGCCAAGAGCATTTTCCACAGTTTGAAGTAAAGACAACTTAGTTATCTGACATTATAGAAGAACCAAAAATCAGTAAAGAAAGGAAAAAAGTTCTCAGTTTGTCTATGTTTCTTTGTGAGCAACAAATAAACTTAGTAGTGGTAGTTGTTCCACAATATAAATCTTTGTGAGTTAAAAGTCGCTATCGAGACTTT
This sequence comes from Calliopum simillimum, assembly GCA_951812925.1. NCBI lineage: Eukaryota > Metazoa > Arthropoda > Insecta > Diptera > Lauxaniidae > Calliopum > Calliopum simillimum. The sequence goes on along the minus strand of OX638369.1, from coordinate 124,613,049 downwards.
TTAGAATCAAACACAGTAGAAGTTTTCTAAAATTAACTTCTCTATAATAAATTTCACAATAACAAATTTCTCTAAAACGAACTTCTCTGTAACAGAGTTCTCTATAACGCACTTCTCTATAATGAATTGCTCTATAAGGAACATCTCTACAGCAGACGAGTTTTCATGTGTCAAACTTCTCTTTAACAGACTACTCAATAACGCACTTCTATGTTACGAATTTCTTTAAAACTATCTTCTCTGTAACAAACTCCATTATAACGAATTTGTGAACAACTGACTTCTCTACAAAAGACTACTCAATAACACATTTGTCTATAACAAATTTTTCTGTAACGAAGGCTTTTAAAAATTATATATTGTATATATACTATATATAGTAGTTTTCTAAAATTTACTTTTCTATTAAAAATTTCACTATAACGCACTTCTCTATAACAAAATTCTCTATAAGGAACATCTCTACAGTAGACTACTTTATAATGCACTTCCCTGTAATAGAGATTTCTATTACGAAATTTTAAATATCAAACTTCTCTATAAAAGACTATTCAATAACGCACTTCCATGTTACGAATTTCTCTAAAACTAACTTCTCTGTAACAGACTTCATTATAACGAATTTCTGTATAACTTATAACGAACTTCCCTATTACAGAACACTCTATAATGTATTTCTCTATAACGAATATCTCTGAACCAGAATTTTCTATTAAGCACTTCTTTATAACAAATTTCTCTGAAATGAACTTCTGTATAAGAGACTAAACTAAAACTAACTTCTCTGTAACAGACTTCGTTATAACGAATTTCTGTATAATTTATAACGAACTTCTCTATAACAGATCACTCTATAGCGGATTTCTCTATACCAAATTTTTCAATAACGATTTCTTTATAACGAATACCTCTGTAACAGAAAGGATTTCAAATACAAGCATTTTTCTTTGTAATATTTTTTTTTTATCTCTTTGTAACGAATTTCCATACAACGAATAATAAAACTTCATGATGAAATAGAATTGAAAAAACTAAAAAAGTTCCTTAAAAGGACTCTTATCATACAATTTAATAAAAAAAAACATGCACTCTAATTAAATGTAAGCTTAATGCCATATTACTCGTATTATATACTTATTTCTTATACTTATTTTTGTGAACAATATGAAATTGGCCAACAGAATGAGCTTACCTGATCGGTTATAAAACGAATTTCTTTTAAAATTAATCCTAATTCATATTCAGTTGATGATTTTATACACGTGTGATGTGTTACGGCATCAGGCATACGAGTGCTGCCTATAGGGCCGATGCTACCATCGTCGCCTTGGCTGTTGACGAGAATAAAATTCCAAAAAAATTTTAGTAAATTTATTGAAAAAGTTTTAACAAAAAAAAAAAAATCATTATATCTTAAGAGTGCAATACCATTACCAACAACTATACGTTTTGCACTCATCTTACCCGTATACAGTACGATAAAAAGCTGGATTATGTGGCAGTGTTCCCCCAGGAGTCATTGGTCTACAATTGTGACGAAAATCGTCATCAATATCCAGTACATTGGCAAGTAACGATTTCGAAGAACTACAAAGGAAGTCAGGGAGATTAGTTTAAGAAAAGCAGCATGCGAACACAACAACTTACCGTTCCTTGAGCTCAACATCGGATAATATTTGATGTTTCCTTTCCGAAGATGTATCTGAACATGGTGTTGTTGGAAATTCCAATATTAATGGTCTACCAGGACGACTCATACGTAGAATCCATGGTAGCCAACATAAAAAGACGATGCGTATCTTTGTTTTGTTTAAATATTTATGATACGTTCGTTGTTGGTCATAACCCATGAGATTTTTATTTTTAAAATTTTATTTTGAAAAGAAAAAAGTTGCATTTAATATTAAAAAACCAAAAAAAAAAATACAAAAAAAAGTAGTGAAAAAATTGCAGTAGAATAGTGAGCGCTTATTTGCATAAAAGAATTTTTGGCGGCGATTTTGTGTTTAAGGTGTTTTTGATTTTCTTTTAAAATTGTTTATGAAATCTTGCTTTTTTGGCTATATGGTAACACTAACGCATGATTTATGACTCGATTGGAATATTTTTACAATTTTTAATATTTTTTTTCGTTTTCAACAACATAGAGTTCTTCGTTTTAATTTTTTTTTTTTAATAGCGTTTAGACAAGTGTATCTTTTTTCACACACTCACAGACACACACATGTATATTTACAAAAGGAACAACAACATGCAAAGTATATAACTAAACTGAAGAGTGAAAAAAAAAATAATTGTAGCACATCTTTGGGCGCGCTGACTTTGTTGGCAAATGCGAGCGAGGCGAGTGTTGTGCGCACAAATTATGATGGTGTGTGTGATGATAAAACAACATGAAAATAAAAAAATAAAACTCTAAAAAGTGTATGTATAAATATTAAATATTATTTAGTGCCCATTTATATAAAGAAATATGAGTTTTTTTAAGTGGTTTTGTATTTTGCTTGAAATAAAGGACAATAGCTATGAAAGCAAAAGGATTTGAAGCTTATTTACAGCAATGAGCCTTTGTGAACAATGGCATAAGCTATGAATGCCGCTGTGTAGAATAATAAAATGTAAAAGTTTTAAATAAAATTTTAAGTAGGTATTTCAAATAAAAACAAGTTAACAGATTTGAATCATTTCTTTTATAGGGATATGTTGTTTAAGAAATTTCTTGCACTAAAAAAAAATCTTAGTCTACCATATCCAGCCTCTTAGAAACCTGATATTATTGAAAAAAATATTAATCAGTAAGCTGTCAGAATTGAGAATGTAAAAAATTTTTCAGTTTGCAGTCCTGTGTACTAAGTTTCTAAGAAGTTCGACAATATAATTCATAATGAGGATTTGTACTTCACGCGATAACGACTCGTGTAACTAATATTTTACTTTTCTGAAGAAAAAAATGTACTGCCATACTTCTTTCTAACGAACTTCTTTATAACATACTCTATTATAAAGGACTTCTCTATTAAGAACTTTACTAAAACGAATTTTACTAAAACGAACTTTTCTATTAATTGAGGAGTGGCCGTACCAAAGGGCCTAAGTACCATTTCGAGGCAAAAGTAGTGTCATAATATGAAACGGGTGGCATTTTGTTAGAAATTAATGAAATTGTTTTCTGTTTTAACTAAAAATTTTCTTGATAGCGTGAAATTGATGTCATTATGTTAAAAAAATTACAACAGTCAAATAACAGACTATTAGGCACATAAAAAGTATGACATTACTTTTGCCTAAATGGTACTTAGGCCCTTTGGTACGGCCACTCCTCAATTAGTTTTCTGTGACAAACTGACTTCTTTATAAAGAACTTCCTTATAACATACTTTTCTAATACGGACTTCTGTATATTGAATTTCTGTATAACGAACTTCTTCTATAACCAACTTCTCTTTAATGACCTTCTTTATAAATAAGTTCTCTTAAATTAACTTCTTTATAATGAACTTCTCCATTACGAACTTCATACAAAAAATATACGCAATTACGAACTTCGCTATTTGTAACTTCTATATAACGGACTTCTTTACAATGAACTTATTTCAAAGAAACTTCTCTATAACACACTTCTCTATAACAAACTTTTAAATGACGAACTTCTCTATTACGAACTTATTTGTGACAAAGTTCTCTATTACGAACTTATTTGCAACAAAATTTTTTATAATGGCTCCCTTCTAACGAATTTCTTTATAAAGAACTTCTCTTTAATGAATTTCTCTATTACAATCTTCGTTACTACGAACTTCTCTATTAATAACTGCTTTGTAGCAACTGCTCTATTACTGACTTTTTTACAACAAACTTCTTTATAACAAACTTTTAAATGACGAACATCTCTATTACAAACTTATATATAACAAAATTCTCTATAATGAACTTATTTGCAACCAAATTTTTTGTAACGGGCTTCCTTCTAAGGATTTTATTTACAAAGAACTTCTCTATAGAGAACTTTTCTATTACGAACCTTGCTTAAACGAACTTTACTACTACGGACTTTTCTATTAATAAATCCTTTACGACAAAGTTCTTTATAGCAAACTTCTTTTTAACAAACTTTATGATAAGGAAATCCTTTAAAACGAACATCTTTATTACTAACTTATTTGTGGCGAAGTTTCCTATAACGAATCGAATTTTTAAATGACGGACTACTCTATTACAAACTTCTTTATAGCAAACTACTGTATAACAAACTTCACTATAAATAACATCACTATAACGAACTTTTCTACTACGAACTTCTCTACCACGGACTTCTCTACTTCGGACTTCTCTATAACGAACTTTCCTATGAAAAAATTGTATACATCTAATATCTCGCTATTACGACTTGTAATAGTTTTTTATTCTACACTGTCCAGTCATTATTGCAGAGTTTGGAATTCCTAAACGAATTAAAAGACTTATGAGACTTTTCGTCTATAGCTTGCCTACATAGGTTCTTTATTTGTTTGTAAGCCTGTTATCCTCAAATGCTTGACTAGAGTTGTGCTTAATTGTCTCATCATTGCCATGAGGCAGGGAACCCTATCGATTTTTCATGAAAACACACTGTCAAAGTAATGTCATGAATGAATATCATTATGAACATTTTACTCTGACGTGTGGCATACGAGTGTGCATAGTAAAATGTTAAATTTTGGATGTTTTCAAGTAGCAAAATCTCATGAACGGTAAGGCGGACGAAAAAACAGTGCGAAAAGACTCTTATGGAGAATTGAACGTTCTACAAAATACATCAAAAATTTTGTTTCTAAGACGCACCGTTTCGGAGATATTTTGAAAAAATGTTTTTTTTTCTAAATAAGTTTGTTGAAAAATATCTCCTAAACTACAGGTCATACGAAAAACAGCAATATGTTGCTTGTAGGCAAGAAATTCCCTATAGATAGGTATTTTTCATGAGTTATTGTAATTTTAAGCTCAATACATAACTGTATACACTTATAAGCACAATTTACTAATTTTTTCACATTTTGAATTAGGATATCTCCTGAGTTATAAGTCGTACGAAAACGATTCAAAGGTCCTTTTTATAGAAAATTTTATAAGCTACAATATTGTGCCGAAATACTTATCCCTTTATATAATCGTTAAAGATACCTATATTTGTAAAAAACTGTTTTAGGGCGCCATTTTTCTAATATTGTGGCACGAGCGAACACGATTCGAGGTAGCAAAGTCGAAATTCTGAAAGATCACATCGAAATGAATAAAATAACTCATTTGCAAAAATCCCGCTAAACTTTCCAGGCTAAACTACCAAATAACTGTACTATTACGTTATTTTCGGTTGTTGTTCACAAAACATTTAGCTCTTTTTGGTCAGCTTGTTCTCAGCTAATTCTCTATGTCTTCAAAACATCAATGTTAAGCTACAATATTATCTGGCAGCATTTTGAAAATTATGGCGCATTCACAATATGACATTTCTTTTGCCTCACCTTGCACTTTAAAATCGCCTTCCTTGCCACTACTCTCAACGTTCATTGCATCTTTTTAATGAAGACCTTAAAGATAATTTTCAATAATAAAATTTAAGCGACTTTAACTTAAGTTTGAATATGCTTCGACATTTTCTCCCCTTTACCTTTTATTTCCCCCACTCTAAAGAAAAAGCAATAAATTTCCAACAACTTGACAAATTTTCACTTTAATTCCAATTCAAATTTGATATGCGGCCAAACAAAATTACGAAATCACTTGCCAAGACTTGAAATTTTATTAAACTTTAAATGAAGAAGAACGAGAACGAAAAAAAAAAAAAAAAATCAACCTTTCGTATGCACTATAAAATTGAAGATTTATATGCATAAACTATAGAAATAATAAAAAAAAATCCAAAACTATTGACAGTTTGAAGTGAATTGAAAATCATTCGATTACACTGCAACAAACATAATGCCGACGATGACGCCCAACATGTCCGCCTTGCAGTTATATGACAAAAACCCACCCAACCTAAACCAACGCAAACAGCCAGCCATGCCAACTGACTGACTTGACTTCACAATTGTTTGTTATCCTTGTACATCCTTAAAATTGCATGTTCATTCGTTGAACAAATCGACAAATGCAAATTTTTGTAAGAGATTTTCCTTTTTCATTTTTGTTGTAACAACAGCGGAGCGCAGCGCAGCGATAACATATCAATTGATTCAAAATACGCTGGCTATACGTTTTAAGATGTTAAGTATTGAAACGTAGCGCACAGTGGGGCAAAATTTGAAAAACTGAAATTTTTTTGTTGTTATTGTAAAATTTATGCTGTCTAATGAACTTTAGCAAAAATTTGCATTAGCTGAGGAGATAGTCATTTGACCTTTATAATTTTTTCAACTTAATGCCATCAGTTCTGTATCTTCATGCAGACTTTCTGTGAAAGCAAATCCTAATTTCTTTTATTTCTGAAAAAAGATCATCTCTATTAGTCATTCCAAACTTTACTTCAACATCGCTCAGTGTCTCCTCCTACTAAGATTACCAAAGAAATTTGAGAAAGCATCTTATGGTACTATGACGCAAATTCAAATTATTGTGAGGCTAAAAACATGCAATGCATTTTTTGGAAATTGCTTAGGAAAAATTATATCAAAATTATCTTCAGTGCACCCTGTAAATGTGGTGAACAAAAGCAACGAGAATAGCTGCGAAGTAGCTACAACTGTAAGCGAATTCAACGAGCGATAAAAATAGCGAGGAGGTAAAGCCGTTCTGAGATTTCACTCGTGGTCAGACCACAAAAAAGTCGAGCAGACCCTCGCCTCCCGAAACAAATTTCAAATCAATTGAGGAAATTAGGGCAATGAAACTGCAGATGATCTCGCTAGATAAAGGTCACCATAAAACTTGTTGAACCGTTTTGCGGCTCCCTTTGAAGTTTTATAAAATTTAGCCTAAAAAATTTGTTGGATAGAAGTTCAAGTAGAGGAAGTGACGACAGCCTGGGCAACAAACAAACCGAAGAGTTTCCAAAGAAAGAACATAACAGTTACTTATGCTGAACAGGAAAGATATACGGACTATTATAGGATTTCGTAAAGGACACTGCCCATCTCAGCAACTTTGGATTGGTGGAGGAAATTTGGCGAAGCCGCGTTTTCCTCCTACAAACCATCGCTTCGTTTAACATGTGTATTATTGTGCAATATCATGTTTTTATTTATATATAAGTAACATATTATTTCGGAATTACACATGAAATGAAATTAATTTTATTATAATTAATTAATATCATGACTTACTGTCGTAATTATGTAGTTAGCTAAGAAAATAAGCAAAATTTTAGTTAAGGGCAAAATCTCCACCACATGAACAAAACCGGACGCAACGGCAACACTGCGCAACAGCTGTTTTTGACACGCAGCTGTCGTTCAATCTGTTTGCTGTCACAGAAACAGAAAATAAATTTAGACGCACAGCAGTGGATCGGGGCAGTCTTTGCGTGGCCGGCGACCAGTGAACAATAGCAGCAGCAGTAAGCAGAAGTAGCTGACAATACGGTAAGCAGCAATCTAGAGGGAAACAAGGTATTTACTCTGTTAAAGTAGTTGTAGTACTAGTAGTAGCGTAGAGACCGCGGCACTAAACACATTTAGCCCGATAAAAAATCAGTTGCCTATGGTTAGTACAAGAGTGAGAGGTTGCACAAAAGAGTAGTCCGATAATACATCAATTACACAGGTTTACAAAATAAAACAATGTCATGGCGTTTTGATCAGACTATGTGCTTCCTAGGGACTTTGACGTCCTGAATCCGAATCCGGAGTCCGTTTTTTTCCAGAACGTCTGTGAAAAAAGATTTCAAGGTCATATGGAGGTCAACATGGGGTTCATGTGTCGTTTAGTGATAAGTTCGCTAAAATTCTGAAACTAATTTTTAATCATTGAGCTTTTAGGTCTTAAAAAGAATATGTGATCAAAAAAGTATCTCGGACCTAGTTTCAGAGATATAGCCATCGGAAGATCAGAACATACATCTTCTATGGAAACCGCTATAAGTTTGGAACCCCTGAATGGATTTGGAAAATATTGGTGTCATACGAAAGGTATTTTGTTGTTGTTGTTATTTTTGTTGTTGTTTCAGTTGTTGTTGCTGGTGTTGTTGATTTATTTGTTGTTGTAATTGAAAAATTTCATAAAATTTTAAAAAAGCTGATATCTCGAAAACTATGAATCCAATAGAAAATATTCTTAAAACATTTTTATAGGCTGTTAAAATACCTTTCATATAACACCAATATTGTACAAATCTATATAGGAGTTTCCAACTTATAGCGGTTTTCAAAGGAGATATATCCGGATCATCCGATGGCTATGTCTCCAAAACTAGGTCCGAGATAACCTTTTTGATCACATATTCTTTTTAAAGATTAAGAAATCAATGATAAAAAATTGGTTTCAGAATTTTAGCCAATTTATCACTAAACGGCACATGACCTCCATATGACCTTGAAAAATTTTTCTCAGACGTTCTGGAAAAAAACGGACCTTGGATTCGGATTCAGGACGTCAAAGTCCTTAGGAAACACATAGTCCGGTCAAAACGCCATGACATTTTTTTTTTGTAAACCTGTGTTATTCGTTGGTGCGATCTAGTCTCAAATGGAGTCGGGTATGGAAATAGCAGAGTAACAAACGGAATAAGGGGAACTGATTCGCGTATAAAAAAGCATTGTAGTCAATAGCGTGAGCGTAGTATAGAGGGAAGGTGCTTGGTTGCGGAAAGAGAACGACCACATTGGACGTGGGTGGCCCGATATTAAATCAGCTGCTCACGGCTAAAGTGTAAGTGGAGGGAACAGCTTCACAATCAAGCTAGATAATAAATCAGTTGGTCGCACGTGTGCTCTCTCTCTGTCCGAAGCACAAAGGAGATGCAGAAGGATAGATAGTAGCGTGGGGTGAGAAAAGTAGCCATTGCGTTAGGTGTGACCAGATACGATACCAGCTACCCACGAATAAAGAGTACGCGTCCAAGAGAGTACCATTGCGTTAGGTGTGAGCGTAGCAATTAATCATTACTACACACAACTAGGCCACGGCTGGTGGCGAAGGGAGCGACACACAGAAGTAGAGAGTGGTGGGGAGTAGAGAAACGTGTTTTATTTATCATACTATTATAAGTATGTTGAGAGAAACCAAATAAAGAAATAAAATTGAAGTAAATTATTAAAACTCCAACCCGTGATTTTGAGTTTAACCAAGAGGCCGTCCTTTTCTTTTTATTAATTTTTTTAGCCAAACCCCTGGCCACCGAAAAAAAAAACCGCTAGTAAAAAGGTTCGTTACACTATTCAAAGAGTTTAAGGGAAATGTAGATTACCAAGTGTGCTAGATCATTTGCGTCTTAAGTAAATGTGTTTATTCAAACAAAAGTTATCTAAAATAAAGGCATTTCCAAGATTTAAAACTATTTTATAATATGTATTAGCAACACAGTTCAGTGAACAAATACTTTAGAAGTGATATTGATTGTCCCACCGTTTAGAGGGACCAACGGAAACTTAAGTAAAATCACGCTCACGTTGCAAGTGGTGGTTGGTGGCGTACGGTTCTGACAAATATATTGAAAGCTTGAGTTTTACTTAACTTTTTGTAGATGTATTAGTGTTAGTGCTTTTCGTTGTTCAACTAAAATCTAAAATCTATTCAATCGCATTGGCGTTTCCTGCTTTATTCTACTCGTCCTTTTTTTTTTTTTGTTATCTCTACTCCTTTGCATTTTCAATTTCTGTTTAAGGATACTTTTTGAGTTTACCTTCGCTGAGGTTGAGTCCGTCCTGAAGTTGCTTAAGTGTGTGGTATTGGTATTAGCATGCTGCTTGCCGCTGCTGGTACCAGTCAGTACCCGCACACTATTTACCATCGTCAAGATAATGGTGCAGCAACAGAACATAAGTTGTTCGGTTATCGAAACTTTGTGTAATATGAAATGGCAATTTTAAGGATTTATATTACATATTTTATCAGTTATTCATTCATGCGCTTTTGTATACGTTGTTGTTGTTAGTGCTGGCTATGTGAATAGCAGCGGCAGCAAGCATTCCTTTAGGAATTCCTTTCGAGCTCTTTCTTGTGTGTGTCCTTTGAAATACATTTCGTGTGCAAAGATTTATTGCATTTCGAATGCAATTTATAGTTATGCGAGATGTGAAGACAAACGATAAGCGAATATTTGTGGTATTAAAATTCAAATCTTGTTATCGTATTTTATTCTTGTGCTTCAATTGCAGTAGTAGTTGCTCGTGGAATGTGTAAGTGGGTGTAAGTTAAAATGCTTAGCATTGTCCCCAGGAGGTTACCTAGTGTATATTGTACTTTGGCCACAAGTGTATTATGTTGCAAGAAATGCTGCAGTTATCAATCAAATTTTGTTTTTGTAGAATTTGGTTAATATTTTGAGGGTAGGGTGGGTTTTAGTAAAACTAAAATTGCTTAGGCTGTAGGTCTCAAATTCATGTATCCACAATAATGATACTATTGCATAAATTTAAATAAAATATCTTATGAAACTATATCAAGTACCAAACATATCAAGGACACCATTTCTATGTTTTTGCATCTTGAACTTGATGTTGCATTAAGTTGTAATGTCTTGAATGTTTAATATAAGTTTTTCTCAAGGTTCTCGTAACTCTCCACTATGGGTAGCAGATAAACTATTTTAGGTACAGCGATAAAATTCGATATCTGAGGCGTGATCGGATTAACCTTTTATGGAATAAAGGCCAGCTTGTTTGCCAGCTCCCCGTTTTCTTGGATGAAACCACCATTATTCAGGTTTTGTCTTATTATTTTTTTTCGTGCGTTTGGACCTGGTCGTTAAAGGGTTTAGAACATATCCACATCCCTTATTGTCCAAAATATTAGTTCCGCCACCATTTTGTGTTCGAAAAATTTGATCTTGAATTTGGAATCAGCGACCTCAAAAGCCCACCTAGCCACGATTTTGTCGTGATATAGTTATTTTTCGAAAAAATTGTCTGCCATTTTGGATTTGTCATTTGTGTTTCGAAAACCGGAAATGACTAGCTTACTTCAATTGATAATATTACATTTTTTCGATTTTTCAGAAAATTATTGGGCTTAGGAAAAATTGTAGGATGGTCGCAAGCATCTTTAAAAAAGCTTGGAATTTCTAAATAGTTTTTTTTCCTTTGCCAATGCTATTTCCGGTATTGTAGTCTAATAAGTATATACATATTTGACAATTAAGATAGCCAAGTCGGTATTCCGAGTTTTTCGCTTTCCGTCAACTTTTTGAAACAGCCCGAAACTACTTTCTAAGCAAAAGCTGGAAATGACTGATTTTCTTGACTTACTTTTTCCACTTTTGAAATTTCAATTAGAAATGTTTCTCAAATTTCAAGAATTTGACCTTCTCAAAAATTTGATTTCCAGACAACACTGTATGTTTTAAATAATGCCATAATAAATTCATAAATTAAAACCGACTTATCAATGCAATTAAGTGGACTTGCCGCAGAATCTTTTTTAAAAATAAAAATTCTGCATTTTGCTGTCCCATTGGTGTTATTATCCATTAGTACGTCCGTCGTATACCACCAAGTGTCAAAAAGTAATGACAACAATGGAAATAATATTTATGCATTTTGAATACATTCACCACCACCACCATACCACCCACATACATAGACATAATCCAAATACATACATCGCTGGCTGCCAACAACAATAAATTCAATCAAATACGCCAGGATCAAAATAAAAACTTTAATATTCATTCGTGGCTTAAGTTGAAGTTTTTTTTTTTTATTACAAAAACACAGAGAGACAAAAAAAGGAATTTTAATTGATGACCCACATAGCACACACATATAAACATACTTACATATGTGCATATATGTGTTTGTGCTATAGCACGTAGCTCATTAAGGACGTGCCTTTATGTTTTGTTTTTATTTTTTACCTTTTAAATATTTTATCATCTGCTAAATGAAGCAAATTTGCGATGACTGCGAGTGAAATTCGGCCGCATTGTCATGACATTACTGCCAACCAACCCCCCTCCACCCGTACTCTTGACTTTGTGGCAGAGTAGGCGTGGCAATAATGCATCATACATCATATGCAATTAACTGTATTTAAATTTTCAATTAAAAACTCTGCGCCGGGCTCTTCATGCATAAAATATTGGTTATGCAAATTACCAGATGAATCTGGGCAGTGAGTGAGGCGCTCGGCGCGCACCATATAAATCAGTCACGATGGTAAAGCCCTTTTTTTTGCATTGTAAAAAGGTTACTCTACTTGGTATAATTTCATTTCCAGCGCTGTTTTTTTATGATAGCGATAAAATCAAATTAAAATTTGTGAAAGGCTTTAATGACTTTTGATGGGATGGATTTCTTGTTTTTTTTTTTATTGATAGTGAAAGGTTATCGTATAGCGCTCATAAAGGTAGTGGGATAACAAGTTATTAACAATTTCTACACACTTATCATAACCCTGCAGGCAAACGAACTGGTTTAAGAGAAGTCCACTACACACAGAAAAAAAAAATGGTATTTCCAACAACTTCATGTTTTGTTCCAAGAATTTTCGTTGGTTGAAATCTTCCCAACAACTTTTGCTCTTGTTTTAAATATGAAATTGTTATATGTTTCATAAAACGAAAAATTGTTGAATCAAGTAAAAAGTTCTTGGAAGCTTAAGAGCGGAAATTGTTATTTCAAAAATGAAACTGTTGACAATGTTTAAGAACGAAATATTTGAACAAAAAATAAATGATTGTTGAAATGTTTGTGGTTTTATTAGTACTTATTTATTTGGAATATATCTTACAGCAATAGGAATGAAATATATACAAATACATTGGATGTCGTATGAGAAGAAGCCGAGAGAAGTACACAGCGTTTTCATACGTGGAACTCCTGCTTCAACGGCAGAAAAGGACAAAATCTTTGCATCTTATCGTGACTGGCGATGGAAAATGGTTTCAGTACGAGAATCCCAACAAAAGTCGTGTGGTGAGCCAGGTCTATGCATCGACATCGTCCGCAAATCCAAATACATATCTAGGATTCGAAGCTTCTCTGTATTTAGTGGGATCAATAGAATTCAATTTGTTATGATATGCTGCCAGAAAGATGGGAGAAAAATATGTTAAGTGATGGCGAAAACTTTGAGTGAAATTTTTCTTACCTTTGTTCGTTAAATAAATCTTTTTTTGTTTTAAAAAGGATTTTTTTATTTTTTTTCTTTCAAAACAGAATGTTTAAAGTTTTGTTTTTTAAAATATTTTTCATAATTTTTTATGACAAATGTGTAAAAAACTAAGTACCAAGAATGAAATTGTTGATTTAAGAATAAAATTCTTATTTTAACAATTTAGAAATAACAATTTTTTAAGAAAGAAAAATTGTTGTTTTAACAATCTTTTTTTTTCTGAGTGTAACTAGTCCTCTACCAACCAGATCTAGTCCGACTTCAATCCGTTTTGCATACACGCAACTGTTCTTTTTTGTGTTTTAATGTCCTACAAAATTTTAGTTGGCCCCTCATGCATTATTTTTACACCACTCCGGGGCTAGTTATGGTATGAAGTAGTCTTAAAGTAATATTTTTTTTTTTTTTTGATTCGGATTTATATTTTCTTAAAACAAATTAAATAAAGTTAAATTACATTCAAAACTGTATTAACAAAAAAAAATTCATTAATCCCAGTGTGCCAGGCGGTTCATACCTTCGCTTTTTTACCCGTTATGGATTCGTTACTCATCCGTTGGGGGGAGAGATTCCCAAAAAAAAAGCGAATCGTTTTTTTTTTTGAACTGATAAAAAAGCGGAGATTTGAACAGTCTGGCACACTGAGATTTCATTTTTTGCACAATTTATTTTGGCACACAATTCAAGTGATACAAAACACAAAACATTTCAAAAGCACAAAACGAAAGTTGTTATTTGTTTTCGTTACGATTTAAATTTATTTCCCTACAAACTACAAACTGATATCAAACTGGCCCCACTGCATTTCTTTTTCACTAGTTTTGGCCTAGTTCTAACTATGAACTAGTATTTTTTGTAGACTGTCTCATAGTTTAACTGCAAAGATACTGTTGATCCTTCCGATTGTTAACCGATTTCACTCATTTTTAATTCCTTGAGCTAACTTTGGCTACGGAGGCAGTGTACCAAATTTCATTGAATTATCTTGCTCAGTTTTCCCAAAAAATGTATTTCCACAAACAGTCAGCAACCCAGCCAGCCAGACAGACGGACATGGCTATATCGACTCAGAAGGTGACGCTGATAAAGAATATATATACTTTTCTATATCTGCCATGCCTCCTTCTCTGCCTTACAAACGGAAGGACAAAGCGAATATACCCTGGGAAAAGTATACTTACTCTCAGATCAATGGGATTGTGTGCTTTGCTTCGTGCCTGTAGTAAGAATGTGCTTTAAAGACTAGTTATTTTACGGAGAAGGCTTTCGCGGAACCGATGTGGAAATCGAATATTTTGTTTTTCATTTTTATTTTTCCAAGTCGAAACCGAAATTTCCAGATTCGATGACAAGTACATATATATATTCCGATTTACATGGTTTTTTGCTTTCGAAGACATGTTATCAGGTAAGATTCCATGAAAAACTCTTATTTGAAATATCCTCGGCACTACCCGGAATACTAAAAATCCTGGCACCAGGATGAATAACATCCGCTGGAAAAATGTCCAATAAAGCGATATAAAAAAAGACCTGCTGGGACTGTGTGACAGATATGGATGAAATAAGGTACATACATACATTTTTAAAGTGTTTTCGAGTCATGAGATTTTTTAAGAACCCGGACAAATAGTTCCCGAGCTACGGCGACACAGACAGACAGAGAGACGTTGTATTTTATAAAGCAGTATGATGGAAACTTTTATTGCTTCCTTCCGATTTAACTTTCGATTCAAAACTTTCTAAACCGAAGTTGTTGACCTCCAATCAATCAAAAGTTCCGATAAGGTTTGGAACAGGAACAGGAATCTCATATTATAAATGGATGAATCTAAAATAGATGGAGGATCGAGCTCTATGGTTTTTTTTTGGCAAAAAGAGCAACAAGACTTTGAAATAAAAGAATCAAAACACTTTTTCCTCAATATTTGTAGTAGAAAGATGCAAACAAAACAAGAAAAGTCGAAAAGTTTTTGCAGAAACATTAAGTGGATACTGCATGTTCCTTAGATTACTCAAAATAGGCAACGGTATCTTTGTACATATCATTACAGAAGGACTTTTTTAGTTCAAGTGGTCTTATTCTTATAGTCTAGTAGAGCTTACCTCGAAAAGTTTACTTAAGTTTCTGAATTTCTCTAGAGTTCTAGCACTATTCTTGGGCTCTAAAGATAATTAGAATTTTAGAAATACATACATAGTCTATCTACTAGGGTTTTCATACAATACAACTCTATATGACGCGGGTAGTGCCTCAACAGATACTTATTTTCAAAGTTAACAACTTATGATCTAATATTTACAGCGCTGCTATCCCTGTGAAAATAGCGGCAATGTGTTTGGACTATTTTGGGTGTAAAGGGGAGAAATTGACAAATCAATTTCAGTACGGCATTAACCGCCTCATATGAATGCGAAGCGTCAGGACTTGTCATTATATATCGATTTATCTATGTACTAACATATAGTTGTTTCTCATTTGCTTAGTTACGACGAATTTTTAGTTTCAATTTAGATCGTTCCTAAGCCTTCAAGCTAGAGTCTATCCATTATTCTTCGGCAAAAGTTGAATTCAGCAATTAGAGACATTATACTGAATCTCAACTTATTTAAGTCAGTATAGTGCATAGTTTTAAGCATATTTTTATAAGTAAGGTTCACATTCAAGTAATATTGTGAAAATTAGAAACATAGTTTTTAAGGAAATATTTTTCACTGGAACTAAGAAACAAAAAATATAAGTTTTTGACAAAAATATAAACAAATATTTATATATGACATAAAAAAGTAACATAAAACACATGAAAATAGTAGTTGAAACAAAGCAAGCATATGACAAATAGATGGCGCAGTAGAAGAATTGTATTGCTATCTATGTATATTACAAAATGGTAGTGAGGAGTGAGTGAGATTGATGATGAAAAAGTCAGCGCGCCAACATTGCTGTTTTTTTCTTCTTCGCATTTTTAAGCCCAACATCAACATTACGATATTTTTCATTACATAAATTATTTTATAGTAGACGTTGAGGCATAATTTTAGTTTTCTCGTAACTGCTTTTTGGTTTGTTTTTGAATAAGCTATAAAAACACATTTTGCTATAAACTTGCTATAATTGAAATTTAACTTTTTTTTGCAATTTTTTTTTCATTTGTCATAATTTATTGATGATGATTGTGATTGCATATTTAAATCGATTTGATTGGATGATATAACTTTTTAGCTGACATATTGCGGCTGTGATGTGATGTAATTTTCTAACAACAACAACAACAACAACAATATTTATACGTTTACACTAACATCAATATAAACACAAGTATAATGTATTTTATGTAACAACAACATTAACTATAAAATTCATATTCTTTCCTATACATTTAGGGCATATGGAATTTTGATTTGCATTTTATAGCAACTTTGCTGTTTCGAATTGGTGCTTTCTATTGAATTATTGTTGTGAAATGACCTATGGAAAAATTTTAGAAAACAATGATTTTAGAGTATGTTATATCGGTAGACATGCTGTTTCAGAGTATATATGACAATAAGTGCGAAATATGCATAATTCTCGAGATAATGGCATTTTAAAGTTTAATACAAGGTTGAGCGTAGTACAGAAAATGCGCTATAACAAAATTACTGCGCACGCAGTGTCATTTGAAAGCTCAGCACTTAAGCAAAGTGTTGGCTGAAAGAAAGTGACATTCAAATATCAACTTTAAGTCAAAAAACGCAAAATCCGCACTTCCGCTATGGAACTGCAAATGCTTATAATTCGATATATATTGTACATAACTAGCTCAAACTTCATATGTGCAGACTCAGCATGTTCTCCGCCTTAACATATATCAATCTGCATAAAAATGCTAGAGGTCTTTTTACACTCAATAATTCGCTTATTTCTGATGTGATTGGTAAAATTTTTACAATTTTTGTTTTTATAGCAAAGTTGTTGTATGCGTTTGATAGTGGGTCATTCATTCGCTTTATATTTTATGTATTTTTTATTTTTTTTTGCTTTTGACTTTTTTTTTGGTGAACTTACCCATTCGGACATTTCGTGTGTATCAGCATTTCGATGATGATAATTTAATATTAAAATCGTTGACACAACGGATGAAGCTACCATAAACATTATGCAATTGAAATATGTACCTGTTGGTTGGTTGGGCGTGTATATATATAGATTTTTTTATAAATCATTTTTTTTTTTTCATTTGTTGTATATATATTTTTAATAGCAGATTAAATTGTTTTGAATTGTTGGGGTTTTAATAAAATGAAATTTATTGCATGTGTTTTATTTTGTATATTTTTTTCGAAATTGTTGTGTTTTATATTTTTTTATAGTAAAGCATAGTTTTAAGGGCGTGAGCATGGGAGAATATAAAGAAAGAAAGTTGAAAAAAAATTAAATTATGTACAGTATTTTTTTATTTATTATAGTAATTACGTTAATTAATTAAGCAAGAAAAAAAGTCACTAGCAGTATATTGCTAGTATTATTCTATGTACTTTATAATAGTTTAAAAATAAAACTATTTTGTGTATATATATTAGTGTAAAATATAAATGTAATTGTATTAAATTTAAAACTATTGTTTACTCTTTTAATTGTTGTAATGTTATATTGAAAGAAAAAAATATATTGGATTTTTCAAAATTTACACACAATGAGATTTAAGAAGTTGAAATGTTTTATTGAACGTTTAAAATGTTAAAATGTCAAAAATGTTAACGAAATGTTTCAAAAGAGCGTATGTTGTTTGAAAAAAAGTTATGAAATGTAATAGACAACGATATTAATGTTAAAGAAAAATATATTGTTTATATGATTGAAAGCATATTTCTGGCTAAAAAATTTACTTTAAGTTTCAACATTTCAAAAAAATATTTTGGTTATGCAGGAAATGTGTTACATTTAACAAGTATGTTATATATATATTTAATTAATTGAAATTTCTTGCTACATTACATTTCAAAGTTTGTCAATTAAAATTTTTACCAATTTTAAAAATTATTCAAATTTCAAAATACTTTACTTTTACTCAATTTTTACTTTTCATAGACTAATTTCCGATTCCAACTATTTATAGAAAAAAAAATTTTCAAATTTTCTACTCGTTTTCAAAATTGTTCATTTTTCTTGACTATTTTTTCGAGCGTGAGCTTTTGTTTTGACTTTCTACAGACGGAGTAAGACACCCATATATAAAGTCTCTTCGATATTCGAAACTTACTTCTAAAGAAAAAATTTTTCTGGAAGCAAAGTCCTGAAATTTATTCATACGATCTATCGCTTAAGAAATTTCGCAATACAATAAACTGTTAAATCTTTTGACATACAAGGGCTAATTGATAAGTTCGAGACTTTTTGAATCAGATATGTATTTTTGTTCGGCATAACAATGTTTTGTTTTGTAGTCTTCATTTAGCTCGATACATTTAGTTCGGAGTTTTTCCAATTTTTGTATTCCTTCTAAATAAGAGGTTTTCTCAAGTGACTCAAAATAGGCATTTGTTTCAGTAATGACCTCATAGTGGCCAAAGGTAGACTTCATAGCAGCCTGCTTGGGGCACTGGGGCACTAATGACGTGCCCGACAGTAGCTCTAAGCATCATTATAGGATTCAGTCCTCTTCACTTTATGGTTAAGAAAGAAGCAGCTTGTGCAGCCCTCAGACTACTTCACATACAACAACTTAAATAAGGCAATCATGTCTTGCAGTTTCCGACAAGTAATGTTAAAAGTTTGTTTCTCTAGAAAATTCAAAGTGGTCATCAATGATCGCGCTGAATGGAGAGGGAAGGATATAAATGTAAAACAGGGCTCATAGTTATGGCTCACTGATGGCTCTAAAATGGAAGATGGCAGCGCATGAGCTGTAGTCGTAAGACCAAGATTGCAAAAAGCAGTTGCAATGGCGAAAACAGCTTCCATTTTTCAGGCGGAGGTCCATGTTTTAGAGTTGTGTGCCAGAGAATGTTTAAGAAAAAGCACCCACATTAACATTTATTTGGACAGTCTCTAAAATCAGTAATGCCTTTTTTAATACACTCAAAGCTTGCCTTGGAGTGTATTGAACTTCTTCAAGTCCTATCCAAAAGGACCGATGTCACTGTTGCCTGGTCACCAGGGCACGAGGGGCATGAGGGCAGTGAAAGGGCCGATTGCTTGGTCAACAGAGGGGCACCCAATTCTTTCACAGGCCCACATCGGGATTCCGTACATAGGCGAAGGAAATAGTTTTCAACATACGAGGGGTGTTTATGTGGAAACTCGTTTATTTAGCTGTTTCCGTTGATACAGGAGTTGAAATCCATCAACTGGTTGCGCAAACACAGGAATTCCGTAAGAAGGCGTGGGGAAATAGCTTTCTACATATAACGATTGTTTTTATGGTAACTCGCTTGCTTAGCTTTTTCCGTAGATACGGGGTTTGAAGTATATCGGCTTATTGCGCAAACATGGGAATTCCGTGCGCAGGCATAGAAAGTAGCGTTTGAGATGCGAGGAGTGAGAAGTGTTTGTGTGGGAAATCGATTTTTTTTCGGCTTATTGCGCAAACATAAGAATTCCATACGTAGGCATAGAATGCAGATTTTGAGATGCGAAGAATGTTTTGTGGAAACTCGCTTGCTTAGCTGTTTCCCTTGATCTACGGTTTGGAGTGCGCAAATTTGTTGTACAACCTAGATAGCAAGGGTGTGAAACTTGAGTCGACGAGTTGTCATCCATAGTCAAAAGGATGCAGGAAGGCCACTACTACGCTAGGAGATAAGGAAAGGTTAACAAGAAGGAGTATCAGCGACTGACGTCACGCATAACATTCGGTTGGAACTAGGAAAGGATATAGAAGGATGCAACTATTATTATTTAAATAAAGAAATAATATTAAATTAAGTATTTAAACTTGAAATTGCGTCTTTTATTTAATTAAAACAAGAAGTGATCTCTAAATCAAATAAAGTTTTGTAACCGAACCCTTTGTCACCGGCGAGTCAAGACCCCTGGCTAAAGTGTCGTTACACTTGCGCGTGTCAACAATTAACAAAATTGAATGAAGCGCTCAAGAAATAGGAAACGTTGGGAATTAGTCAACAATCAGTAGATAAAGAGATCTTTATCCAAAATTTTTGAATTGTGGCCAGCTTAAAACAAAATTTGTTTTATACTGCCGTATAATATGAAAAAATTTATGACAAGATAAATATTGGCCTAGATGATATATTCTATATAGTAATTTATGTTCGTAATCACAAACAAAACAATTTTGAAAACCTTTTCATAATTTTTGCTGATATTTTTCAAATAAACTAAATATTATTATTAATTTAAAATAATTAAGTAATTAATGTATTTAATGTTATAAATATGTATGTAAATGAAGAACAAAATTTTTTTCAAGTGAGAACATGCAAAATTGATGTGGTGCAAAATTTCAAAATGAAACGCAAAATGTCACAAGGGGGGGCGGGGGAAAGTATTTAACATGAGAGCAGTTTCATACTAACTGAAATAGAGACCTAACATTTTAATTGTTCAATTTATAACTTGTTTTCTTTTTTAAATGGTGCATATTAACAACTTTTAAGGGGTAAATTTTCAATTAATGTTTTAGTTTTAATATTTTTCATCATGTTTTTGCCGGAGGCTCCAAAAGTTTCAGGCTACCAACAACTAAGCGATAGTCTGCAACCCGTAGAACCACCTTTATCATTTTTTTCTTTTTAATAAATTGTCAGATTTATTAAATTTTTATGTTTTTTTTTTTAATTTTTAGTGTCAAAGTTTTAATATCATAAAATCATCAACTTAGTTTTAAGTTTTTAAAGAAATGCAGTTTTGGTTTTTTTTTATAAAGCTTTAGTATATGTACGCTGTAAACAACAGTCAGTGAATGAAAATGTACAGAGAAAGAGCGAATAATACAGGAGAGCGTGTGAGAGAAAAAGCTTTTGCGTGTTTATGCGTTAGAAATAACAAGCGCTCCCGTTTAATTTGAACAGACGAACAGTTTGAATGTTTGATGATTTGATTTTTTTTTTTAGCTTGATTGATGTTATATATATGATGATTTTTTAAATGATTTTTCTAAGTTTTACTTTTCGAAAGACTGACAGTATAGTTAAACAAAATCAACTTAAAAAAAGCTTCTTATTACAAAATTTTTAAATTTAAGCTTTAATATACAATGAATAAGTAGATATACATTTACTTAAAATATATTTTGGAAACATCAAACAAAAATACACATTTATTTTGGAACTCAACTCGAAAATAATATAGAAGTAAATTAATACGATTTTTGGTAAACAGGAAAGTCTTACCTAAAAGTGGTACAGCATCGGATGTGGCGGGCATCGTTTCGGCAACCATGTTCAGGAAAACAGTAAGCGAGAGTAATATAGTAACACCTGAAATAGAAATATGAGTTATAGTATTTAGAGTAGGTATCTAAAATAAAAGATCAAGAACTATATAAGCAGGATATGCATTGTTAAGTAAAATATCAAAAAAATAAAAAAAACGCTCTGGGAAGGCCTCGAATATTTGAGAAAAACTGCATTGAGAAGCATTCAAGGAGAAAGAAGACCATAACAGAATAAGAATGAGTAAAGATAGAATGCATGACAATAATACAACGTTTCTACCGATTCCAAGATTTCAAGTCACACTTAAATAATGTGATTTAAATTTCAAAGATAAATCAATTTCTGACAAGATTTATTTTAAATCTCGGTATAAATCTTATTAGGGCTGCCGGTTTTGGCTATTTTCGACAAATTTGTAAGAGGCACCTTAATTATTTTTGCTCTGGTTTTTATTCAGTGCTACCCATTTCGATACAATTTTTTAGTTTACCTTAAGATTTTTTGAGAAATTCATACAGATTTCTTTATTTTGAAAAAATCATTTTCGGTACAATTTTACTTTATCGTCATATTCCTTAGTTACAACAACAATAATGAAAATGTCGCTCGAACTAGTTTCGGTGATATAGCAATAGGGACATCCAGGTATAGCTTTTATACAAAACTATAAAAGTTGGAGTCCATCCCTAAATGAATTTTTTTTTTGTAGTTCAAGAAAGTTGCAGATTACTTTGATGTGAATATATAGATCTATGGTTAATATAATGGTATGATAAAGTGAAAGAAAAAAACCTAAATCTTCTCCTTTTTATGAAATTATCTCACTTTTTGAACCTTACACCATGGGTATATTCACTTTGTCCTTCCGTTTGTAATGCAGAGAAGGAAGCGTGGCAGATATAGAAAAGTATACATATTCTTGATCAGCGTCACCTCATGAGTCGATACAGCCATGTCCGGTTGTCTGGCTGTGTGTGGAAATATTGTTCACGAGAAAACTAAGCAAGATAATTCAATGAAATTTAAAACCTTGGCTTCGTCGTAAAAGTAAGCTCGTGGAATTGAAAATGAGCGAAATCATTCAACGGACACGCTTGCCGCCCATACAAAAAATATATTCAAAATGCAACTTTAGGCGTACTTTTCACGGTGATGCAACAAAAATACACATAAATACTACGAATTATAAGTACAAGCTCTGAAAAAAAAAAATAGGCGAACTCGGACAAGAGGGTGTGGCATCTCCCACATAAGTAAAAGTTGCAAAATTCTATACTAAAAACGTTTTTTGAGATAATCAAACTAAGTTTTACTATAAATGTTAACTCTGAGCAAAAACTGGGTGAAATCGGACAAGAGGTCGTAGCACTTCCCATATAAGCAAAAGCTTCAAAACGCTATACTGAAAACATTTTTTGAGCTAATCCAACCAAATTTCACTCAGACACTAAGGAAAAAATGTAAGCGAGATCGTAACTGATGACTGTATCTTGGCAGCTCAAATTAATTCTTTACTCCTACGGCACACTTTTTTCCAGAAATTTATGATTATAAAGCTTCTTCTTCGAAAAATTTCAACTGAATATTTAATCTGAAATTAACTTAATTTCCAATAAATATTTCCAAAGGATGCAATATTTTTTATTTCATTTTATCCTTTCATCTAAGTTGCATACATAGTTGAGTAATGAATAATTATTTATTTGTTGCCGCAACCACTTGAACCAAAACCCAATAAAAATAATAAAAAAGTAAAACCACTTGAGCACATTATTTCCTTAAAGCTGCACTAATGCGCGCACATGCTTTGCTAATAGTTTTGCAGCATCAAAAAAGAGGTAAATTCACCCCCATTCACCCCTGCCCTCCCACACATCAACAGCAATCATCATTCAACTTGACGTTGTTACAATCAGCAATCGCATTGCTAGTGTCAGCCAAAGAGAGGGGAGAGAGCACAAGAAGAGAAAGCAAAAAATGTAAAAATTTTAAAATTCGTAGAGCGCAATGCGTTCTTCGTTGTATGTATTTGCCAGTACTTTAGAAAATACTTTTCCAAAGTACTTAAGAGCTTTGCTAAGAAAAGAGCGCTATAGCGCAACATTAATAGAGAAATGGCGGCATGCAAATGTAGCGTGTGTGGGAGTGTAGCAGTAGTAATGGGTCGAGGCACCGGGGTGGGGTCTAGTTGGTTAGCTGTAGCAAACAATTGTGTTCGGTTAGGGTTACGAATGTGAAGTGTAAGCGTTGCTTAAGTGGATTTAAATTAATGTAAACTTGTTGGGGGGTTTTTATTTGCATTTTTCATTGCATAGTTTTAGTAGTTAAAGAAAAGCCGCTGCTGCTTTTCTTCTGCTTTATGCTTTTTCGCTATGTTGTTTGTTGTTTCTTTGTTGCTGGTTGTTTGTTGCTATTGCCACTAAAAAGCCCTGTAATTGCGGAAAGAGTTTTTTTTTATTGTTACCTACAACTGAGCAAAGTGGGCTTATGTAGGCTTAATGCAAAATGCAGTGAAAATTATAACGCATTTGAGTAGGCAACAAAGGAATCCGAATTCGGGATAAGAGGGAAAAATGGGGTTTTGGGAAGAAAAATAGAAAACAAATTTGGTTTTTTGAAAGGAAAATGTTAACATTTTTTTTTTAAATTTTTAGTTTTAATTACTTTTAGTATAAAATAACTAAAGTATTTTAAAGAAAAAAATCCAATTTAGAATTCAAGCTCCCTCACTTATTTCCCTTAGCAATTGTTCATGCAAATGTATGCAAATTATACACCTCCAATATCAGGGCATTCAATACAAATCGAAAACAATTAGCAGCAACACTTTGTATATGGACAGAACAGGACATTTAGGGGCAGCAGCCTATGTGCACACAATGAGGTAATACAATGTGGATATCTGCTTCAATTGTATTGTTGGTGTAACTATCTCTGTGTGTGTGTGGCTTCATTTGGTAAATGCAATAATTGTAGAGCAGACAAAACAACATTCAATTAGAATTGGGAGGGGGCGGCATTTTGGGGTTGAAGAAAATTGATTTAGGAAATTAGCGCTCAAAAGGACGTTGAGCAATTCCAAGGATATTTAGAGATAAATAGAGATAAGAGATACAGAACAATTAGCACAATTGCTGTATGGTATGGTGTTGTATCTTTCAATAGATTGTCAAGTTAAATTTATCCGTTGAAGATGCAATAAAAGTCGATACATAATTTGTGATCAATGCCATTTTCTGCCTTTTTTGTTTTATTTTTTGACTATACATAAGTTACATTTTTTAACATTCAAAGAAGGCATTTAATAAGTGATGTATTTATGTTGACTTTCTAAAAGCTTATTGGCGATTTAAATTTATAATGGATTTCATCAATTAACTTAAACATTCGACATTACATATTATTTTTCTAGCATTTTTGTTTAAATGGCGGGACATCTCTAATTAAATTATACCAAAGAATGTTAATTGGCTCATCTATATATGTGGGTCAAATAGTTTCAGAGATATAACATTTTTTTTAGGGCGAAGCATACCCATATTCCAAATCTCATCCATGTCCGTTAAATATTTTCAGCGATATGATATAATTTTTTTTAAAACACGAAAGGGGACCTCCGGTGAAAAAAATTTTTTGCAACTAAAATGTCGTAAAAAGTCATTTAGCGGTTATCGGTTCAGCCGTTTGGGAGTCTATAAGGAACAGACATACAGACATCCAAACATTAATTTTCATATATGTACTAGCTGGCTTGGTAGCAATTTCGTTCGCCCATTCCCAATTCCCTTTTCATATGTACCAAATCCCATCCATCTCCGTTGTCTTCAGTCCCTCAAGTTTTTCAAGCTGAATGGTAGATAGACTATATGTATATTTATGTACCATTTTTTATGATGATAGCTGCTTTAGGCGCTGAGATATAACATTTTGTGTATTTTTATTGAATGGGGGTTGCAAAGCTTTTTCTTTCAATCCCTCTTAAGCTTTGAATGGTGATTGGTAGACGCAACAAACATCCATGAATTAGCCTTATCGAACTTTCTTTATCTTTCTGGCTGGAGAGGCCTTATTGGTAGCAAGGCTGTCATTTTTCAGGATCACTACTAAACTATCGAAAGCTTAAGATCTTTGAGGGCGCGATTTTCATGTCTTCAATATATTGAAAATACATGAAAAAGAGTCGTCGCATTGTAAACCGCATTACATGTATAGTGCAAATGTTTGTAGTACCCAAAAGTATAAATTTGAAATGATGCTCAAATTTAACATACTTCAACTATAATATTGATACTGTCATTAATTAGCAGTTCGTACAGTAAATATTGTTTTACTTCAAGAACATAATAAAAAATGTACAAAAATAAGCTATAGTGTAGAAAAAAATGAAGGTTTCACCCTTTATGAAGGTCTCATGCAAGAATAAAGTCCGTTTATTTTTTTTCACTTTAATGAGGTCAACTTAAACTCTGTTCTTTGCTTTTGTTCACTAAGTTGTCCTTGTTGGTCCTTGACATTGTGTTTAGAATTTGTAATGTGCCTAGTAGTTAAAATGTGCCAGCTACATCCACCAATACTATTGCAAGTACTAACAAAAGTAGACTTTGTATGGATGTTGTACACTGTGTGGTCGCCATTGAAATCTTCTTTGTTTCATCATTTTGCGAAGGAGTTTAAATATTGACACACTCTCAATGTTGTCGTTGTTGGTCGTTGTCATTGGCTTCTCGCCGCTCACTCCGACACCGACTCATTCATTCACTAATCAGCTATTCATTTAAATTAGGCTACCCCAAAGGACAATTTGTATGTTAAGTGTGTGAAGGTCCTTTTGCCGCAAGGCATTGAATAATTTATAAGATACGTATAATAAGTTTAAGGCAAAATAATTGGTCAAGTAGAAAGAACGATTAAGGATGCTAAGGATAGCAGCTATATATAGTATGTTGTAGAATAAAGTTTGAAACTAAGACTTAGCTTATAGTGGGTTGGATGTACTTAAGCAAGTAGTAGTCGTAGCTAACCCTAAACCTTACACTTTTAAGTACCAACTTACCCAATGATAACTTCTCTCCCGAATCTGGTGGCAGCGTAAAACCCAGCAACGCCATCGATGCAATCAACACACACGGTATAATTAAATTAAAAAAATAATACAACGTACGTCGTCGTATAATAATGGAAAATGTGATATCGATATAGGGCTCCGGACAGCAATTATAGTAGATTTCATTACGTTTGCCGGGTACACCTAAAGTTGCGAAAAGTCATAAAAATCAAGGCATCAGTACATGGTAATGATTTAAACATATTGTCCATAAAAATTAATCAGACTCTTGAGTAATGAAAATTTATATACAAAATATTAAAGTTTGGTAATTATATTAAAATTATATTTTTATCAGGTCTTATGTTTTATAATTATTTTTATTTTATGTTCTTAAAAACGAGCAACAAGTTTTTTTGTAGTATTTTTCTTGCATTTAATCTTTTGGTTAGCAGTCTCTAAAGTAAATTGAGTGAAAAAGAATTGGATTTAAGCGATATACGAGTACTTAACTATATTTAGTTTATATAATAGAAAGCAATACTTTTGCGTAGAAAATAAAGCTTAAAAAGTATTTCCAAAGAAAAGGTTTACTTTTAGTTAAGTCAATACCAAGAGTATTCGACATAAGCTTCTCATATTTTGAGAAGAAGCAAGTTATAACACATACTTATACATCTACCTTTAGTACTACCTCCACTTTCAAAGCTAGCTCTAACTCCCCAGCTACCTCTTTTTTTACGACTTTCTCTTCTTGCACTTCTACTTTCATTTCTGGCACTAACCCTAACTCTAGCTCTAACTCTAACTCTAACTCTAACTCTAACTCTAACTCTAACTCTAACTCTAACTCTAATTCTAACTCTAACTCTAACTCTAACTCTAACTCTAACTCTAACTCTAACTCTAACTATAACTCTAACTCTAACTCTAACTCTAACTCTAACTCTAACTCTAACTCTAACTCTAACTCTAACTCTAACTCTAACTCTAACTCTAACTCTAACTCTAACTCTAACTCTAACTCTAACTCTAACTCTAACTCTAACTCTAACTCTAACTCTAACTCTAACTCTAACTCTAACTCTAACTCTAACTCTAACTCTAACTCTAACTCTAACTCTAACTCTAACTCTAACTCTAACTCTAACTCTAACTCTAACTCTAACTCTAACTCTAACTCTAACTCTAACTCTAACTCTAACTCCAACTCTAACTCTAACTCTAACTCTAACTCTAACTCTAACTCTAACTCTAACTCTAACTCTAACTCTAACTCTAACTCTAACTCTAACTCTAACTCTAACTCTAACTCTAACTCTAACTCTAACTCTAACTCTAACTCTAACTCTAACTCTAACTCTAACTCTAACTCTAACTCTAACTCTAACTCTAACTCTAACTCTAACTCTAACTCTAACTCTAACTCTAACTCTAACTCTAACTCTAACTCTAACTCTAACTCTAACTCTAACTCTAACTCTAACTCTAACTCTAACTCTAACTCTAACTCTAACTCTAACTCTAACTCTAACTCTAACTCTAACTCTAACTCTAACTCTAACTCTAACTCTAACTCTAACTCTAACTCTAACTCTAACTCTAACTCTAACTCTAACTCTAACTCTAACTCTAACTCTAACTCTAACTCTAACTCTAACTCTAACTCTAACTCTAACTCTAACTCTAACTCTAACTCTAACTCTAACTCTAACTCTAACTCTAACTCTAACTCTAACTCTAACTCTAACTCTAACTCTAACTCTAACTCTAACTCTAACTCTAACTCCAACTCTAACTTTAACTCTAACTCTAACTCTAACTCTAACTCTAAAACTAATTCTAACTCTGACTCTTACTGTGACTCTAACTCTAACACTAATTCTAACTCTAACTCCGACTCTTACTGTAACTCTAACTCTAGCTTTGCCTCTTTTCTTTCTTTTACCACTTCATTATTACCTCTAGTTCTAGCTGTAGCTAAGAGTTTTAACTTTGCCTTTACTTCTACTTCACCTTTAACCTTTAGCTTCAGTTCTTTCTCTACTTTTACTCACATCTGTACTTGCACTTCTACCTTTAACTATGTCTGTAGCTTTACCTCTACCTTTATTGCTGCTTGTGACACTAGCTCTAGCTTTGCCTCTACTTTAAGCACTACCTCCAACTCTAGCTCCAGCTTCAACTCTAACTGTACCTTTTCATCTACTTTAATCTCAACTGCAACCTCTACCTCTACTTTTACCACTATCGCTACTTGCTCAACTACATTTATTACTACCTCCCACTCAAGCTCTTGTTTTACGTTTATTACTGTCTCTTACTCTTGCTTAATCTCTACTCTTACCCTTAACTCTAATTTTACTTCTATCTTTATTTCTACCTCTAACTCTTGCTCTGGCTCTACCTCTAATTTTATATTTGCCTTTGCCAACTGAACCTCTACTTTAACCCTTATCTGGACTTGCACCTATACTTTTATTACTACATCTAACTCTAGTTCTAGTCTTGCCTGTAATATTACCTACTTAACCCTCTACTTTACATCACCTTATTCCTCTACCTCGGCCTTTCCCACTACCTGATTTTATTTATTTTTAAGATCATTTAGAAGAATGGGTCTGGTATAAAAGCCTATAATATATGACTGATTGCCAAGGCATCAATTTTGAGTGTTTAGATGTTTTGTTTTTTAACATTTTTAAAGTAAAACTATTAGGCTTGAGTGGAGTACATTTTCAAGGTAGCATCCCATCTGTTTCATTGATGACATATCTTCTTCTCTATTTTTATCAATCTAATACTTCAGTTCAGTGTATGGTGTAAATGTCTTGACAGTACTTGAATCCGAAAGCAGAAAAAACAAAGACTGCAAAGACCTGTCTTGTTTGATTTACTTCAGTTCAGTACATTTACTAGTAAGTATTATAGTGTACACCACAAAATACTACTTAAGTGACAAAAAAAGTTGGCTATATTTTAAAATGTCAATATAAACTTTTTTTTAAAACATTGAATACCCTTAATATCTACAGTCTTATTTAAATTGAAATGGAAATACTTTTTAAACTAAGTTTTTATTATAAATTTTTCGTTATCTTAGATAAGCGTTTAGCGATTACTAAAACTATGTTTTGTGTGAGAGTAAAGTTATCGGTGAGATATTTGCTGTGAGAATGAGATGGTCATGGTGAGTATATCTTGTGGTGCTGTAGAAAAACAGTGTTTTGAATATGAAAAAATAGTTATTTATTGTGTTTTTTCTTATAATATTTGTGTTCTTTGTGTTATTACAACGCCGCAGTGTGTTTTAAGCTTTTGAAAAATAAAAAATTGCAGTAAAAATATAAAAAAGTACTTAATACCTAACTTAAATGCTGGAACTAAAGCTAAGTGCCTTTCATTACAATAGACCATATACAGTCCTAATATATTGAATCTCTTTCCGATATAGTTAAAACTCTGCATACTCATAATAAATAATGATTTCCTATGGTCCCCGCCGAAACTCTTACTTGGTGGAAAAATTAGCAAACAAACATGTTGGAAAACTATGAACTTCTAGTTATAAATGAAGTCACGTGTGTTGAGTTTTTGTTTCGCTACCCAGAAAAACAATACACAAAAAAAAAAAAAACAAAGTGCTAGGAGCTTACAAAAAAAGTGCTTGTCAAAGTATTTAGGTTTTTTTCTATGCCCCACATTTGCGAAAAAGTTTTTTGCAGTTTTTCACTAATCAGAACGCAACTGTAGAATTAAAACTAAAAGTTCACTTTTCAATGAGAGGATTAGTTGGAATGTCCAAAAAAGTGGAGTCATTTTTTTTCCATCAGAAGTATACCCTTACTGTTCCACAAAATTTTAATGGTAATATGGGTGACGATAATGCTATTGATGATGTTTCTCAAAATACGAACAATGTGAGTGAGAAACCTTGGACTACAGTAATTAAAAAAAAGAGACTACTAAATCAACAAAAAGTTGTTGTTGGTCAAAAAGTGATTGGTGAATTGGATGTGATTATTAATAAAAAATTTGTGCATTTGTCATCTTTTAAACCAACTACGAAGGCAGATGATATTATTTCGTATGCACACAAATATACTAATATTGAAAAAAGTCATTTTGAATGCTATGAACTCGTGAAGAAAGATGCTGATCGAACTGATATCAAAAGTATTAATTTCAAGCTTGGTGTCTCTGAGCAATTCTATAATAATATAATTGATGCTTCTCTTTGGCAAGAGAATATAAAGGTTAGACCGTTTGTAAATTTTCAAAAATTGGAATCGAACATAATGAAGAAGTAAAGACTGCTACCAATGCCTTTAACATACAGTCGAAAAAGCTAAAAATGTATTTTCATAATCTATCTGGAATAAGAACTAAATCAACACATATTTTTAATTGGTCATCACAAGGAGATTTTGATGTTATTATTATTGTGGAAACTTGGCTTAACTCTGATTTTTTTGATGCAGAATATTTTGATTTGAATATGTATCAAGTTTTTCGTAAGGATAGAGATCCCATAACAACTGGTTTGAATCGTGGAGGTGGTGTTCTTATTGCGGTAAAACGGTCTTTGCCTTCATCTTTAGTCTTGTTGCAGAATTGTGACTCTTTGTTGGACCAATTGTGTATTGTTATTAATAGTTCTAATGGATCACTTTACGTTTGTGCTTCATATATACCACCTAATAGTGGAGATGACATTTATGCTGCTCATGTTGAGAATATTACGAATTTGCAGTCAATTCTTGATAATGCTGATAATCACCTGTGTGTCGTTGGTGATTTTAACCTTAGTAAAGTGGTATGGAATAAACTCGACAATGAATTGATACCTACAAATGTAAATCAAACTTATGAAATCAACTTTATTGATGGCTTATTTAGTATGGATTTGATGCAAATTAACTCTTTACTTAATGGCTTAAATAGAATTTTAGATTTAGTTTATGTCTCAAAATATTTCAAATCTGATATATCTGAATGCCTGTGTCCTATTAGTCCTTCTAATATGCATCACATTCCGCTAATTGTTATAATTGAATTTTATGATTTTGCTAATCTTGAACCACCAAAAAATCTCTATAATTTTGGTGTTTGTAATTTTGAAAACTTAAATATTGTTTTTAATCAGATTGATTGGAGTGCTCTGTTTTTAGGTAATAATGTCGCAACTTCTTTTGATATATTTAAAGAAGAATTGCACAAAGCTTGCAATGATTATATTCCGCGTTTGTCTACAAGGGCATATAAACTACCTTGGTATACAAAAGGTCTTAAAAAGTTAAAAAATTTGCGAAATAAATTTATTAAATTATTTAAGTCCACTAATGATAATGAATATAGATTAAAGTATATTCATTACAGTAGGGAATTTAATTTCTTAAATAAGTTTCTTTACAAACAGTATATTTTGAGGTGCGAAAGGAATATTAAATTAAATCCTAAATCTTTGTGGAGTTTTATTCAAAGTAAAAGAGATGGATCCAGTATTCCTACATCTATGAACTTTAATGGGAATTATTCTGTTACTGTTGAAGATACTGTAAACCTCTTTGCAGATTTTTTCAAGTCTAATTTTGATGATAAAATGGATTGGTCAAATGAATCCGTTTTGAATAATATCAATACTTTTATGGATCTGGGTATAATGACTTTAACTGATTTAGAAGTATATAATGCTATGTCTAAAATTAAGAGTTCTGTAAAGATTGACATGGATGGTATTGCCTCTATATTGCTCAATAAGTGTGCATTTGCTTTGTCTAAGCCACTTTCAATAATATTTAATAAATCTCTATCAGATGGTGAATTCATACAAAGTTGGAAAGTTGCCTCAATTACTCCTGTCTTTAAAAATGGTTTAAAAAATGTTATTTCAAACTATAGGCCTATTTCGAAACTTTCAAATGTTTCAAAACTTTTTGAAAGCATCATAAAAAATAAAATATTTTTTCTGGTTAAACACCATATTTGTATGGAACAACATGGGTTTTTTGCTGGTCGCTCCACGCTGACAAATTTATCTGTGTTTTCGAAGTATTGTATTTCATCTTTTGAAAGTTTGAATCAAGTTGATGCTATTTATACAGATTTTTCAAAAGCTTTTGACAAGGTCTGTCATAATGCTCTTGTTGCTAAACTGGGCAAAATGGGTATTCATTCAACTTTTTTGAAATGGATACGATCATACTTAAATAATAGAATGTGCTTTGTTCAAATAAGTAATGCAAAATCTTATCGGTTTATTGCTTCCTCAGGGGTTCCTCAAGGTAGTATTCTTGGTCCCCTTTTTTTTATTCTGTTTATTAATGATATTTGTAAATGTTTTAATTTTGCCCATTTTTTGCTTTATGCGGATGACTTAAAGCTCTTTTGTACAGTTTCCAGTTTAAATGATTCCATCTTACTACAGAATGATTTGAATAATGTTTTTAATTGGAGTGTACAAAACTTTCTCCCGTTAAATATCTCAAAATGTTTTTCAATAACTTATTCTAAGTTGAGAAGTTCCATAAATACAGTATATTTGTTATCTGGTTTGCCTTTATCGGTTGTGGAGTCTAATTGTGATCTTGGAGTAATTTTTGATTCCAAGTTCACTTTTATTGAGCATATAAACTATATTGTTCCAAAAGCCTATTCTCTACTTGCCTTTGTTCGTAGAAATAGTTCTGATTTTTCAGATCCTCATACTCTCAAGTTATTGTATAATTCGTTTGTGAGATCGAGATTGGAATATGCTTCTTTTGTTTGGAGTCCATTTATTAGATCTTCGTCGTTTAGAGTAGAAAAAGTTCAAAAGGCATTCACCAGATTTGCACTCAGATCCATAAATTTTGAATCTTCTTTGCCGTCATATGATGCACGTTGCTTGCTTTTGGGTTTAAAATCGCTTGAAACTAGAAGAAAGATTCAGTCCCTTACTTTTATTCATGGTATTATATCTGGGTCAATTGATTGTTCTTCTTTACTAGAATTTATTAATTTTAATATTCCCTCTAGAATGTTGCGACATTATAACTTGTTTGCTATTGAATTACATAGGACTAATTATGCTTTGAATGAGCCTTTAACTAGAGCTTTAACTCTTTATAATTCTTTAATTGCTGGTAATAATAACTTAGATTTTGCTTTATCACTTAATTGTTTTAAAACTGTGCTAAATAGTTTGTTTTTATTTTAAATAATGTTATCATTCTATTATTTATAATATTGTATTATTTTCTATCTAGTCTGTAAGGAATTTGTATTCTAAAGACTGAAATAAACATAAACAAAAAAAAACTAGCAGAAGCAATTCGATTCGTTGACCACAAATATTAAGCAAAAGTTTTAAGTTAGAAAAAGGACGAAAGAAGAGTTTTACCAAATATATAAATAAAATAAGAAATAAACAAATAAATTGAGAAAGTTTTGGTTTGGTGAGAAAAAAGTGAAAACATGTCAACTGTCAAAAAAAGTGAAACTTGTGAACTATCAAAGAAAAAAATAAAAACATATAAGTTGACCAAGAAAAAGCAAATGTTTGGAATAATTTATTGCGATGGTTGCGGTTTTGAAATGGAAGAAAAATAAATGCAATTATGCTATTATAAATTTTATTAATACCCCTTAAGTTAAGTGGTCAGATTATGCCTGAATATGCCCTTCCGACTAAATATCATCGTGGAAATTTACGCTTCAAGAAATGACGAACCATAATTGAAAAGAATGACGAGATAATTCAACCAAACAGACCTTTTACCCACCGAAACACACTGAAAGTCTCTTGAATAAACGTCGGTCAAATTTTTATGCCAATGGCGCTTAAATAGGTAATGTGAACATGCTCGGCTGAAGTGTTAGTTGCGGCGGGTAGCAGAAACTAGGCTATTCAGGCCCTAGTCTGGGAGTGTGTATTGAATGTAAATAGTGAACTGTACTTCTCCGGGCAAGCACAGCTCCGTCCAAATATACCGGGACTAGCAAAGTGTATATCAGTGTCCAGGGAACTGGAGTAGTGGTAAAATCCTCGAGGTTATACACGTTCCTGACTAAATAGTCTAGAAAAGCTAAATGAACGGAAACAGTAGCCAAAATTATACACGAAGCTGAAACGGAGACGCCTTTTTCGACACCCAAAATAAGAGCAACACATAGCCCTATAACTTCAGAAAAGTCGGAAAGGCGCACAGAAATGTAAGATTGTGAATGAAAAAAAAAGTGTCTCCGTCTTCAAAGAAAGGACAGCAGCTGATAGAAAGTGTTTTAAGTGCTTTGGCTCTGTTCTTAGTCAACTCGAATGCAAATAAGCTTGAAAAAAAGGTACACGAGGAAAGAGTGTAAGAAGCCAGCCAGATGCTGCCTCCCAAATGACCACCTGCCAGCCTTTGGTAAATGCTGAATGACAAAAAAGAATTGTAACTCGACGATGAGCGCTTGAATATTACAAGCTAGCATGTACAGATGCCAAAGAGCCGACTCAAACAGTAATGGAGAATGAATTAAACGTCATTGTTATTAGTGAACTATATAAAAAGTTCGACGCAGGCACTTGGGTACAAGATCAAACTGGAACTGCAGCCATATTGCTGCCCCTTACAAGGCGCAGCTCTTTAAACGGTAGAGTGAGCAAGGACGGTCATGTCTAAACCAACGGCTATCCTAACACACAATGAGTTGCTACTTAACATCCAGGGATAGCAATGCTGAATTTCTACAACAGCTCAATGTTATCAAAGATAAGGCAAGAGAAATCGAAGCCGTACTTGTCATTACTGGAGACTTCAACTCCAAGGTAATTGAATCGAACATGACATACACAAACACGCGGCGCAGAAACATACTTCATATTTTAAGATCTAGCGATTTCTTTAAAGTTTTCCAATCTTCTTTGATTTTTATATATTTTCCGATTTCATTTTTCGAAGTCTTCGCTTTTTCCCAGTGGTTTTGATATTACTCTTTAGGTACATCTATGTATTTTTTCAAAAATTTTCTATACACTTTGAGATTTTTCCAGCTAAGTACATTTATCGAACTTTTGTAATTTTGAACTTCAATTTCAATTAAGCTTTCTCTCTAGTTATTGGAAGGGATAAAACATTAATTTTTGCTTTTGCAATTACTTTTATGGTATTTGTGATATAATCCATGTGATAAAGCATATGCGAAATGATGATGATAAACCAAGTATTATAGTGTAAAAAAGCTTTTGATTGTTATATATTATTGATATGTTATGCAAATTGACATTTTGTCAAAATTTTCAATTACATCAAATATATTTTAATCCCTATATTTAATTGTAGCCTTTGTTTAATGATTGTCATGCCGAGTAAGTGGAATAACATTTATTTCTCTTCATTTAACTCACCCTAATTGACTGTAGATAAGTCATTTGTAGATTTATTCTTTTTTTCATATTTTATTATTTGCTTTTAAGCTTTTGCAAAATCCATTCAATTGTAATAATTGAAATATTTAATTTGCAATAAAAATATGTACATACTCGTATTCACTGCCTTTGATCGTCATCGAGCATAAAAGCTTTTCAACGCTTAACCAAGCCAAGTATGTGTGGTTCGAGATAGGGACTACTCGCAAGAGTTTTTTCCAATTAAATGCAAATTTAATTAAGCAAAAACAATGCAACTGAACACTATCAAACAAATTGCATTGTACGCATACATACGTGCATTGCAGTGTGCAATTTACGTTGCATTATGCAAAAATTGTAGCAGACACTCCACATTTGGAATGCAAAAAACTTGTTAAATGGAAAGTTTTTTATCGAATTTTTTTTTTTGGATAATATATATAAAAAAGTCAGCTTAACTCAATTTTCTAAAAATATCATTTAAAAAAGCAAGCAACTCTGTACTGAACTTTTAACTGACTAGATGAGTTGTGAAAACAAACTTAAAAATTCCAACTTCTTCCGAAAACAAAGCATATACCAAGAACTAAACAAAAAACCAACTAATTCTAAAACAACAAACTTAAAATATTTGCCACAACTTTGCGCTGTATCTTTCCTACATCCATTTATATGTGTAGTTTGTTTGTTTTCTCTTGATGTCCTTCCTTTATTTCACAACTTAAATGTCTTTTCCTGCATAGTTCTTTTGCGGTGCGCATAGTTTATTGCATACACACAGGCGTTATGGTCAATTCTCCACATTTAATTTGTGAAGTTGCGCTTCCTCTTCTGTGTTTTCTTTTTAAGTTTTCTTTGTATTTGTTTACTTTTCGCATTTATTTTTGTTTGTTTTGATTTCTTTATTTATTTTTCTTGAGTTGTTTTTCTTAGTCTCAGTCTCCGTTTGACTTTTAATTTGTTAATTGCATGAGGTTCTATCACTTTGTGTCTGTATTTGTAATTTTGTTGCTTGGTTGAGTGGCTATGTAACTTGTGCAAAAACATGCAGTTTTTGAGATATTTTTGTTAGCGTAGTTTGCAGTGCAGTTTTTTACGCATGAATTGCGTCGAAATGCTACAATAACAATATCAGCCTTGAGTTCTTATTTGTTGAAATTTTTGTTTTTTTATGTTTTTAACTAAATGTGCAGAAATAATTGTGCTTTTTCAGGTTTCTCTTTTATTTTTAGCTAAAATCATCTTCCAGAAATTTTTATTACAACAATCGAAGAGAAAATGTCGAAAATATATTTTGGACATGACCAGAGACGTGCCTGTTCAATCTAAGTGAAAAAATTTTATTGTTTCAATCAGTTTTGTTGAAAACATCCTCAGAACAAAGAAAGTCATTCTAGTGAGCTGAGAAACGATAAGATCATGACGGTAAATCGTAAACGAAGAAAAAAGTTGTCTTAGACGTGGAAGAGTGAGCCTCCTTTACAAAATGATAAAAGAGCCATCTACTCCGAAGTAATGCAACCGTAGTTCTAGGGTCGAAAATGGGTTCACTGATGAGGGCGACGAGCCTTAGAAATTCTTTGGTTTTCCAAACGAACTATACAGACGAAAGTTGGCGTATTTCGTTTTCGCCAATACAATTCGTCGCCCGAGTTCTCATTTGCCCCATACGCATATTTGTTAAAAAAACAAAAGTAAATAACTTGCGTTTGTTTCGACAAAAGATATATTATTTTGCTTTTTTAACGAATATGCTTATGGGGCAAAAGAGAACTCAGACGACGAATTGCTGAGCACATTTTTCTATTGATTTATGTGATTAATTGTTTTTGGTTTTTTCATCTTTTCATTAATTTTTCATGAATTTACATTTATTTTTGTTATTTAACTTCAATAAATGCATGAAGTCATTAATTGTTAATTTTAAGACATGTATTTTAATTTATTATAATTAGCGAACAAATCTTATGTAGGAAATTGAATTTTACCAGTGACACCCTTGGCACGTCAGTGTTGTCAGAAGCAGCTGTTCACGGCTTTGACAAGAAACAGCTGATCGACCATGTGGACAAGTTGTAAGAAAAATATATATAGAATTGTTTCCAGAAAAATTAGAGTCGTTCCAGAGAATTCTCGCGGTAAACATCGTAGCAGCAGTCAACAACAGCAGTAGTAGCAAGTAGCAGTAACAGCAGATGGAACCGGAGGAAGCAAAGGTAATTCTTAACCGTAGTCGTAGTAGTAGTAGCTGTTGTAGTAAGTTGCTTAGCAATAGTTGGTTTGTGGGAACTCGGTTGGCAAGCTGCACTCACAAACATTCAACTTCACAGGTGCGTTTACAAACGGGGAATCGCTTATTTATGCTGTGTCTGTTGGTAGGCATACGACTTGAAGTATGCCGATTTGTTGCGCAAACATAGTGATTCCGTACATAGGCGTAGAAAATAGCTTTCAACTTGCGAGGAGTGTTTTTGTAGAAACTCTTTTGTTTACCTTTTTTCGTCAATACAGAAGTTCAGAGCCGCCGACTGGTTGCGCAAACATAGGAACTCCGTACGAAGGCTTAAGGAAATAGCATATAATGAGTGTTTTTGTGGAAACTCACTTGTTTAGCTGTTTCCGTACGTCGGAATTCCGTACGTACACGTCCGACAGTGGGGGATTAAAGGGGGGGGCGATGGGGGCGATCGGCCCCCTCTCAAACCAAGTGATTAAATTTTTTTTTTTAAATTGTATATTAAGATTTTAAAAACATTCTGTTATTATCTAGATATGCAGTCAATCGGCCCCCTCTTGACAATGCTGGATCCGTCACTAACGACCGAGGAGTGTTTTTGTGGAAATTTGCTTGTTTTGCTGCTTCCATGGATACAGGGCTGGAAGTATACCGGCTTATTGCGCAAGCATAGGAAGTCCGTATGTAGGCGTAGGGAAATAGCTTTCAACATATTAAGAGTGTTTTTGTGGGAACTCGCTTGCTTAGCTGTTTCCGCAAGTACAGGGCTTGAAGTACGTTGGCTTATTGCGCAAACAGAGGAATTCGGTACGTAGGCATAGAAAGTTGCTCTTGAGATACGAGGATACGCTGGTTTAGCCGTTTGAACGTTTTTTCCATTTAGGGGCGTGGCACTGTCCACTTTTAAAAAAAGAATAATACTATGTACTGCTCCTCTAAATTGTATTTTGTGAGTTAATTTTAGATGGTCAAACTTAACTACATGTTCTACGTTGAGGGTGATATGGCCACTATATAACGCTAACAGAACACGTAGAATTATTTCCTTAGATAGGCAAAGGCTCAGAACTTTAATTTGTGTCATTACAGGGCACTATTTTATAGGCAGACATGCTTCTAGATTGGGCCTTAAGAGATCTTTGTAGAAGTTGTAAAGATCCTGACGTCGAAGAGTCCATTTTTCATTTCCTGTGTGAATGCCCAACGTTGGCTAA
Organism: Calliopum simillimum; assembly: GCA_951812925.1. NCBI lineage: Eukaryota > Metazoa > Arthropoda > Insecta > Diptera > Lauxaniidae > Calliopum > Calliopum simillimum. The sequence goes on along the minus strand of OX638369.1, from coordinate 124,573,555 downwards.
CCGACGTTACAAGGTGTCCGAAAGTCACTTCTTCGACTCTCTCAAAAGAGTTCCAAATCCATTTTGGAGTTTATAAAAATTTCTTAATGGTTCACATAGGTTAACAACGAAGTTATATATCGGGTATACAATGGGCCTAATTGCGGCCTAAGTTATGATGGCAACTGTCATTTCTCACGCTAACCTAACCTAACTGCTCCTCTTAGGGTTTAAAAATTTGTAAATTTTATGGAATGGTCAAAATCTTATAAGTCTTCTACATACTTATATATAAACTACGGTTTTTAAAACTGATTCCGAAATTGTTCTTCAATATACCTACTTATCTTAGTCATATTTTAGTTATCAAAATTTAATATTAAAAATAATGAAAATGCTAAAAGCTTGAAATGCAGCTAAATATATGAAAAAAAGAAAAATATAAGAAAACTGTCATGGTATAAAATGGCAGTAGAGTAGTTTTTTTTTAGAAGAAAAATGTTTTTCACTTCCATGTCTTATAATGGAGTTAGAGTTAGATAAGTGATCAAATGATGTTTCGCTAATGAAAGTTTTGTATGATTTTCGCTAGCTTACCTTTTGATATATAAATTTTTATTGAATTTTAATTTCTTTTTTTGAAACAAAAATATTCATTAATTTTGTTTGCTAGCAGAAAAAGCAAATTAAAATTAACAAAATTTCTGTTTTTTTTAGTTTTATATCTTACTTATTTTATTTGAAATTTACAATTTGAAACATTTAGGCGGCTATTTCGGACTTGAAGTTTAGGCGCCCTTTATATTTTAAACTTTTTTTATTTAATTTATTATTTTTATAGTGAGAAAAAGTGTTGTACTTGGGTGTTTTTTTTTTTTAACATATATGCAGCGATTTGTTATGTGAGAACTCTGGATAGTTAGGCGTGTTTTAACTTAGCAAATACTTTTTTAGTTTCTAATTATGTACTTTAAAAGACTTTACATTTACTTAATTGAATTGAATTTATTTGTTCTGTTTTGTTTTCAGAATTTTGCAGTAAAGTGCACTTAGAGAGAAGTTTTTTTTTGAGTTTTAATGAGCGGAAAGCAGCAGAAAGATATAGAAAGTTCAGTAAAGTTTTGTTTGTTTTAGTAAAAAGTTGCATGTGTGTATTCTTTTGCTGTGTAGCATAAACTTTCTTTAAATATTCTTAAAATTTTCTTTAAGTATTTTGCAGCAATTTTCAAACTTAAATTAAATTTAATAAAAAATTTAGAAGAACTTGTTGTTTGCAATCTACGCTTTTTACTTTCTTAGTCCCCCCAAAAGGCCATATATTACCCCTTCAAACATTTTTATAGATTTTATTGCTACATTGCTTGCTATGTGTTGCTCTAACTACCCCTAGTATTACTAAAAAACGTATAATTTTTATATTGCAATTCAAAATACAACAAAAAGAAACATTCAATTGCAAAATGTGCACATAAATCAGCATCCAAGCAAAGTTTCCAACTCTGCTCTCTTTGTGTTATTGCATTGAACACTAAGCTGCCGCAGCCACAGCTGCTGCTCTTTGATGTGTGTGTGTACTTACTACACTCTACGTAGGTACCCCCTCAAAGGCTGCTTTAATATATGAAGGTATTTAAAAATCAATGACGTGTTGCATATAAATCTTTGGTGTAAGTAGTGCGCACTCTTTTGTAAACACATCACGTTTAGCACACATTTTTGCGGATTTGTAGGAATTTCTGTGTTTGTACTTTTTTGTTTAATTCCTCTTTTTATGCGTTGGCAATATTTCTAGCAGCTCAAAGTACCCATATTGAGTTTTTTGCATACACAAAATGTTGGAATAGGCTGAAAGTGTGTTTTATGTGGCATTATCTTAAAATTTATCTTTCTACCTAGCGGCTTTTAAGTCTTTACTTAATCAGATGTTTAAAGGTTTTCAGTATATTCTTTTATATTGACGTCTGCCATTCATAATTTTGTAAGCTTGGCTCATCATTCACGCAATAAATCGTTTGGCAGACGCATTAAAAATTAACTGTTATTTTTCAAAAAGTCTGCCTTATCAAAATTTTTTCTTTAAACGTCTGCCACTTGAATCTTATTCAGTTAAGTAGCCAATTGAAATGCTAAGTACGAATTGAAGTGTATACTTTAAACTTCAGTGTATTTGAAAAGTCTTGCTAAATATTGTGCAATTTAAAAGCGTCTCCCTGGTCAGTCAAATAAGGTTTAGCATCCCAAATGAATCTTGTCATAAATAAAATATTTTTTAAAAGTAAATCGCCAAAGCAATTAATATTTAAAAAAAAAAAAATTTTAGGTTTTCTTAATCTACAAAAAATTTATGAAACATTAATGAAACGCTTCTGCCTAGTCAAACTAATCGGTTTTAATATTTTAAACTATCTTTGGAAAGCAAAAAATATATCTTTAGTGGTCTGCCTCTTCTAAATACTATGTTAAAGCATATGTTCAAAGTCTATCATGTCTTCAGAAGACGTCTGCTTACCCAGCTGAATAAGCTAAAACCATATTGCTACTTTGACTTAATTTCTAAACAACATTAAAAATACTATGTAAAAGCATACCACAAAAGTTTGCCACTGTTAAACACCACCTGAAGACGTCTGTCTAATCACTTTAAATAACCACAACATTTTCACTAAATTTTATCACATCACAAATTTAATTTAATTTTTAACAAGAAAAAACTGTGTCCAAATGCTCTGCTATCTCAAAATGCTATGTAAGACCATGTATCCAAGTGTCTGCCGCTATTTTACTTCTGCTAAAGACGTCTGCCAAGTCACTTTAATAACCCAAAATACTTGTATAATCCTGCTTCTAAGTTCAAGAGAGCTTTAAATAAGTTTTGTTATACATAAAATAACTTTAAATACTTAATCTCATTAAAGTGTTATTTTTGTAAATTTATTTATTCCTTTAATAGTTTTTTGATGTTTTCTTTTATAAAACATTATCTCAACGCGTCTGCCTAGAGTATTAAATCGATAACATTATTTTAAATGATTTTTAGGCAACCAAAAATTATGTCTCAAGTAGTCTGCCTCTTTAGAATTCTATGTGAAAGCGTATGTCAAAAGTCTGTCACTGCATACCAGCTCATGAAGACGTCTGCCTTATCAATTAAATAAACTACAACATTTTTATAAAATTTTTACTTATCCCAGATTTGGTTTAGTTTTAAACATCAGAAATTATGTCGAAGTGATCTGCCTTCTCAAAGTACTATGTTAAAGCATGTTTTAAAGAGTCTGTCACTGTTAACATTTCCTAAAGACGTCTGTCAAGTCAGTTTAATAAGATACAACATTTCCAATATATTTTGTCATTTATCTAATTTGTTAGTCATGTTGTGCAACTTTAAGATGTAACGAATTTTAAAATAATTCTGGTTGTTCTAAATTTATTTGAACTGGTCTAACTTGGAAAGCACCTCCGAACAAGCCATCTAGTCTGCATAATCTACCACTGCAAAACGCTATCTGAGCATGTTTGCCTTCTTAATACAAAAATGGTCTAACTTTGTGAGCATTGTTTGAAAGCATCTGCCTTGTCATTTAAAAAAGCAAGTATAGACATAAATCTTTTTAAACAAATTCGAAGAGTTTGCTGAATGGTCTGCTGCTGTTTAATATTTTCTGAGTGCGTCTGCCTATTAATCTCGTAAATAGTATGGGCTGAGGATATTTTTTAGAGTAAAATATATTTTAAATTGCCTATCGCTGCAAAATTATAATTTCAATTGTAGGTTATTGTAAATCTAAGACTATTTAAAAAAATGCTTTTAAAGTCTGCCGTTAAAAAACACCATTTGAATGCAACTACTTTCTTAATTTAGTATTTTTTATCTCTGTGATTATTATTTAAAAGCATCTGCCTAACCTGTTTAGTTTTTAAAAGCTAATTACTTATTGTTAAAATGTATTTATGATGTTCTGCCACTACAAAATACCATTTGAATGCGTCTGCCTTCTTAGCTTAGTAATGTCGTATCTTCATCTTCATCTGTTTAACCAGCTGATTAATAAAATGCCTTCAAGAAAAATTTTATATATATTTTTGATGGTCTGCCATTACCAAATACTATTTGAATGCGTATGCCTTTTTAGCTTAGTAATGGTGTAACTTTTTCAACTTTGTCTGAAAGCATCTGCCCTATCTGTTTAGTAATACAATGCTATTTTAATAACTTTAAAGTGTAATTTTGATGGTCTGGCGCTGTAAAATGCTATGTCAATGCGTCTGCCTTCTTAGTTTATTAATATTATACCTTAGTGAACCTTGTTAAAAAGCATCTGCCTCACCTGCTTAGTACTAAAAAGCTATTTACTTAAATTATAAAAGGATTCCTTGTCGCAACACTAAATAAAAAAGTATTTTTGACTAAATCAGATCCAATACTAATACTATTGGAAGGTCTGCCACTGAAAAACTCGATCTGAAGGCGTCTGCCAAGTTTTTTAAAAAACTTTTTGAAAAATTTTGTAAGGACATATACATGAAAAAGTTATTTTTCTTTCTATAAATCAATACTTTTTACATCAAAGTACTTGACGCATTGAAGAATATCACTTTTTTAAGGATCCCACATAATTAGCATATAAAGTGAATAATCAGTTTTTGGTTTATAACAGTGATACAATTTTTTTCTAGCAAATCCTTTATACAATCCACTACCAAAAGAACACACACATAAACACAAAAGTTGAAGATAGAAATGCGTATAGTAGAAAGCAAAAGCAGTAAAAGGAAATAACTTCCGCTTTTGAGAGTTAAGGGGGAGAAAACTTAAAAAATTTCGTTGTTAAAATTGTATAGTATAGCATAAAAAAATTCCTTAGAGAGCGTAGCGAAAAACTTTGTACTGCTTTTTTTTTCTGTGTGAAGTACTCAATTCTTTAGTTGTTGATACTAAATTTTTTGATACTTTTTTTTTCATTTGTTGCTACTATTTTTCATTTTACTACATTTTAGCTTTAATTTGATTTTTTATTTTTTTAAATTTTCGTTTGATTCCCTAAAGTAACACACCAATATGCGTTGTTACTCACCCAGTAGTTCCCACTCGCCGTTGAGCACGTAACTGCTGATATCTCCGCCAGTTTCATCTTGTAATTGTAAATCCAGCTGTCAAGTGCAGAGATCATAGAGTAGTAACGATTTTTTGATTTTTAATTTTTTTTTTTTTTTGTGTAGAGATAAAATTTTTAAAATATGAAAATAAATATTTAATTATTTGAAATAAAGTATAAAATGTTTAAGTGTCCCCATGCAAAAAAAAAAAAAAAAAATTATATCAACCATATAAAGTTTTTTTGAACCCCCCTTTCACACATGCTACTCTTTCAAACCTGAAATCCATCATATGTCCAGCTGCCGAACTTCATATCGCATTTTTGATCATCGAACGGAAACCACGTGATGTCGATTTTACATGTTGACTTAAAAATGCCCGGCGGCACATACAGACATGAGCCGTTGTTGCGTACAACGACATTCGTTTGATATGTACCATCGAAACCCTCATCGGCGCTGTTGTACATCAGTACATCCGGTTTCCATATCCGATGCGGTGGTATACGCAAATCCTTAACGCCGCCATAGTCCGATGTGTTCCAGCGTAGATTCATGTCATTCCATTCCTATTTGATGAGTTGGTTGGTTGTGTAGTGTGTGGGGTCGTTGACAGCGCAATGTGTGTGTGGGAGAAAAGAGAAAAGAAGAAAAAAAAAAAAAAAGGCTTAAATTAAATTTCTGTAGCATACTTTTAAGTGTTGAAGTTTTTTTCTATTTTTTGGTTTATCTTCAGAGTATTTGCATTGGCATTTGATTGATAGTTTGTTTTGTGCACCTTTGGAGTTTATTTTTGCAAAATTTGTGGTGTTTCACCCTAACCACATAGTTGTTGGTTTTTTCTATTTTGTGACACTTTTAATTGATTGTTGTTCAGCATTGAGGTTATGGTCATGTGATAAGTTTTTAGTGTGTTTGGGTAGTTACTGGCATGCTGATAGATTGATGTTTAATCTTTTGCAATTTTCTTAAATCTGTAGATTTTCGAAATCGATTTGTTTGATTAGTAGTTTCGAATATGTCTTTTCTTGAAAGTAAATTGGTTGTATGGTGGAAAATTGTCAAATGCAGAGATAAATTGCTTAAGGGAATTTAATGAAATTAAGTCTGAGTTTCAAATATCTCTTAAGACTAACCTTGCAAAAGATGAGCAACTATAATAAAATCAATCTGACTTATAATGGGAGTTTTTAGTTGCATGAGATATTTCAATTATCAATCTGACTTATAATGACAGTTTTTTGTTGCATGCGCTATTTTAATTATTCGCATTATACCTAATATGATTTTTTCATTGCGAAAATTCAGTTTCGTGGAATTAATATTCAACTGACAAAAAAAAAACCACCCAAAGAAAATAAATCACAAGTTAAAAACAAAAATCGCATGAGACTGAACTTTAAACATCACGTGCGATCAAAACTTTCTATAGAAAAAAAAAAGTCATTGCAAGGGAACGCGACAAATGAAAAGGTTTCAATTTGGCAATATACTTCTCCTTCGAGTTACATGAGATAACATACATATGATATATAATGACAATTTTTTAGTCGCATGTGATATTTAAGTTTCTTGCACAGTGATAATATATTCTGCATAAACCGAATTCCGTTCAATGTGATTTTTCACTTAGATTTTACCGAATGAACTTAACGATCACTCTCGTGTAAAAACTCTTTATATTTCTACGTATAGCAATTTTTAGTCGCATGCGATATTTTGCTTGTTTGCAATTCATTTTCATGTAACTTTTCAATCAAATGCAACTGAAAAAAGACACATACAATGATTATAAGGCCAAATCCAGAAAAAGTGAAACGTCCGATATGAAAATATATAATAAGTTCGAAACAGTTAAGTAATATTATATAATTGATTTTTAACATTGGCTTCAATTCACTTAATTCGCTTCCATTCACAATTGCGTAATGACTGCCTCGATATAATTCTTTTTTTTTTATACTTTTATATCGGACGTTTCAAATTTTTAGAAATTTCATTGGCTTATTCATGCGAAATGAGTTTTAACTAGTAAGGGTGTTACCTTTGGCCTGGCCAAACATTAAATATCCTACACAGCAGTATTTTGAAAATTTTTCTAATATGGAAGTTGCCACTCCCTCTTAATTCACCCAGGTTTTTCTCAGAGTTTGCTTTTACAGTTCTTAGTATTTAAGTGAAATTTGGTTGGATTATCTGAAAAAATGTTTTCAGAATAACGTTTTGAAGCTTTTGCTTATATGGGAGGAGCCACGCCCTCTTTTCCGATTTTATCCAGTTTTTGCTTAAAGCTTGCGCTGAAATTTCGTAGTATTTATGTGTATTTTGGTTGCATTGTCGTGAAAAATACTCCAAAATTTGCATTTTGAAGATATTTTTTGTATGGGCGGTAGGCGTGTCCGTTGACCGATTTTGCTCATTTTCAATCTCCCGAGCTACTTTGACGACAGAGGTAGTGTTCCAAATTTCATTGAATTACCTTGCTTAGTTCTCCCAAAAAATGTATTTCCACACACAGCCAGCCAGCCACCCAGCCAGCCACCCAGCCAGCCAGCCAGCCGGCCAGCCAGACAGACGGACATAGCTATATCGACGGAGGTGACGCTTATCAATAATATATATACATTTTTCATATCTGCCACGCCTCCTTCTCTGCGTAACAAACGGAAGGACAAAGTGAATATACCCTGGGTGTAGGGTACAAAAATCGCATAAGTCTGAATTTTTCGTAATATTAAGAAACTACTTACTTACTGGAATATGAAATATATTCTAAACAACTAAACAGCTAAGCAACTCCTATTATTAATATCAAATATTGCGACCTGTAGAAGCGATGTTTTAGTTGCATGCGATAATGATTTTTATTCAAATAGTAACAGTTTAATATTTTCTTTGTGCAAGTTCTGTCGCATGCGATTTTAAGTCCTATACAAATAAAAATCATGTTCAAATCAAATGTATGTACCTAATGTTAAAAAAATCGCATGAGTCTAAATTTTAAATATATCATGACATTTAAAAATTGTTTAAGACTGAACTCGTACTTATTTAGCCAAAAAACTAAATAAGAATGTTGTTTTATGCAACAATTAGTTAAAGTTTTATTTATATAAACATAAAAAGAAACAAAAGCGCGTTGAAATGATATAAGGGTCATGTTACAAAAAATCTTATGGGACTGTATCATAAATATATCAGTCGACTTAAAAATAACATTAGTCTGTATTTACGTAATGCAACAAAGCTATAACATAATGAAATGTGATTACTAGTCGCATGCGACATCTTATTCTTTCGCATAATAATTACATTCGGCTTAAGATAAAATTTCTCAAATATCATGCGATTTACACATTCACAAAGTAATGACAGGTGTGCAAGTTCTCTCATGAAAAATGTGAAAAAATAAAACATACATGTATCTTATATTAAAAACTGTATATTAAATACATCATGAGATTTTAAAATCGTTTAAGACTGAACATGTATCAAACCAACAAGCTTTAGTAATTTCCAGAATTATGACAAATAATATAAATTTCTAAATGCATTGCAAGGAAATCCATCCCATGTTACAAAAAATTGCATAGGACTAAATCGTTTATATATCATGCGATTTAAGAACCACATTATGTAGTCTGAATTGACGTATTGCAATGAAGCTTAATATAAGGAAATCTAATCTTTATTATTTCATATAATAATAACTTTCAGCTTATGCAAATTCAACTTTATGTAGTTTTTCAGTAATTTAAAATTGAAGAACAAAATGAGTTAAATTCATATCATATTCTTTCAAAAAAACGCAGAAAATGTTTAAAACTGCATGAGATTTTTAAAATTGATATAAATAAGAAATATTAAGCACTTTATCAGCGCCAGTCTTTAATTATATCGAATATTTGTAGCAGAACATTCAAGAAATCATGAATATGAGCATGTATATTTGTCAAACCCTGTTCTCTTTAAGATTTATAAGTAACTTAAGCATGCTCTCTTACAGCCTTTTTAATAAAATTGGTTAAGTATTGTAATTTAGCCTTCAACAAAACTCGCTGTCACAATTTTAATTTAATAGAAAACGTAATGCATTTCAACGATTACCACTGACCCAGTCAGTATATACTGTACAATATTGGTCAATTTTATTTATTGAAAAAATACGACGATATTTTCAATATCCCCAGTAACATCACAAGAAAATTGAATTAAAATTAAAAAAAAATAAAAAATTTTGTAACATTGCAGATGACAGTAATCGTGCCAAGTACAGAACAACGAGCTAAAAAAATAGCATGGATATGCCAAGCTGAAGATTCAATGCAAAAAAATAAAACAACTACACTGTGTAACCGCAACAAACTTTAGTGGATGCTAAATGCAACCGAACTCTTGTTGCCAGGGTTGGTTGGTTAGCAGCACTGCTAAGTGCATTTTCACAATCGCTGATGTCAACGCCGCTGTTGTTAGTATGCGGTTTTTACTTTTCTTCCTGCACCCCCCCTCCCCCTTACGAGTATTTATTCCTTACTCTACTGATTATATTTGAATGAAAATACATAGTGATATCGACAGAGAAGGGCAACATTGCTGGATGAAAGAGCATGAAAGCGCGTTATAAAGAAAAATGAACGATTCTGACCAAAGCTTTAGGGAGTTGTGCTGAGAAAAACATAGGGAAATATATTGCTATATTTTACAATTTAAGATGAAACGGAAAAATGTATTAAAAAAGGGGTAAATGGGATTAAAGGGAGAAGAAAAAACGAAAAGTTTGTATGATAAATGTGTGCAAGCGTATCTATGTCAGCGTGTAATGTAAAGTGGCATCTGTGTTATGCCGTTCAGTGTTACCGAAAAGGAAGGAGTAAACAAAAACTGGCTGCACTACAGCGTTCAATGGATATTTTTTATATTTATTTATTCGGAGAAATAAGCCCTAAAGTGTGAATCGAATTTCAGATTTCCATTATCAGGAAATGCAAACAGCGAAAAGTTTAATATGCAAATATTCACTCAAACGTTTGCTTATACGGGGTGTAAAAAATTAAGTCATGATTTTTGGATTAGCATTCATCAGGAAGTTGTGAGGAGGAAAGTTGGTGGAGCAGCGTTTCTTCCTACAAATCATCGCTTGGTATAACATGCAAATTATTATACAATATTATATTTTTATTTAGATATATAAATATAAGTAACTAATTATTTTTGAATTACAAATGAAATGTAATTATTTTTATTATTATTAATTAAAATAATGATTAATTGTCGTGATAAAGTAGTTAACTAAGAAAGATAACCATAATTTTAGTTAAAGGTAAAATCCCCACTACATGAACAAAATCAGGCGCAACGGCAACACTGCGCAACAGCTGTTTTTGACACGCTTTTTTGATCTGTTTGCTGTTATAGAACTAGAAAATAACTTTAGACACACAGAAGAGGATGGAATCAGTCTTTGCATGGCCGGCGACCAGTAAACAACAGCAGCAGTAAGCAGCAGAAGTAAGTAAGCATAAGTAGCAGACAAAGCGGTAAGCGGATACCTAGAGGGAAACAAAGTATTTGCTGAGTTAAAGTAGTAGTAACAGTGGGGCGTAATAGCGTAGAGACTGCGGGACTAAAGTCACGTATCTCGATAATAAATCAGTTGCGTGTAATTAGTATAAGAAAAAGGGGTCACACAAACGTGTAGCCCGATAATATATCAAATATTCGTGGGTGCGATCTAGTCCCAAATGGAGTCGAGTATGCAAGCAGTAGCGTAGCAAATGGAAAAAGGATAGTGCTCGATGGCGGAAAGAGAACCACCACCCGATAATAAATCAGCTGCTCACGACTAAAGCGTATGTGCGGGGAACAGCTTTACGATCAAGCCCGATGACACAGGTTTACAAAAAAAAAACAAAATGTCATGGCGTTTCGATCAGACTATGTGTTTCCTAGGGACTTTGATGTCTTGAATCCAAATTTGGGGTCCGTTTTTTTCCAGAACGTCTGAGAAAAAAGATCTCAAGGTCATATGGAGGTCAAAATGGGGTTCATGTGTCGTTTAGTGATAAGATCGCTAAAATTCTGAAACTAGTTTTTTATCATTGAATTCTTAGTCCTTATAAAGAATATGTGTTCAAAAAGGTATCTCGGACCTAGTTTCGGAGATATAGCCATCGGAAGATCTGGATATATCTTCTATGAAAACTACTTTAAGTTGGGAACCCCTAGATGAATTTGAAAAATATTGGTGTCATATGAAAGGTATTTTAACAAACTATAAAATTGGATTCATAGTTTTGGAGATATGAATTTTTTTTAAATTTTGAGAAATTTTTCAATTACAACAACAAATACATCAACAACAATAACAACAACAACAACACTAACAAAAACCTTTCATATGACATCAATATTTTTCAAATCCATCCAGTGGTTCCCAACTTATAGCGGTTTTCATAGATGATATATCCGGATCTTCCGATGGCTATATCTCCGAAACTAGGTCTGAAAGACCGTTTTTGATTACATATTATTTTTAAGGACTAAGAATTCAATGATAAAAAATTAGTTTCAGAATTTTAGCGATTTTATCACTAAACGACACATGACCATTTTTACCTCCATATGACCTTGAAATCTTTTTTCTCAAACGTTCTGGAAAAAAACGGACTACGGATTCAGATTCAGGACGTCAAAGTCCCTAGGAAACATATAGTCTGGTCAAAACGCCATGACGTTTTTTTTTTTTGTGAGTCTGTGTAATCAATCAGTTGGTCGCAGGTGTACTCTCTCTCTCTCCGAGATACAAAGGAGATGTAGAAGGATAGTTAATAGCATGGGGTGAGAAAAGTAGCCATTGCGAGCAGCCCGATACCATATCAGCTACTCACGACTATAGAGTACGCGTTCAAAAGAATACATTCAGGCCACGGCTAGCGGCGGGGAGAGCGACGCACAGTAGTAGAGAGTGGTGGGCAATAGAGAGACATGTTTTATTTTATTATAATTATGTTGAGAGAAACCGAATAAAGAAATAAAATGAAGTAAATTATTAAAACTCCAACCCGTGTTTTTGAATTTAACCAAGAAGTCGTCCTTTTCTTTTATAAATTTTTGAAGCTGAACTCCTGACCACCGGCGAGCAAAACCGCTGGCTGAAAGGTTCGTTACAAAGGTTTTTAAATTGCACCAAAATATTATAAAAGGCGAAAAATTGTTAATTGAATAAAAAAAATGTCAGACCTTTTAGAAAAAATCGAAGCGAGATTCGAAATCTGCGAAAAAGTTAGAGACGACAACACTGTTGAAACCTATTTTGCCGTAAAAGTAACCGTTAGCGTGTTTTTTGGAAAAAACTGATTTTTACGACCTTTGAACTTTAATATCTTTTAATAATGCGTTGTATGAAAAAAAAAAAAAAAAAAAAAAAAACGTTTGAACGCTTATTCTAGTAAATTTTGTATTCAATAAGACTTTTGATCCACATTTTTCTTTAAATTAACGGTAGCTGCGTTATCTGCTGAACGATGAGTCGTACGAAAATAAAATATATATACTTTTTCAGAGGAATTTTTCTAAGCTACAACACTGCCGAGCAATATTTTTCTATAAAGTTAATCGTTAGAGAGTTACATCTGAATTATCTAGGGTTTTGCTTTCCCCTTGCTCATTACATTTGTACATAGCTTAGATTTCCAAAAGCTTTTTAAGTTTATTATTTTCAAGAAGCAAAACACCCTGTATATTTTGGCTGCATATTAACAAACTCAGCATGACAGCAACTACTATTGTACTACAACTGCTCTGTGGTCATAACTTTTCCTTATCCATATGTTTGCGTCTGTTAACTGTTAAATATATCTACCCATTTATTTATGTATGCACAAGTGTACGTATATATATGTATGTGTGTGTGTGTGTTTACCAAACTGCAATCACTGCTACATACAACGATTGCAATGAAATTTCGCTACGTCACTTCTGATAAGGGATCTACAAAAAAAGAGTTAAAAATAGAATCCCCCCCATACTGAAATATTGAAAAGTTTTACATTTTATTTAAAAGTTGCTTCAATTTAAATTTATGAATTATTTATCAAACTATCAATATATATTGCTTGTAAAGGTATGTGTTTTGGATCCTGCATGTGTATGTGTGGAGGTGCATAAATTGACTTCCGTTTGCATTACATTGCAAATAGCAGCACTCATAGTCGTCGATGCAATAAATTATGCACAAAGTGCCAACATTCATTCACATGCAACAGCAGCATTCGTTCACTCAACGACGCATTTTTGCACTTTCTGTTGCTGCCCCCTGCCCCTGCCCCAGCTCAATTTTATAGTAAATACTTAATGCTTTTGCTATTATTGTTGTTGTAGATTTTTTATTTTTAATATCGTTAAGATGCTGCACAGTGGAGTGAAACAAAATGCCATAAGGTAAAAAGTTAAAAAGTCAAAGCTTCGGAACTTCTGTTAGTAGTTTTCTTTGATTTTCTCAAAGGATTTTTTTTTTATGTTATTTGCCTTATATGGCATGTAAATTGTCTGATAACTTACCAATTTTAACCATACATTCGTGACGAGCAACTGATTCTTTTCGTCCTGAAAGTAAAAAAGAAAAAAAATTTTAGCTTTGCTTATTGTGCATATTCTTGTTTGTTGTTAACAATAAAATTTTCATGAAGAAACAGAACGAAAAATAAAACCAAACTAAAAGAACATTTCAGTTCTATCTTTTGTGAATAAAACTTACTGTCAGTAATGAAATATTCATTTAGTTTGCATAGAAGTGATTACTTTTGTATCAAATAGTATTCTGATGTTTTGGTTTAAGGAATCTATAGAAATTTTTAATTTTACTGTCTGTATTTTGTAGTTATAATAACAATAGTATTATGTTCTTAGTTAAAATTTTATATTTTAAAGTATACATCTTTGTGTCATATTTTTAACTTTGATAAATATCATGAGTTTATTTTAGCTGACAGATTCCAAGTTAAATGATAACTAAATTTTAAATTTTCTATAGAGTGAATTTCCTGAAATCTGCACTGGAATGAAAAATAGTTGGTTACCTAGTAAATGCGGAAAGTGTACAAATAATAAATTTTTCTCACTACCATCAGAAACATTAACAAAATTGCTGTTTAGCAGAATAAGCGAAATAATTGATTTGACAATCACTAACATCAATATTTCTTCCTAGATTTTCTCCCGAAATGTCGGCTTACTTTCACCTATTTTCTTGTTTATCGTATACCAGCGTTTCCCGGTGTGCTTTGCTACACCTTCTCTTGCGGGACATCTTTAATTAAATTATACCAAAGAATGTTGACGAGGAAAGGCGTAAACTTTTAACTCCCAATCTTCAGTGTAATTCCTTGACGAACGGCAACACCGTCCACCCGCGCGATCTGTAACTACTCGCTACAGACTGCTGTCAAAGTTTTGAATAAGCATGTATATACTTTTAAAACAGTGGTCGGCAAATTAATGAGTGAGAATTTATGTTTGAGAGAAGATAGATTGAAGAAAGAAAAGGATAGAGAGAGCTAGGTAGATTTTTGAGTGCGCAATTGTGCTATAGGACGCCGATCACTGTTTTAAAACCTAACGAGTGTTAACGTCTTGCTTACTCTTATGCAGAACAAACGGCTGACAATAGCTGAATGTAAATTCTCAACTTAACACTTTAGGATGACTTAAGTCTAAGTTGAAAATATCATGACTCGTTGAATATCTACCACGCAGCAAGCAACTGCAGCTCTTTTTATTTGTGAGTTTTAATTAATTTTTAATTTTATAAAGTTTATTTTGCAATAAAAGTAAAGTTAATTTAAAACAAAGTGTTATCCTATTTATGCAAATTTCTTAATTGCTCACGTAAAAGCAAAGATAATTCATCGCTTCTCTTCAAAGTTTCATTGTCGCCAACAACAACGATGCTAAGTACTTTCAGAGGGACTCCAGGTCTTCCACTGCGACTCTTGGTCATCGTCAGAAGTTTTCCATCGCCACCTTATATATGCCCTGTGGGCTAAGAGCGTATCTACAATCATCGTAGCAGCAGCAGCCAAAGCAGTGTCTTTTTAAAGGTATCCTCGTTTAATTTACTTTATATTTTTACATAGCAAAAGCTATAAACTTTGGTCCCTGACCAAACGATATACATACCAAATCACATCTATATTCGTTAAATTGTTTCAGAGGTACGACATTTTTTTTAAGGGCAAGGTACCGCCCATTTTTTCCTTGGACATTATTTTTTTTCGGTATTCTTAATATATATACCAAATATCATCTATATCCATTAAATATTTTCAGAGACATAATATATTATATTACTTGTTTTTGGAAGAACGAAAATACCCAAAAATTTTAAAAAATTTTGGTTCCCACATCCAAGGGTGAAAAAATGTTTTCCACTAGAATGACGTAAAAAGCCATGAAACGCCTTTAAAACACGACAAATAAAAAAAAATGTTTTTTTAAATTTTGGTTCCGGTATATCGTAGAGACTTAAATTTTTTGAAACGGACACACTAAAAACTAACTTGCTAAACGGAAATTTTTTTTTTGGGTTTTTGAAGGGTTTTTGATCAAAATTATTGCCTTATACTTTTTTTAAAAAAATTTTAATTTTTTAAAAAGTTATAAGCATGTGAATTTTTATGTACGTCTTTTTTCAAATTGCAATTTCTCAGAAAACATTGAGCGAAAATTAATGAAACTTTTGTAGTAGGACTAGAAATAATTCAGAATTTAAATGAAATAAAATTTTCATAAAAATTTTTAAAATTTCTTATAAATAATGCACTTTTTAATAAACAAGTAGATATTTAAGCTATACCTATAGCAAAATAAAAACAAAATTTTTATACAGAAATGTGCTCTGAAATCTGCACAACATTTCTGTGAAAAAAAATTGGAGGTACGCATCATTAATAAAAAGTTACGCGTACTTAAATGACTCTACATAGGTGCTTTGCCTATGCGATTCACACATTTACGCTCGCTGCGCGTTCTTACATGCATTCTCAATTTCTGCATAAATTATGATTTGTTGTTTTGAAACGGCATGCAGCGGTGAAATGCGAAAATCACATAGGCAAGGCACCTATGTAGAGTCATTTAAGTACGCGTAACTTTTTATTAATGATGCGTACCTCCAATTTTTTTTCGCAGAAATGCTGTGCAGATTTCAGCACATTTCTGTATAAAAATTTTGTTTTTATTTTGCTATAGGTATAGCTTAAATATCTACTTGTTTATTAAAAAGTGCATTATTTATAAGAAATTTTAAAAATTTTTATGAAAATTTTATTTCATTTAAATTCTGAATTATTTCTAGTCCTACTACAAAAGTTTCATTAATTTTCGCTCAATGTTTTCTGAGAAATTGCAATTTGAAAAAAGACGTACATAAAAATTCACATGCTTATAACTTTTTAAAAAATTAAAATTTTTTTAAAAAAAGTGTAAGGCAATAATTTTGATCAAAAACCCTTCAAAAACCCACCAAAAAAAGTTTCAGTTTAGCAAGTTAGTTTTTAGTGTGTCCGTTTCAAAAAATTTAAGTCAGACAGTCATAAAACACGAAAAAACGAAAAAAAAGTTTTTAAACTTTTGGTTCCGACTACCAAGTCCATGGGTGAAAATAAACTAGTAAGGGTGTAACCTTTGGCCTGGCCGAAAAATAAATACCCTACACTGCGGTATTGTCAGGGCACAAATCGGAAGCCTCATTTGCGTCCACATCTTATTAATAATTAAATGTATTTAAAGTATTATTAATATTAAGAACTAATTAAGGTAAAATAGGCAATGAATTTCTAGTGAAATAAGTCTAGAATTAATTTAGAACTAAGGAGTTTTAAGTAAGTAGATAGTTTTAGGACAATCGCATCCAACAGGCTTGACAAACTATAGTGCAACCGCTTGATAAACATTTGTCTCGAAACGCTGAGTGCCAACTGTCAAATCTTATTAATAAAAGGAAATAGCTGATCGTGGATGAAAACGGAATGGTGGAATGTAAGTTCCAGTGATGATATCGTTCTCTAGTAACCCAACCGGCAACGAGGTAAGACGTGTTCTACAAATATTTCAAACAGCCATTGACGAAACTGAGATTTTCAAGCAAAATCCAGTTCATACGCATTAGTGGAGACTGTCCAAGACCGTAGGCTTTGTTTTCTGGAGAATTTTCTGACCGGTGGCTAGCGGCAAAAAGGTTCGTTACACTATTTATATCAATATATTTAGAGCATTATTTACGGGAATGAAACCAAAGCAAGCTTTGAGCCAGAACCTAGTGAACTCAGAGAAAAGGGCTTGGCACCTCATATATGTACAAGCAAATTTTTCAAAATGATATTTGTGGCTTATATCATAACTAAATTATAATTGGTTAGTAAGTAAACTTTACTAACTCTGATGATAATTGTCGTGATAACTGGTAGGTATACTTATTTCGGAAAAAGTATACAGATATAAAAAGTTTCATATTAAAGCAAAAAAAAAAAAATAATTAAAATGCATATAGGAAAATGTTAGATCATTTTGCAAGGTAAGAGATAAATGCAAAACTAACTTTGGTACAAGTTGCTTTTATATTGAACATTTTATTTTTAAAGATTAACTGCAACAACGCCCAAGTGCACATACATACATTTAAGCTATAAAAGTGATACTTAAATGCACACGTGCACACGTATGCGTATGTAATGCACATTGCCTTAGTATACAAGACCACACAATAGTGACCACAAGTGCAACTACATAAAAATATATCTATACATTTATATATATATATGAAATTTAATTTATATAAGTACAAAGTTGCTTGTATGTGCAATTATTTTTTGAAATTTTATCTCATCTCGTAACGCATAAGAGCTAAAGCTACGTGTACAAATACAAACATAAGTACATTTGTATGTTTAATGGTATTACCATCACAACTACCGGTTTAGCTGTATGTACACTCGTACTTGCGAGTGCACTTTTCGGTTCACCAAATTGACCCACAAAACTAGCCATTTTCAGTCATATTTTCGGGTGGCAGCACAATTCTCGAGTAGTTGAGTGCATTTTCAGCTCAGCTTCGCTCTGTTATTGGCAATAAACGCGTTGACGGTTTATTTGCATTGCACGTCGTATATATGTACAGACATACATACGTAGGACATGGGTTGAAGAACATTTTATGTGAGTTGGGGTTGATTTATTGTAGGAAAGGATATTCGCCTATTTTAGCACAACAAGCAATAACTACGTAGGGCACTGCGTTATTTTGAGTTAACTGAAGTTGACTCTTTTTTTTATGGCAGGAACTATATAAATGGCTATAAAACAAGGTAACAACTACCGCAAGGATTGAGAGATATGAATGGTAGTAGGAGTATGCAAAGTTTTTTTTATTCTTGATTTTTTTTTTAAATTATAAGAAAATTTTATTAAAAATGTAAGTTAAAATAAACCTCCTTTTCATTATATTCTGCAAATGATTAAACAGTTAATGCCAAAAAATTATTAAAAAACGAGTAAATGAGTTTGGGTGATTTACTTTTTTGTCCAATTTTGCAAAAGAATATATGCAACTCTAAATGCTTCGATACGTAAAATTTGTCACATTTTTTCAAAAATGTTTAATTTGGTCTTTAAAATGGTATAAAACTAGACAATTTGTTATAACATTTGCAAAAGTTATAACCATTCAAAGCTATTTCCCGTTTAGATATGTTCAAAATGTTTTTTATACCCTACACCCAGGGTATATTCACTTTGTCCTTCCGTTTGTAACGCAGAGAAGGAGGTGTGGCAGATATAGAAAAGTATATATATTCTTGATCAGCGTCACCTCCTGAGTCGATGTAGCCATGTCCGTCTGTCTGGCTGGCTGGCTGGCTGGGTGGCTGGCTGGGTGGTTGGTTGGGTGGCTGGCTGGCTGTGTGTTGAAATACACTTTTTGTGAAAACTGAGCAAGATAATTCAATGAAATTTGATACACTGCTTTCGTCACCAAAGCTAGCTCGGGGGATTGAAAATGAACAAAATCGGTCAACGGACACGCCTACCGCCTATACAAAAAATATATTCAAAATGCAATTTTAGGAGTATTTTTCACGACAATGCAACCAAAATACGCATAAATACTAAAAATTGTAAGCGCAAGCTCTAAAAAAAAACTGAGCGAATTCGGACAAGAGGGCGTGGCACCTCCCATATAAGAAAATGTTTAAAAACTCTATATTGAAAGCGTTTTTTGAGATATTCAAACCAAATTTGACTTAGACACTAAGAGTCATAAATTAAAGCTCTCAACAAAAATTGGGTGAAATCGGACAGGGGGGCGTGGCATCTCCAGAATAAGCAAAAGTTTCAAAATGCTATGCTGAAAGAGTTTTTTTAGATAATCGAACCAAACTTCACTCAAATACTAAATACTATAAATGCACGCTGTAAGCTAAAACTAGACGAACTTGGACAAGAGGGCGTGGCACCTCCTATATAAGCGAAAGCTTCAAAACGCTTTACTGAAAAAGTTTTTCACTCAGACACTAAAAACTATATATGCAAGATCTGAACAAAAACTGGGTGAACTCGGACAAGAGGGCGTAGCACCTCCCATATGAGCAAAATTTTAAAAATACTGCAGTGTAGGGTATTTAATGTTTGGCCAGGCCAAATTTTACACCCTTACTAGTTTTTTTTTGGTTGGTTAAAATATAACAAAAAATGGTGTTTTTCAGGGTCTTCTTATATAATATTCTGAAAACCGAATGTTTTGTGAACCATAGCTTAACAGATGAAACGATTGATTAAAATTGAATTTAGCAAGACAATGGGATCTGCACTCTGTTTAAAAGAATGTTTCCATATTTATTATACTAGTGTGATGTTTTGACTATTAATTTAATGGTCTGAGAATATTGATCGAAAACTACGTCCTATTAACAGATCAATAGTTAAGTTATTTGAAGCAATATGTGCAAACCATCAAAGTTCCTTGTTTGATGAAATTACTCATATACGTTTCTACATATGATTGCTTTTCGGACAACCTTTTCATGTGTTCAGTAAGTATTTTAGCCAACAGCATTCCTCATACACAAATTCTTTTATGCTGTCATTTAGATAAAGAATTTCAAAATATTTGTACATCAAGACTATTTTAAGTCCAATTAAATAAACCAAAGTAATGTGTATTTCTAAAAGGCCTATTTAGTTTTATACAAAATAAAAAAAATTTCTAAACCAAATACGAAAAATGCAGAAAACCAAACTTCTCTGGTTTACTTCCGTAGCAATGTTTGCTTTTAACCAAAAATGGAATGGAGTAACAATTCCATTCTTTAATTTCATTTTGGAAAATTTTTCTCCATTTTTGTTTTGTTTCCTTTATTTGTATACATTGTGTTCGCTTTGATTTTGTGCAAATAAGTGCAACGGGTTAATGTGATACCGCATCCTGCTGCTTGATGATGCCACACCTTAGGCAGACTGCAGCAGCAGCATTGCATTGCACTCGTTGTGTGTGCACAAACCAGCAGGAGCGGCAGCAGCAAATGCATTACTATTACACACACATACCACAAACTGCAGTAGAAGACCACGAATACATACAAATTCTTTTACTCTTGAATTATAGCTATGAGAGTATGTTGTATTGAGAGTGTTGCCGTGTTACAAAAATAGATTTTTGCAAGATTTTAGGATAAATAACTTTTAAAGAAAGAGAT
Source organism: Calliopum simillimum (assembly GCA_951812925.1). NCBI lineage: Eukaryota > Metazoa > Arthropoda > Insecta > Diptera > Lauxaniidae > Calliopum > Calliopum simillimum. The sequence continues at coordinate 124,552,733 of OX638369.1, read as the reverse complement.
GACAAAATATGACACTAAATAAAACAAAAATGCTACAAAATTAAGGTGTCATTTTAAAGAAAAATTAATTTCTCTTAAACTTTTTATTGAAAGTTTTTGAAAATTAAGCGACATGGTAGAAAAATATACGATCAGCTATAAACAATAATAAGAACACGTTTGTATTAGTTTTTGCTATTTTTTTTTTGGTTTTTTACGAACAGATTCTCATTTGACCTTGTTCTCCACACGATAATATAAAATTTCTTCCAAAAACAGAAGCCTTGTAGTCCGAAAATAAACAATTTATCAAAACAATTTTGTGCCCTCCCTTATAGTAAATGATATTAAATATTGTTTGGCGCCGCGCACAGAGCGTTCAGGCTCATGCTTGTACGCTTAACGTTGCATTCATGCAAGCTAAAAATTGTTATTATTTGCAACACAAAAATCTCATTAAAAAAAGGGCGGGGGTTGCTCCAGCTGTGCTGCGTTGTGCCGAATTAGAAATCAAGATCAGGACTAATTTCACGCTTTCATAGAAAAAGGACTTCCCCTTAGTATCTACATCCTTACGCCGATTTTGATTTTCATACGGCACAAAGCAGCACAAGTGGAGCACACCCCAGTACGATTTTTTTCCTCGGAATATTCCACAAAAAAAGGAACTCCCCACAGAATTTAAGTCCTTGGATCGATTTTGATTTCCAATACGCACAACGCAGCACAAGTCCAGTACACCCACTTTTTTTTGGGGAATTCCATAAAAGCGGGGCCAGCTTCGCACAAAAAAAGAAGGAACTGCCCATAAAAAGTGAATCCTTGGAGCAATTTTTTTTTCTAATACGGTACAATGCAGCACAAGTAGAGCACATCCCGGGAAATTCCACCAAAAGTAAGGCCAACTTCGCACAAAAAAAAAGGAACTCCTCATACAACCCAGATCAACTTTTTTTCGGGAAATTCCACAAAAGCAGGGCTAACTTCACGCATATGAAGAAAACTGCATTGCCAGTTTAAAACATCGGTGTTTTCAGTTGACTGAGTTAGATTTCTAAAGATTTGAGCAACTTTTGATATATTAAATCACTCAAAATATGGCTCATAATTTGCAGTTTTACCGAGACAGAAAAGAAATTGTTTTTAGATATTAGATATTCGTTTAAGTCCTTAAAGTAAAATGCATAGTAAAAATGGCAACACTAACATTACAGCAGCAGCAAACGCCGACAGCAACATTAGTACAAAGTCCGGAAATTAGGTCAGTTCCGCATATTGGCCAGGCTCTGGCAACGACCAGCAGCAGCAGCTTTAGCAAGCAACAGCAGCAAGAGTCTACAACGAAAACAACAACAGTAGATGGTATAGCATCACACATACACACAAAACCAAAGTTCTGAGGTTTTACTGTCCAAAATGGAAAACTTAATTGTAGGACATTCGTCCGTTGACCAATGTCTACTGGTTGAACCATCCGAACCTCTCAATTCATAAACACGTTAGTTGCATACACGATGCTGCGGTTGATAGTCTGCTACAGCTACCAAGTCCTAATCCAATCCGACGACTACATACATACATATAGGACGGAGTTTTGGTAGTAGTGTGAGAAAACACGTTACAGTGTCGATGGCATTTGGATGGTTCGTCGGTTGGTTGATACCAACTAACGATGACGATGACGACGGCGAGTCATTAAAATGGGAATCTAATGAAGACCGGAAGTTAGCGAGTACAGAGATTTCACTGATTTTTTGTTTTTTTTTTTTTGCTTTGCCTTCTCTGTTTTTTCATTAACTCTCCACGTTTATAGCAGCGTTGAGATTTTAAATGCTCTTAAAGTGGTATGTGCGGGCTTAAAGTGGTCACAATCAGAGTTTTAATGTGGGGTTTTTGAATAAATTTAAAAAAAATACGAGTAATTATGGCGAACTCAAGCAATTACTTAATGTACGTAATTAGTAGTTCATTAGGCAAAACAAAACAGCATCCTTATTTTCAATTCATTAGGTTAATTTTTTGCTCTACAATTTAAGCACTTGCTTTGAAAAATGTTTACTTACTGTATGTGTATATTTATGTTTTAATGCAATTAGCATATTTCTTCTTCTTAACTTTTATTTTACTTTCAACAATCTACTCCTCGTTACTGCAAAATACTTTATACATAACTTTTCACAACTATTTCTCCTCATTTCCCTAAATTTCTACGTATCCTTACTCTCTCTCTAGGATTTCTTGCCTGCAGCAAAAATGCATAAATTTACATTGCATACTTTACAGCTCATATTTTTCCTATTTAATTATGTTTCTTTTGCAATTATAAAATGCAAAAATTTTAATTAAAATTAAAATCTTGCATTACTTGTGGTGTCTTTTTTCATTTGTATCTCAGTATCTACTACACTTTAAATGCATTCAGCAAATTTGTATGTTGCAACGTGTAATGATAGAGAATTGAATATGAAAATGTTTACATATCTTATAAAATGAATTCGTGTGTCTATGAAAATTTGTATGTATTTGCTATTATAACTTCGAAGGAGTTGAGGTTTTTATAAGCCTTAAATGAAAACTTAAATTTTTATCTTCTTTCAAATTTTTTTGATTTTTATTCGCACTACATGTTAGTACTAAAGTAATGTCATAACGTGAATCTATTGCAATTTTGTTAGGAATGAAAATTCTTATCTGAAGCTATAAAATATTTAATAACATCGTGACTGTCACCTATTTTAAGAAATGTGTTAAGCTTAAAAAATAAAATAAGTTTGAAACGAACCCTTTTTGCCAGCGGTTTTGCTTGCCGGTGGCTAGGGGTTCGGCTACAAAAAAAAAAAGAAAAAAACGGTTCTTGGTTATATCTAAAATCACGGGTTGGAGTTTTAATAATTTATTTCATGTTTATTTCTTTACTCTCTCAACATACTTATAAAACTATAATAAATAAAACACGTCTCTTTTCTCCCCACCACTCACTGCTTCTGTGCGTCGCTCTCTCCATTGCTAACCATGGCCCAGTTTAGTGCAGTAGTACTAAGCTGCCTCTCCCTAAATACTGCATGTATTCCCTTGAACGCGTACTCTATAGTCGTGAGTAGCTGAGATATTATCGGAATACTCACACTTAACGCTACTTTTTTCATCCGACGCTATTATTTATCCACAAAGCTCACCTGCGATCAACTGATTTATTATCTGGCTTGGTCGTGAGGATATTCTTCCTACTTACACTTTAGCCGAGAGCAGCTGATTTATTATCGGGCCACCCGCGTCTAATGTGATGGTTCTCTTTCCAAAACCGAGCACTATTATCCTTTACTATGCTCACGCTATTGAATACAATGCTCTCCTAAACGCGACTAAATTCCTCTTATTCCGTTTGCTACTCTACCCAGTTGAAACTAGATCGCACCCACGAATAACTGATATATTATTGGGCTACGTGCATTTAGTGCCGCGGTCTCTACGCTACTATGCCCCACTATTACTACTACAACTACTTTAACTAATCGAATACATTGTCTCCTTCTCGGTTGCTGCTTACCGCTTTGTCTGCTACTTCTACTTACTACTGCTACTGTTGTTCAACGGTCGCCGTCCATGCTAATATTGGGCGTGTGCCAAATCGAAACTTTTACCTTAAGCAAATAGGGGTGAAAAAAAATTTCACTCTGGTGACTAAAATTTCTTTTTTTGCTGTGCCAAATGAAATATAATTTTAGACAGATTCAATTTTTGACATTTCGACAAATCGAATTTGTTATTTTTTTTCTTTGCTATTTTTTCCTTAAATGTGGAAAAATTAATTTTATAAATCGTGAAAATTTATTGATAAAAGAAAAACGAGTTCATGTGATATAGTTTTCATCTTGAATATTGGCTCTTTATCTTTTTAAAAATTGTTGTTTTTATTTCTATTGGTTGTTTTTAGAAGGCACAATCTTTTGAAAATGTTACATATCAGTTTTGTGTTCATACTTTTTGAACACGAGTCAGGTTTTTTTATTTATTTTGTAATATAACTAGTAATAAACTAACAAGCACTTCGTTTGCTGTTCTAAACATAAACTTTAAGGTTTTCTTTTCTTGAACTACTAAAACAATTATTGGTTTCCTACGTTTTAGTGGTACGATCTGATTTACGAGTTCGCTCCGTTGCAAAATTTTTAATCTAATCTTCCCACTACTAGGTCTCGACGAAGGTCAGTGTAATAACCTGTTTCTACCGAAAATTTATGAAGTGATTTGGCTGTAATACTCATTAAACGTCAATTAAATTGAAAACAGCCGCAAACCACTGAATACATCTTCAGCGGAAACAGACTATTACGCATATAACCCAAATCATGAAATTTTGACTTAACGCATAAGCCGCACTGCTCACTTGTTAAATGACAACTGAATAAAACAACCTCCATTTCTCTTCTATTATGATGTAAACAGCAGTTTAAAATCAAATTTCAGTCAACCGACAAGCTTTAATAAGAATAAAACATCAAAATACCGATCAAAGTCCCGAAACCTTCTAGAAGGACGTCAGGGCTTTCTGGGTTAAATTCATATTTTGCGCTGTTTTGAAAATCATAAGTATGATTTTGTCTGACCACTTCACATATTTTTGGATGATCCTCAAAATATTAAGCCTCCGTTTACTCTAAAAGGCGTAATTTTTATATGCAACTTGGCTGTTAAAAACGGAACGAATAACCTGACTTCATGATTTCATTTATCTAGTGTTATTGTAATATTATTTTAGGTTTTTAACTATCATTTTCCTATAAATTTTAATTTTATTTAATTGTTAATCATTATTATTAAATTTGAACTCATTTGCTGTAAAATCCATAGGATTAAATCTCAAAGTTTGTAACTATTAATGTAAATATTGTACTTATGATAGAAAATAAACAACAACAACAACAACAACAACAACAAACGGAAACAATTTATAAAAAATCATAATTCATAAATTTATGTTTCAAAAAATACATTCGCACGACTTTCATTAATTTCTCTTATTACATCAGTCATATCCATGCATAATCGATTTGGATGAAAATCTGATATAATTTTTCTAAGACAAAAATATGATTAAAAAAAAACTATTCTGTAAACGTGACCACTGACATTTTTAAATTTGTTTTTAAATTTATTTTTCATTTCGATTGTCAGAATTTTCAGTAGCCCCTTGGGCTAGTACAAATTTTGACGCAACAAATTCACCTCATATATGTCAAAAATTGTATTTGGGACGTCAGAATTTGTATAGGTGAGTGAAATGTTTTCGATTGGCACAGGCCCATTGTCTCGATCCACTGCTGTTTGTCTAAATTTATTTTCTGTTTCTGTGACAGCAAACAGATCTAATGACAATTGCGTGTCAAAAACAGCTGTTGCGCAGTGCTGCCGTTGCGTCTGTTTTTTCGTTGCTTATTGCTTGTTGCTGACTGCCAATGCACAATGAGATTTGCAAAAACTATTGTATATTCATATTATGCCTCACATTGCATATTCACTAGAACGTACCACCTTGCAGGGCAATTTCAAAAAAATGTTTTTCTTTGACCGAACATAAGGGTCGCGCAATTAAATTTTTCGTCATATCTTCGGTATTCAACTGTTGAATTTAGCTCATACTGACTCCTTATATCGCTGTGGCAGAATTGAACTCGTTATTAGTATTTTTTCGGTCTTAAATCGGATTTTCAACACTTGCATACATAATTAAGTCTTTTGTATTAAGTTTGAGATATCTTGAATTCAAAAGACAATAGTTTCGAAAAAAGGGTCTTATTAAAAAAGTTTAAAGCTTCGACTTCATAGCTAAGATTATAAATATTCGATGCATTTAAAGTGGTGTGAAAATAGTTATATCGAGGCAATTGGAAAAAAGATAAAATAAGTATGTATATAGCTACTTTTGAAGCATTCTGCTTATTTATTTTTTTTACTAAAATGTGGGTCGCACTTGTATTTTTTTTTTCGCTCTCAATAAACTGTAAAAATTTCTTTAATGACAAATTAAAAAAAAAGGAAATTGAAAAAGTTACCTGAACACTTGGTTTTAATTTCCAATGAGCCAATACCTATCTACCGCAATATATTTCCTAATTAATTGATAAGAACTATCAGGCAGAGCATAGAGCACAACACACAGTCGGGAAGCCAATTGCAGAGTTGCAGAAAAAACTCAAGCTCAAAGTAAACGGAAAAAATAAAACTTAACCAATGCAATCAATTAAAAATAAAAGAAGAAACTTATTTTCAAAATAATTTAGATCAAGGACGACGACGATGATGATGTTGAAGTTGAGAAGAGTCAATGCGTGCCAAAAGAAAAAACAAATGAAAATTAACTGAAAAATATATTGCGATTATCCGTGGAAATGAAAGTGAATTGAAAAAGCAATTATTTGTGGAGTGTGACTAATTGCATATTGAACGGCAGCAGCACGGATGTTTCGGTGGAAGAGTGGATGGTCAAATGTTGGCACAGTTCAAAACAGAGTTGAATGATTTTTCTGCCAAAAGAAAAAAGTGTGCGCGGAAAATGCAATTGAATTAAATAGACTTCGGAAGTAAACTTGAAGAGAACTTCTTAAAACAAATATGTGCAGTATTTTCTATCATTTGCGGTTTTAACTTATCCAACATTTTAAGCTAAAATGCAAAGTAATCTCCGTATATAGATTTTTATATAAAAATGAATGTTTGTAGGTCTGTCTGTATGTTCTTTATAGACTCCAAACGGCTAGACCAATTCACACGTATTTCTTTGACGATTCTAGACATTGTGTGCCTTGAACACTTTTTTCGTAAGAAGCCTTCCTCTTGAATAAAAAAAGCGTTTTGCCTACCGCAGGTGTTCAAAAGTCAAATATTCTCCTTTGGCGCTACAGTCCTATCTTGAGTCATATTGCATCTTAAGGCTTATGAATTTTACTTTAATTCAAAGTACTTTTGAAAATAAATTTAATGGCGATTTTAAAAAAAAAAATGCAAAAATATTTTGGTGAAAAAATGAACATGTGAGGATGGGAAGTGGGCCGAACCACATTTTCCTCCAACAAATTATTGCTTCGTATAACATGCGTATTATTATGTATCATATTTTTACTTATATAGTATAAGTAACTAATCATTTTTTAGTTTTTTGCACATACGCATGTTACATTACATTTTATTTTATTATTATAAGTTAAAACAACTGATTTATTATTGGAAATAAGTACTTAGCTAAGAAAGGTAACCATAAGATTAGTTCAGGGTAAAATTCCCAGCACATTAACAAAAGAGACGCATACGGCAACACTGCGTAACAGCTGTTTTTGACACGCAGCTGTCGATAGATCTGTTTGCTGTCACAGAAACAGAAAATAAATGTAGACACACAGTTGATCGGAACAGTCTTTGCGTGAACGGCGATCGGTAAACAACAGCAGCAGCAGCAGTAAGCGGACAAGTGGAAAGCAGCAAGGAAACAAGTAGTAGCAGAACATTTGTTGTAGTAGCAGTAGGTGATGGGGCGTAGAGACCGCGGCACTAAACACACGTAACCTGATAATAAATCGGTTGCCTGAGGTTAGTACGAGGGCGAAGGGTCGCACAAACGAGTAGCTCGATAATTTATCAGATATTTGTGGGTGTGATCTAGTCTCGAAAGGATAAGATACGACTAGCGGCACAGAAGTGACGGACAGAAGCAGGAAGAAAGTGGTGGAGAGAAGAGAGACGTATTTTATTTATTATATTGCATTATTATAAGTTTGTTGAGAGAAACCAAATAACGAAATAAAAGTAATGTAAATTATAAAAACTCCAAACCGTGATTTTGAATTTTACTAAGAGGCCACCCTTTAGTTTCGATTAAATTTTGTAACCACTGACAAAAAGGTTTGTTACAAACATGATGAAAAAAGCATATTAAAAAGCTTGCATTTTTCATTTGAAAATTCAAAAAATCCGCACAAGTCTCGTAAAACCGACAGAAAAAGAATTGACTATTTTTCATGTAGTTAGGACAATTTAATTTTTGGCGATATGCTTCTTTAATGCATTTTGTTTCGCACAAATTAACATTCTGTTCAGAAGTTGTTAATATAGTAATAAAATTTTGATGAAACATTTTTATTGTTCAAAGTTTAACTCTGAGCCCAAAGAACCTAAATACTTAATATGTTTCTTAAAATATCTATGATGCTAGGGGAACTGATGCTATTGTGGTATAGCTAATGTTTGGGTGAAATTTGAAAGAGAACCGTTGGATCAATTTCAGCCAAATTTTTGTATGCTAATCATTGATGTATTGGCTACAGAATATATTTCAATAAAATGTGTGCAATTTCATTAAAAAAAGTTATTGAGCAAAATCTGGCAAAAGTCAAAAAAGCTGTTTTCAAAAAGTTGGGAGGTAATGTGGTATATATGGTGGCACAATGTGGTGTATATACTGATCAGTACTTGTAAATTGGGCTGGTAATGTGGTACATATAAGTAGGGTAATGTGGTATACTTAACCATACAATAAAATATAAAGTTTGAAAGGTATGAAATAAGTTCATAATAACATTTACATTGGTTCATAAACTCATAGTTTTTATAAAAAAAATAAACAGCAATCAAATAATGTTAAGAATAACAAGAAATATTCATATACCACATTAGCGAACCTCGACTATACCACACTGGCCAATTTTTAGAAATTACAAAAATCTAAAAATAAAATGGGAAACTTTGTGAATTTACACAGTTAAACCCTTATTTCGCAATGCTGAGCACTTACCTTTATTGAATATAAATAAAACTTAACCAAAAAGCCACTTTTTCTTAACAAAATTTTTTTGCCAAAAATCCGGAAAAAAAAATCAACCACACGCAACTTACATTTCGTTCAACTGACATCGGAAAAATTTAGTTTGGTGCATGACAGCAACACATCCCTGGTTTTTCATGTTTTCTGACAGGATAAAAGCAGTTACGTTCGCAGGTTCCTTCCCAATTCGGAGATATGCGACCATACCACATTGAAAAACTATACCACAATAGCATCAGTTCCCCTACTACTATGTGTTCGTTCAATTTGTATTTCAATTAAAATATTTTCACATTCTATTAAAGCTTAGCCACTCTCAGCGCATCTACGGATATAACTCAATCAAATGCGCTCAATGAAAAAATGCCTAAAAAATTTCAAAAAATAAAACAAAGAAAATGCAAATGCTGTGTCAAAATCGTTTTATGTGAAGCGCACAAAAACTATCCAGCAAACAGTAATCAGTGAACAATCAGCTTAACAGAAAAAAAAATTGGAAAAGTGACACCCTTTATAGCGAATTTCCAAATTTCCACAGAAAATACAACAGAATTCCATCAACAACACTCGGAGTATTTGATGTTCAAAGCAGCAGCAAACAACCAATTCAAAACTGGAAATATTTAGATTGTAAAAGAATTTTGTCAAAACATGAACGCGATGTACACAGAGTCAATATATAGTGAAGTCAGCAACAGCATTCGCGCAACAAACTGACTGTGACTTTACGTTGTAAATGCCAGCAACATATACCCTCAGATTGCAGTGGTGGGTGGGTGTCTGCAACTAATCTCTAACGAATGCGTTAAATTGGCAACAAAGGAATTTTTGGTTGCATATTTTAGTGTCGCTTTGCTAGTCGAAAATAAAATAAGAGTTCAGTTGAAACTACAAAAAAATTTATAAAAAATATACAGTGTGGTGTATATAAAATAAAATTCTGGCAACCCTATCTGAAACAAATTCGATTAAAAAAAAATGAAAAAACTTAATTCAAATTTTATATTTTATAGTAAAATAAAATCAAACTAAAATAACCAAATAAAATTTGAATAAACTCATGCTATATTTTTGGCATCATCCTAAAAGTATGCACATTTCATATTACACGCTTAGTTGTGCCATAAAGTATGCATATATATTTTTTTGAAAGCTATTTATTACTAAGTTATGCATTCTACAGCTACAGAGCTGCAGAAAAAACCGCAAAAATTTCATAGTTGTGCTGAAAAAAGTAAAAACAGAAAACAACCAAACTATCTAGTGATTTTCAACCTTATCCCCTACTCAACAATCCAAGTGCTTACTTTAAGATTTGCATAAGACTTTTGCTTTTTGGAAATGAAAAAGGAAAAAGTGAAATTTTCACTATACTTCACTCCTTGCCAACTTAGCAAAAGCGTCAAAGAAGAGGACAAATTGAAAAATTTATGATATGAAATTCATATGCAAATTCAGTTGCGCAAAAAGATGCCAAGATACAGATACAATGAGATATACAGCAAATACAAGCAACTGCTAAGCAGGTATTTATTGCAGATTAAGCGTTTGTGCAAAGGATATGATGCAGCGAAAGCAAAGGGCCAGCAGCAGCAGCAATAAAGTCAGAAATATGCAAAACGGTGCCAAGTTGCTTGATGCGATATAGAGCGAAAAATTTGTGCCAAAATGTATGCAATGCAAACAAATATAAATATATGTATTCAACCTAATAAGCCAGGGTATTTTGAAAACATTTGCTGTGGAATTATTCTTTAATATATGGCAGTGATATGTCTTATGTTAGCATAACTTTTTACGTATTAATTAATCATTAAAGGAAAAATAAGCATAAATTAGCTTAGGGAAAAATCATCACCTCATCAATAAAAGTGATATATATGACAACACTGCACAACAGCTGTTTTTGACACGCAGCTTTCGTTCGATCTGTTTTCTGTCACAGAAATAGAAAATAAATTTAGACACATAGCAGTGGATAGAGACAATCTTGGCGTAGCCGACGACCGTTGAACAACAGCAGCAGCAGTAGTAAGCAGAAGTTGTAGACAAAGCGGTAAGCAGCAAAGAAACAAGATATATGATAAGTTAAAGTAGTTGCACTAGTGGGGCGTAGTGGCGCAGAAGCCGCGGCACTAACTACAAGTAGCCTGATAAAAAATCTGTTGCCTGTGGTTAGTACAAGGGTGAAGGGTAGCACAAACGAGTAGCCCGATAATATATCAGATATTCGTGGGTGCATTGTAGTCGGTTTTGTAAACAGCAGAGTAGTAAGCGGAATAAGTGGTACTTCGATGCGTATAGGAAAGCATGGTAGTCAATAGCGTGGTGGCCCGATAATGAATCAGCTGCTCACAGCTAAAGTGTAAGTGGGGGGAATAGCCTCATGATCCTGTCCGATAATAAATCAGTTGATCGCAGGTGTGCTTTTTCTCTCTCCGAAGTACAAAGGAGATGCAGAAGGATAGATAATAGCGTGTGATGAGAAAAGTAGCCATTGCGTTAAGTGTGAGCAGCTCGATACTACATCAGCTATTCACGACTATAAAGTACGCGTTCTAGAGAATACCATTGCTTTAGATGTGGGCAGCCTGATACTTTATCAACTACTCACGGCTATAGAGCGCGCGTTCAAGAGAATATCATTGCGTTGGGTACGGAGCAGGCAGCTAACTACTACAACATTCAAATAGACAATGGCTAGTGGCAGGGAGAGCGACGCACAGGAGCAGAGAGTGGCGGGGAGTACAGAGACGTGTTTCATTTATTCTATTATTATAAATATGTCGAGAGAAATCGAATAAAGACGCGAAAATAAAGAATACTAATAAAGCTCCCACCCGTGACTTTGAATTTAAACAAGAAACCATCATTTTCATTACAATTTTTTGTAGCCGGACCCCTGGGCACTGGCGAGAAAAACCGCTGGCTAAAAGTCTCTTTACAGTCCTAAAATATTGTTTTAAGGCCACAATAAAATGTTCCTCATTGATAAACGCAGATTTCTTTAACGTAAAAAATTTAGCGCTTTAAAGTATACTACACTTTTTGTTATAATATTTTCTAATGTTGCATAGTACCTATTATAATAGAATATATTGTCTACTCCAGATCTATAACCTTAAAGTATGCCCCAATTTTGTTTTGCCTCAACATTGCCTCACTTAGCTTAAAAGCTATGCACAATTTCGTATTGCCTACTTTAAGGCTACTTTTTTTCAAAAATCATCTCGTTTGTTTTGCTTAAAATTACTCTCGAAATTTCTTTCAAATTCTTGCAATTTCAAAATGTTAATTAACACAGAACTATGCGAATTTTTTCATTTATGTTCATGAAGCAGCAAACTAAGATTCTGAAACCAACCCAACATATGCGTAAGCAATTCAAGTGTTAGATGGCATCACCACCACTTCATCAGCTCGCAAGCAATACACTCACAGACGGCACTTTATCTTTGTCCGTGTCGCCATCGTAGTCGTCATCATCGTCAACGAAGAAGACACCACACCACACCACACCACACACACAGTCAACATTTGTCATTCAAAACTTTTAATACCACAAATTGTCAATATTTGACTTGCGCTTCAATCCATCCATGAGCAAACAATTCCCACAACGATTTTATTACATTTACTTCTTGTGTTGTCTCAGTGCGAGTGTGTATGTATATATGTATGTATGAGTAGTTTAGTGTCAGTAAGTTTAGTATCCCATATTCTCTGGCCAACATCACTGCTTTATTTTTCACATATACGAAAGAGTATTTTCTTAGTAGTTGTTCAATTTGTGAAGTTTGCGTTGAGTTGTAAAATGTTATTGGCAATGGCTGGGTTTTTTGAAATATTAAATTGAATAAAAAAATTTAAACAAATGGGACAAAACTATGGCGATTGCATTAAAGCATTGGTCTATTTTACACAAAAAAATATATTTTTCTTACGGAGTCAAAAAATAATGTTAAAAATCTCCATTCACTTAGAAGATATAGATTTTTGATTATCAAATGCCAAAAAAATTTAAATTTTTGTCGTAAAATGTATGGAAATATACACAAAAAAAAAAAAAAACCAACTACCCCACCGAAATAAAATGATGAAGAAAAAACCTCAAACCTTAACATTAAATGTTTATGTGTGATGTAACGTAGTTGGCATCTTAGTTATTTTCCTCTCATGAATTGATCTATATGATTAATTGAAGAACTGTTTACCAGGTAAATTACATAATAATGAAGTTTTTCAACAACTTACTTTAGAATCGATGAATTCACCGATCACCAGTGGAATCATTAGCTCACAAAAAATGTAAGGATAGCTTTATAATATAATATAAAACTGTTTTCCAGTGAAATCGTCGTTTACTTGGCAATGATATTAAACAAAAATTTCGTTAGCTTCCTTAAGAATCGGTGAAATTATAACAAAGTAGTTAATGGATTCATTTGTTACTTAAAAACAATCACAAAACAACAGTTTCAAAAAAATTTGGAAATGTGCTTATAATATAAAAATTTAGATCGAAAACTGAGCAATTTTGTTCAGAAGTTTCATTACCGTGTAATGGAAAAATTCATCAAGTACTAACAACCCCTTCATCTAAGTTGATTTTTTCATCTGAATTAATATTTTTGTCTAATATTTAAGCTGCTTACCGGTTAAATCACCATGTAACGAAAAATTTCATCAACTTACTTTAGAATTGATGAATTCGCCAATTAAAAGATGAATCAATTATTTGCAAAAAAGCTTCACAATATTATAAAAAATGATTTTCAGTTACATTGCCAAGTAAACACAAATTTTATAAGCTTCCATTGGAATTGGTGAAGTCATAACTACTAGGTGGAATCATTTGCCGTTAAAAAGAGGATCACATCTTTCAATAACAATTTTTTAATAAAGAAGTCAAAAAGAAAGGAGTATTTCCACAGAAAACTAATGAAGTATGGTTACGATCTGCATTACCGGGTAACGGAAAAATTCATCAAGTACCAACAAAAATATTGTTAAAACAAGTATTGAAATAAAAACAATAGTTTTCGCCTTTCAGGCTGAAGTCAACACTTTAGAGTTATGTTTAACAGATATGCACCCTCGGTACCAAAATATGCCGTCCATCGGACAGTTAGTCAACTGTTTTATAAAAGCGTCTGCAATAAACTCAAATCCGAGTATAACAGTATTCGCAGGAGAAATAATGTGACTCTAATCTCTATACCAAGGTTAGAGGAATATGAAGGCAATCGAAGGGTTTCGGTGCTAAGCCAAGATTATCAAATTCAATATTTTTCTTAACTGAGGATCCAAACCTTTCTGCGAAGGTTCCAAAGGCTTAAAAAATAACTTAATCAAAGAATGGGAGGATAATAGCCTAATCAACCACAAGGAAATCAAAAAAGACGTATGCTAAAACTCAGGATAAGAGACAATTTACTCAACACTGAACACTGTATAAATTGTCCGAATCTATGAGTTCTTTTGAGGTTAGTTTTAAACCATAGACAAATGTTTCGAATTTCAAAACTCATTCGTAACTACTTACTTTTCAATGCACTTAAGAGACAACAATTTATTACAAAAACTCCGCTACTACTTTTGCTCAGCACTATAGATTACGCCAAAGATTTGAATAACCAAAGGCAAAATAGAAGGCTTAAATTAAAATAAGCGATCTTATAACTACAACAAACAAACGATGACAGTATCTTAAATCTAAAATGAAAATTAATTGACTTAAGATGCAAAAAAGAAAAGTTGACAACATCAGCATTGACGTTGACAGCATTAGAAGTGACAGAAAGAAGCAGGCGGGCGAGCACACAATAAACGCGCGACGTTAAACTGATAGATAACGCGTTGCTGCTGGCGTTGACACTGCGCTGCTGCTGCTGCCATTCTGATGTGATGGCCAGACTTGATAATGACATTTTGATGAACTGTCATACAGCAAAGATGAAGATGATGACGAAACAGAGTGTCACAAATGTTAAGTCAGAAAAGTATGGCGCTCACTCATACAAACAAAGTGTTAACACTTTGACAGAATAGAAAATGACACAACCAACGGCAGCAATATGAAACACAGCATAGAGAATTTCAGATACAAAGTTCAAATATTTAATGCAATTTTCTTCTATAAAGCCAATGCTCTCTGAACTTTTCGTTTGCTTTAGTCAACTCTACACAACTCAAGTCAACTCTAATTAAATTGCCATCAAAAATTTCTCAAAGGCCAGTAAAAATTTTCATGGTTCGCTAGATAAGAGTTATGGCCAGAGTTAAACTGATTAAAAGTTTGTTGACTGTTTGTCTGCCTGAGAGAGACACAATTTGTGTGTGCCCAGCGAAGTTTTGATGGAGTTATTATGTTGTAGAAGCACAAAATTTGATTCTCTCAGTCTTATATCTTTTCTCTGACAAAATTCCTGTTAGGAATCTACTGGCCAATAAGTTTATTTAATACAATTTACTAGCACTTAAGGCGCCTTAAAGTATGCAACGATGTTTCGGTATATAATTACAGAGTTTTTTTCGCTCTCTCTTTAATTATGCAAAATATTTTCAAAAAACTTAATGGTTTTCATTTCAGAAACTATTTTTATTGTAAATTCTTTGCAGATGTCAAGAGCACGAAACACAAAATCCTTGCCATTTTTGGCGTTTTAGGTATGGAAAAAATTCTTTAGAAAACCTATTTGAAATGTCAAATGTATGCGTGAGTGCATTTGTGTGCATATGCAATGGGTTGGTTCATACTTTGGTATAATAATAAGGTATAATAATTTAAAAATACAATAGTATGTTATTCTTAACTTAAAAGCCATGCGATGACCCACTACTTGATTTGATGGTCCAATAGGCTTTTGCGAATCTAAAAGGAATATATCTTATCAAAGTCAATTCGAAATACAATCCCTGTATTTAAGCAACTAAAACTGAAGGTCAAACTCACACCACATGCTCTTCTGTCTCCACAGTAAATAGCCAGCATCTACAGCGAACTTCTTCTTTCAGAATCATTTTTCTTTAGATTGTTATTAAGTTTACAGTGTCTTGTCTTCAGTGATAGCATTAAGTCCATTTTGAAAAGAACTAAAGTCAATATCATAATGTATTTGTGTAGGTCAAATTAAACGAAACGTCTTCGGCCGCGTTATGGCTAAAATTTCAAGGTCGGGTCACTTTTCGTGACAACACATTTTTTGATCCTCACACATTTCTGGACAGATTGAAATCTTGGCGACTCGTGTATTGACACTTTTTGGTGACACGTTATTCGACACTTAGCGACACGTTTTTCTTGACGACACATTTTTGGACAATTTTTTGCGGCACACCTTTTGACACTTTTTGGCAACACATTTTCCGACATTTTTTTGGCGGCACTTTTTTAGCGACAGATTTTTTGACACTATTTTGGCAATACATTTTTCATTGACTTTTTGGCGAAACCTTGTTTGGGGCAGACTTTTTCAGGCAACACATTTTTCAATACTTTTTTGTCGACATACTTTTCTTCGCGACACTTTTTTTGGCAACACATATTGGTGAGACACTTTTTTGGCGACACATGTTTTGAAATTTTTTTTAGCGACCTATTTTTCGATTTTTTTTTGGCGTTAGGAACTTTTTAGCAACACAGTTTTTTAAAAATTTTTTGGCGACATGTTTTTTGACACATTTTTGTGGCAACACTTTTTCGACATTTTTCTTGGCGATACATTTTTTAGCGACAGACTTTTTGACAATTTTTTGGCGACACATTTTTCGACACTTTTTGGCAACTCATTTTTCGGTGACAATTTTTGGCAGCACATCGAGATGTTTTTTGATTCTTTTTTGGCGATACATTTTTCGACACTTTTTAGCGACACTTTTTGGCAACATATTTTTGGAAAATTTTTTTGGCGACACATTTTTCGACACTCCTTGGTAACACAGTTTTCGATAATTTTTTTGCGACACTTTTTTTAATGACACAGTTTTTTGACACTTTTTTGGCGACATATTTTTTGAAAATTTTGGGCGACCAATTTTTCGACAATTTTTTGGGCGACTCTTTTTGAACACTATTTGACGACACTATTTTAGTGACACCTTTTTCGACACTTTTTAGCGACACATTTTTCGACACTTTTTGGCAAAGCATTTTTTGACACATTTTTCGGGCAAACGCTTTTCTACACAAATTAAAATTTCCGCAAATTGTCATTTGATCCACCCTGAAAAGTGCATTAGAGTTATGTGCACCACAAAAATGTGTGCATTTTAAATGTAAAAAAATTTGTTCTATACCAAATTTTTTAATATTGTTCCTTCACCTTCTTCCTTTTCACACTTTTCGTCACTGTCTCTGTCATTATTTGTATTTGTTATGAAAAAATTTTGTTTTGTGCAACAACGTCCTTATTCTTCAGTTGACCTCCCACAGGTGCACTTTTAATGTATGCACGTTCCCCCCCCCCATCTATTGTTATGCTGCTTTTTTGTGTGCCGACGTTGCCAACTTTTTATGTTTTTCATTTTCTCTTGCTATTTCTGTCTCATGCTGGATTTTTTTTTTCCACTTGCGTTTTGCATAACATTCTTCATAAATCACATGCAATAAAAATGCATTTTAAATCTAAGGATAACGATTATCCTTTACAAGAGACGACGGCGTAGCAATTGTGTTCCAAAGGAAACATAAAAGAATTAGACGAAAAAACAGCACAACTAAAGCTGATGAGAGACTAAAATGCTTTCATTTCTATGTTTTTTTTACAGTGTAAAAATTTCATGTTTTTAAAAATTTATCATACAAAATGCATTAGGAAGTAGAGCGCACGCTGTTCTTTATATTTTCCTTGCTGCTGCATTTGTGTGTGTGTAGAAGGTGTTGCTGCAGGTGTGTGTGTTTGTTACACAGTAAGTAGACATCCAGCACAGGTATGTTATACAAAAAAGGAAGGAAGTGGAAATTTTTAGTAGTTTAAGATAAATAGAATGATGCTTTTGCTGTTGTTATGTATACACAGGATTCATATCGGAATATTAAGGAAGCATTGGAGTATATGGATGTTGCTTTATGAGGGTGTTGTATGGATTTTGATTGTTCTTTGCACTTTGTGTGACTGTAATCTTTCTTATTTGAGGGAATATTATTTTTGATATATTCTAGTTTTCAAAATTTTGTAGTCATAATTAAAATTAATGCAGTTTTTCATTGGTTCTTTTAAATTCTTTTAAATTTTTCAACATTTTGCGACTTATATCGCAAACTTTTTTATATTTTAACATTTTTTTTTTTTAAATATTTGGTTCCGACATCCAAAGGAAAAAAATTTTTATCCTCAAATGTCGTAGAAAGTCATGAATCGCGTAGAAAACGTGAAAAAACGAAAAACAAATTTTTTAAAATTTTTGGTTCCTACATCCAAGGGGGACCTTTGGGTGAAAATTTATTTTTTTCACTAAAATGTAGTAAAAAGTCATGAAGCACGTAAAAACTAGAAAAAAAACGAAAAAAAACAAAATTTTTTTATATATATGAAAAAATGAAAACAAATTTTTGGTTCCGATGTCCTTAGGGGGGTCTTTGGGTGAAAAAATTTTTACCGACAAAAATTTCGCCATGAAACGAGAAGAAAACACAAAAAAAGAAAAAAAAAATTGTTCTTTAATTTTTTGATTTCGACTTCCTAGGGTGGCCCTTCAGTGAAAAAATTCACAAAAATGTGAAAAGTCTTGAAACGCGTAGAAAACAAAAAAAAATTAGTTTTTGGTCCCGTCATCCAATTGTAGACCCGAGGATGCAAACACAAAGCAACTGAATGTATGAAACAGTTGACTAAGGCTTGAAAAAAATAATATTGGCAAAAATTGTGATACATAAAAACTTCAAAACAATATACTTAGAGAATTATATCAGCTACTTCTATTAAATTTTCTAAAAGATTACTTTGTTTAAATGGCAAAAATCGTATTAAAAATAAACATTTTTATATTTAAATGCTTTAACATTATTCACATATTCAGAACATTTAAATATTTTGCAAAAAAATCAATATGCTGCATGCGTTAAAGTAAAACAAAAATATGTAAAGGAAATTACTACATTGTAGTTGGTCAATAACCTAAGCCGACATTAAAAAATAGTTGCTTTATGGCTACAATGCGCATTTTATTTTTAAATCACTACCATTAATCACAGCGCCGTAAAGCAAGCAACATTTTTTTTTTTACTTTTTTGGTTAACATTTAACATGCTCAAACAACATATGTTGAACAAAACAAAATACGCACACAGTCGCTTGTAACACCAGTAGGAAAATAAGTTATTAATGACTGCAACTGCTCACAGAAAAAAATTATGTAATAACATCGTTAGGCAGATGATGATAGTTGTAAAGATTGAAGTAAATCAAACAATATAAGCCACGTCTGCCAAATTTTGGTTGCTGATTTTTAAAATGGCGGCTCATCAAAGATGTAGAGAAAAAAAAATTGCCGTGGTATGTAATAACAACGTAACTATTTAAAAAAATTATGGATGTTTAAAAAATATGTTAAGTGCAAGCGATGGACGTTTTTCGTGCTACTTTCTTAAGTTATAAATTTTTTCATCAATTTTTATGACAAAAAAAAAAAAAAATTTTATTTTATCGCTTGGTAGACTTTGTTTTTTGTAAAAATTGGAAAAAATCAACCCGTATAAGCTATGTCTGGCAGTTTTTTGTTGCTGATTTGTAAAACGGCGGTTCTTCAGATATGTAAAAAAACTATTTTTAAAACTTGGTTTCGTTTAAAAATAAGTTAAAAGCAAACGGCAGATATTTTTTGTGCTGAGTTTTTGAGTAATTAATTTTTTTCTCCATTTTAGTTGCATAAAATACATAGCTTTTTCATCGCCAGGAAGACTACGTTTTTTGTGAAGTTAAAATCATAAGGAGTTATAAAATTCATGTCTGCCAACCTGATATTGCTGCAAAAAATAGCTGTGATTCTGTATAAATTAAAGCAAGGTCACTATTTTACGTCATTTCACCGTATCTGCCGTTTATCATAATAGTTTTCTTGAATGCACTAAGCATGCAAATACTAGAGACAGACGCTTTGCGTGCTTACATACATAGTTTTTGAAGGCAGACGCTTTTTAGTAAATATATACATATACTGCTTTGGAAATGCGAGTTAGACAAGTTTCAATTAGGATAACTTCTAAACTATTGGTCATATGAAAAAAAAAATTACTTAATCTTCTTGATAGAAATTTTTAAGCGCTACTAAATTGTCACTTGACATTTTTCTGTGAAAACAAACGTAAATAAATATATGCAAAAAACTGTTTTTTGTGATCTTCCTCTTCAATGTCTTAATTTGCGAACACGAAATTATATGCAGTTTTCTTTAAAGCTCTTAGGATGCCAAAATAAAGGTCTGTGCAAAAATTCAATTCTCTAACTTAGATAGGGAAGTAGAAAACTCCATTTGCAAGAACGGTTAAGTACGGCTGCTTATGGTTTTTAACAAAAATCAAAGGCCTAAACATCTGCCATCTTGTTTTTTAGCATTTTATAGACCCCGCGGAACAAAACGTAATCAATAATAGTGACTCATCGAATTTGAACAAATTGTGCATTCAATATTTTGAAAATGAGCAATATTTTTTATCGCGACGTATGAGTGATGTTTTGTTAATTCAAGTTTATTTACAATTTTGTAATTTACTAAGAAAGCGGCCATTAATGGAATGCTTATATTATTAAAGAGCACTCAAGTCTCAGCAAAATTGAGTAAACAAATGGGTTCTGAAACGCATCGCGGCAAATTTATAAGCTTTTGAAAATACATTTCACTTTTGACAAAGTATAAATATGAGTTTAAGTGTTTTCATAAGCCTTTGCTTACCTAGTTGTAGTTCAAAAAATGAAAATAAAGTTATTCAAATTTATTAATAACAATGAAAATTTTCCCTAATGGGTTGTTTTATATGTCTAAAGCTACAATCGAGTGCAACAACTTGTCATTAATTGTGGCACGACATAAAAAAAGACATGAAATATTTTATAGTGCAACATGAAACGCCAACAAAAACACAGAGTGAACGAAAAAACATATTAATTTTACACATACGCACAATGCCACACACATAGTAACATGTGTTGATTTGTACTGTGCATGCCTACAATACTTCAAGCAAATGTATAAACGACAAACAACAACAAGCGACCGACCGACCGACCAATAGCAACAAATAACATACACACAACATGTGTTGTTGCCTGAAAGTATGCAACCGCAGAAAAGCAGAGGCTAGCAACAATAAATGTATACGAAATTTTCACATTTGTATTTTCTCTCTTGCAGTTGTGTTTGTTATTCTTTCTGCTTTTTATATTTTCTTTTTGACAATTTACGCACCAATACAAACATAAATTTGAAGCGCGCGCATTGCGAAAAATTTATGTCAACAACAGTACGCAAAAATAAATGTTTTTACACGCCTGAATGTAGGCACAAAGTTTTTAATTTGCAGCATAGCATTCGCTGACAGCTGTTATGCTACGCAGCAGACAAATTGCCACTGCAACAGGCAGCTGCAAAAGAGTTTTAGCTAAACAATTTCAGCTTAGCTGATTAAAACACGCGGCGGTTTTCTGTGGGGCATACGACACGACGACAGCGGACAAGGCTTCATGTCAATGTGGTTGATGTGTTTTCAGTGTTGTAGTTTCATAAAATACATTGTTTTTGTGCTAAAAATTTTGGGCGGAGGTTATATTGTTAACAGAAGTTTTTTATTTTTTTTTTTTTGTTTACAGCTGCTGTTGGCACAATTGTTGCCATTGCTGACTGCGTTTGGTTTTTGTGCGTATTTTAGTGTAATTTGATCCCGAAAAGTTATATTGCAATGCAAACATGCACATTGGGCGAAAGTTGACATTAGCAATTCATTGCTGGCATGTTGTCGAGAAATTATAACTTGGGCGGCATTTTTATTCCAGATGTATGACTCTTAAATTCTTAGAACAGTTTTTGGAATTCAAAGTGTTCCAAAATTAATCAAAATAAATGATGTACTTTGACTTCTCAATGCTATACCATGTTAAAAACCTAAAAATTACTAAAAAGATATTTTACTCCGCTTTGATATGTTTTTAATCTTATACGACTAAGCAATTGTTACCACCATAGAGTACTCTTTAAATTTCATAAATTTCATAGCTGGCTGCTTTTAGAATCTGTGTATAATACGACGCAAGAATTGCATAATTTTCTTTTTTCAGTAACAAGGCATTGAAAAAATGATTGATGCATTAGGAAAACCATTTAGTGTGCATGTTATTTGTAAATTCATTTGAATTAAAGGTTAATCATACGTGATGATAAAAATTTGAAAATATTTAAAAATGCTTTTACTCAGCTTCGATATATTTTCAGACCTGTACGATTAGCCTATCATTATTATCGCTGAGTACTCTTTATTTTTCATAAGTTTTATAGATGGCTGCTTTAAAAATCTGCAGATTTTAAGACGCAAAAATTGCATAATTTCTTTCTCTTGTTTTAAGTCATTTAAATATTAACTAAGGCTTTGGGAAACCCATTTACTTAGTTTTCGCATTATTCGTAAGCTCTACTGAATGTAAGGTTAATCATACGTCATGCAAAAAACTTGAAATAAATTCTTCTTTCTTACTCAGCTTTGATATATTTTGAAACCTTTACGATTACGCTTTTATTATCAAAACTGAATACTCTACAATTTTTATTAATTTCATGGTTGACTGTTTTGAAATACAGCAGATAGTACTACTCAAAAATTGCATAATTTACTTTTTTCAGTTACAAAGCATTTAAATAATGACTTAAGCTTTAAGAAGCTCATTTACATAGTTTGCATGTTATCCGTAACATCTATAGAATTGAAAGTTAATCATACGTTCTGTTAATTTCATGGAACATCTAAAAATGTTCTTATTCAGCTTCGATATGTTTTAAAACCTTTGTGATAAAGCCATTATACTCAACACTAAACACTTTTAAATGTTTATAAGTTTCACAGCTGGCTGCTTTGAAAATTTGCAGTAATTTAAAGAATGACTTAAGCCTTATGAAATTCATTTCCTTAGTTTGCATGTAATTTGTAAGTTTGATTGAATCGAAGCTTAATCATAAGTCATGCTAAAACTAATATACAAAATTTAAAACTCTGTTACTCAGCTTCGATATGTGAACAAGTCTATATGAACAAGTCATTATACTCAACACTAAACACTCTTAAAATCTGAGGATATTACGACGCAAAGATTGCTCGATTTTCTTTTTTAGCTATAAGGCACTTATAGAATAGCTGAAGCAATAGCAAACCCATTTAGTTTGCATTGTATTCGTAAATCCAATTGAATTGAAGGTAAATCATACGTCATGTTAAAAAATAGAAAAATATTAAAAATTCTTTGATATATTTTGAATTCCTAACGTTTAGGTCATTATACTCAACACTAGACACTCAATAATTTTCATAAGTTTCACAGCTGGCTGCTTTGAAAATAACGCCTTAAGCTTTAAAAAACTCATTTACTTAGTTTGCAAGTTGTTCGTAAGTCCAAATCAATTGAAGGTTAATCATACGTCATATTAAAAACATGATTAAAATTTAAAAATTCTTTTACTTAGCTTCGATATATTTTGAAACATAAACGATTAAGCCATAATACTCAACACTAAACACTCAATAATTTTTATAAGTTTCACAACTGGCTGCTTTGAAAATCTACAGATACTATGACGCGAAAATTGCATAATTTTCTTTTCTCAGTTACAAGTCATTTAAATAATGACTTAAGCTTTAAAAAACCCATTTACTTAGTTTGCATGTTATTGTAAAGCCTGCTTGTATACCATACATACTGATCCCTATTACAAATGCTTGCGCACGTAGTGTTACTTTACTAGTGCAGCAGCAAAGAGTACTACTTTGTTCTATTTTCTCCCTATTGCCTTTTCTATATGTCACATTTTCTACAAAATTAAGCCAAGTAAACAAATCTAAATCCTTAATCCAGATTCCAGTTGATGCCGTGTGAATGAATGCAAGCAGCAGCTTCGCAAAAACCAAAAGACAGTGAAATTTTAATTATTATTCATAGTAAATTCACTTTTTTTCTACACTTCAAAATATCAGTGAATAAGAAATTTCGTTTTTTTTTTTAATTTTTACTTGCTGAAAGGATTTTTTCTTTTGCTTCCTGATTTTTATGCACTGCAATGTGTCATGTGCTTTCATTTTCACTAATAAGTGAATCCCTTAAGCTTTGCAATATAGCAACGACGCGCAACACTAAAGAATTAAAAGCACATGAAGCCTGGCGCAACACTGTTGCAGAGAGGCATTAAGGTGTCTGACTGTGTGCCCGCTGGCTGCTTTCTTTAGCCAACCTCAATTCATAATAAATTTGTGTACGCGCGCGTAATCCCTGGAAGAAGATGCCAGAAAAAACATGACACACACAAACGTACACACACACAAGCTATGTTATATGGTTGGCAAGTGTAACACACTTAACGTGGCAGTACTTTGTACACGTATACACAAACGTACATACAACATACATGCAGCATTAATACAAATACAAAGGTAACGCTTGCAAATGGGGCAAATAAACAAACACGCGTTGTTTGCTTTGTTTTTTTTTTTGCTTTTGCTGGTGCTTTTGCTACTTTTGATTCTACATGTAGTGCCTAAAAGCAGACAAAAGCGTAACAAAGTTTTTGAAAAAGAGTGTGGCGTATTTTAGAAAAAAAGTTGTGTAAAAATTACGTATGCCTTTTAAAATATTAGTGGTAACTCATACGTCGTGGTTATAAAATGAAGAAAGTGAAAAAAGTGTTTTTGTTCGGTAGCGATGCATTTCGAAGGTTTTTGGTCGATGTAACTTTTGTTGAAATTTGTATGCTCTTGCAAAATACAGCAGTTCTAATATTGGCTGCATTAAAGAATTGTAAATATTGCGTTATGAAATGCAAAAATTTTTTCATACACAGAATCTTAAATATTAAAAAATTTTTTTTTCGTCATAAATTTGCAACTAAAACCAGCAACATTTTTTCTCTATTCAGTCTCCAACCCATTGCGGTACACTCTTGGCACAAGACTGTGATATAACGAAAATGTTTTACTGCGTTCATTCTAGAAGTGAGTCTAATAAAGTACAAAAACAAAAAGTAGAAAAACACAAAAAAAGCGCCGTGGTAAAGATGAATGCGAGCCAAAGGTGCACGACGCTTATGTGTAGTGGTGAATGTAAATGAAATGAATAAATGAAATTTTGCTCATATACCCGCGTACGTACTACACATTGAAAGGACTCCAAAAAACGAAAAGTAAGGAAAATGAAGTATGTGAGAAATATAAAATTGTTACTGTTACATTTCCAGCCACGTTTTTGCATGCTATTCATTATTCAGTGTTGCACATTTTACGCTGCAAAGTGTCAGTGTTAGAGGGAGCCAAGTAACAGCAGGAGCAACAATAAAGTAAGGAGTTATATGTCTTGTTACCAGCGCGCTTGCGATTGGCGTAACACACGAATTCAGGTTAGAAATTTTAAAGAACTTTAGTTTGCTGGCATTTAAGTTATGGATTTTAAAGAGTTTAAAATTCGCAGAAAAAGTCATTGGTGTAGCAAATTTAAAAATAGAAAAATTGTCAGCTCTAGAGACTGACTTACGGAATTAATTGTAATTAGTATTCTTGCAAAAAAAAAAGTCCAGGAAAAACTGTTGGAAGGATAATAGTTTACCTCTAAATCGGTTGATTTATCGATTTAAATTAACTTTACTAGCGGATTTCTAAGTTATTGCTCAAACGTTAAGAAATAGTTAGCTTAGGAATTCATGAATTTTGGTATCTTTATAAATATAAGAAAACTTAAAATAAAAATCAAAACGGTCTGGCCAGGCCCCAGAGTTCATTCAGGGTTTAACAAAATATTATTACTTACCACATCAATTATTTGCATTAATGTTAAACCAAAGCTTAATTGTAACGGATCCGATTCATTTAAAACCGGACGCTCTAGTGTATTATAAGGATCTAGTAGATCGTGTAACAGTCTCTTTTCATGATATCCTGCTATGCAAACTGTAAATAAATTAACAAGAAAATATATAAAATAATTAGTGATTTTTAGAGATTTTTGTATAAACATTTGTAGAGTTTCAAATTTTAGCTTAGAAATAACACATAGTAGGGGCTATATACTTAGTAGTAATTTTGAAAACTTTATACAATAAATAAAGCTTAAATAGATTTCCTGCATTTTTTATGTGATATAATAGCGTTTGATAAGACATTTGTAGAGTTTTCGTAAGATTTTTTTGCTAATAATTAGCTGTGCAAAATTTTGTAAAAATCAATCGAATGTATTTGGCATTGGCTAGGAATATTATGAATTTATAAAGGCTATAGTTTTTTAGACTTAAGCAGCTATATCGTATATTCATGGTAACATTTGTAGAGTTTCAAAATTGTAATTCATTCTTTTCCGTATTTTAAACCTTATAAGATATGTAATGCAATCATTTTGAAAATAATTTTCATATACAACTTAAAAACCGGAATTTTTTAGCGAAATTTGATGCTTTATTGTGGAAAAATGTTACAATATATTTTATTCAATGTATTGTCCATTGGAAGCTACAACATTTCACCATCTTTCAGGCAATTTATGAATTCCATCCCAAAAAAATTGCGCTTGGCGGCCAAAAATGAATCTATCCAATTTTCGATATTTTGAACGTAAGTGAAGCGTATTCCTGATAGGGCATTCTGCATCGATCGGAACAAATGGTAGTCTGATAGTGCAAGATCTGGGCTATAAGGCGGTTGAGCCAAAACTTCCCATCCACTTTTTTCCAAATAGTTTTTCACGGGTCTTGCAACATGCGGCCGAGCGTTGTCATGATGAAAAATTATTGCTTCGTGTCTGGTCGCATTTTCCGGGCGTTTTTCGATGATGGCACGCTTCAAACGTATTAATTGTGTTCGATTGAGGTCACCTGTGATTGTCTGGTCCGATTTCAACAACTCATAATATAACGGCCCCTTCTGATCCCACCAAATACACAGCATAACCTTGGCGCCATGGATATTTGGCTTCGAGGTTGATTTGGCTGGTTGGCTGGGTTTCACGTATGACTTTTTGCGTTTGGCATTGTCATAATGGATCCATTTTTCATCCCCAGTCACAATCCGATGCAAAAATGATTTGTATTATGGCGCTCAAGCAGCATTTCAGACATACAGAAGCGCCGTTCAACGTCTCTCGGCTTCAACTCATAGGGGACCTAATTACCTTGCTTCTGAATGTACATATCCGGCGGCTTTCAAACGTTTCAAAATGGCTTGCTGAGTCACTCCCAACGATTTGGCAAGCTCGTCTTGTGTTTGACACGAATCCTCATCGAGTAGCTTCTCTAATTTTTCGTCTTCATACTTTTTTGGCTGTCCTGGGCATTCTTTGTCTTTGATGTCAAAATCGGCAATTTTGAAGCGTTTAAACCATTCAAAACACTGTATTTTTCCTAAAGTATCGTCGCCATAAACTTCTACAAGCAAACTATGACTTTCCGCAGCAGTTTTCTTTGCAAAAAAATGACCCAACAGAACCTCCCGCAAATGCTGTCTTTTTCTCGAATTTTCGAAGTTATTAATCGTGAAAAATAATAATGATGCACACAAGATAAAATTGTTTTGTTGACTGATTTTGACAGCTGTCAAATGTACCTTCAAAATGACATATATGTATATAAAGTTCGAGCTTTCACGATATTTGTTATTAGGGACATCCACCGTCAAATTCCGGTTTTTAGGTTGTACACCCAATAATTAAATATTGAGTTTTATTTCTAGTGTTCCATATGGATTCCTACAGGGTGTCTCTACAAAATGCGTGTATCTTTCAAAAACAGTTCAATGCAATACACAACACATAAATTTTAACTCAAAATCTGCACGTCTAAAAGCCAATTTCTTATGCTACTGTGTACCATACGACCTCTTTGTCTCACTACGACCCCCCGCCCCTCCTTCAATAAGCTGTATTTTTTCTTTCGCACAGTTTTTGTCTTCAAAACGTTTGCCACTGTGCGTTGCTGTTGCTGATAAACCCTGTGACAACCGACTGTTGTAACCTCATTCGTGCTGTCAATTTGGATGAACGTGTTGTGTTGGCAACATTGGCGTGAGCGTTTGTGTTTGACAAACTGCAAGGTGCTTATCAATCGGGGTGCATGTGTGATTGTGTGTGTGTGTGATTAACTGTACTACGTGCGCGTATGCATCTGACACATTTGCGTGCAAGTGTAGTTAGTGAGTGATATCGATGCTTCTTTTTCGTTTTTTGTTGAGTTTTTTATTTTGCCTGCATCCTTTTGAAACTGTCAAAGGATACAGTCGTGAGACAGAAGACGAAAAAAAAAAATTCAAAATCATGTGTATAATGAAACGTGTCAAGACTGTCAGTTATCAAAGTGAACAATGTACATACAGGTAAGCGGTGTGTCTTTGCATATTAGAGAGTTGCTTTTTTTATTAAAAATAATGGAGGGTTCTTCTGTTGTTTTTTCCATAAAATTCTCTTTCGAAATTAATTTAAAATTTATGCATTTTTTATTTTAAAATTTTTCTGCTTCAAACTTTGTTCCATTAAGTATACGCTTAAGTATTCTCATATCCAAAAATAGCCATTCAGTCAAGCCATCAGAAACGGCGTCAACTTCTTCATGGCTCATAAAATGTCACCCTCTATTGAGCATGCCAAATTTTAATGCAGCCATGTCGTATTTTATATTCCAATCTTTTTTTATAGATTTTTTCGCATGTCCTTTGACATAAAGGCAAAAGGCAACAAACTGTCGTCGTTTTTTCGTCTTGCTTAAAAGTTTTTTTGCTGAATTTTTGAATTTAAGCTGGTGTAGAGCAAGCTTTAGTTTGCTGCTCAGTAAGTGTGCAACGCGCACACGAATGCAACCATTATACGTAATGTCCTCTTAATGTGTGCTTTTGCGCCAAGTATGTCGTCGTTGCTGGTGGCTTTTAGTCTTTGACTATGTTACTAAATTTTGCTTAAAGTGTTGAAGTGCACGAAAAAAGCAAGTTTAAAATTTCGCGTAAAAGAAATTGTGCGGATAACAATTTAAGAAAATTTGGTCACATTTTAGGTAATAAATAATCATTGTATTTTGCAGTTGAAATTTATGCATTTTTTTTCCTTTTTCAATTGATTGCTTTTATTTACTGACAGTTAAAGGTATTCTATTTCATGGCAGCCTAAAATTACGCAATTAAAATATTTAAATTATTACTGCTGCTATTTGAGGAAAACTTTTAAAAATTGTTATTGCCTATTTTTAGGCACTGTTCAAATTTATTCTTACAGCCATGTCAAGCGATTTTTTTCTTTATTTTTATCAATTTGTTTGCTTTCCCACGCACAAATCTTTTGGCTATTAATACGCGTAATTATAAAATTTAGGAAAAAAATTATTTTTCATCATTAATCATTTAATGGGTAAGGGTAGACACTTGGCACTTTTATAGCAGAATCGAAGAAAAAACCGCCGCCAACCATTGCAAATTAAGTTTCTAAGAAAAAGGTTTAAAGGTAACCAGCGACAAGTTGAAGAGTTGCTTGAACACCAAAAAAATAGAAAAGTAAAAGAAAAGTGCTTATTCCGTATATCCTTAAAGCGTTTCATAAACGTCAAATTCTTCTGCAGCTCTGGAGTATAATTAAGTACAAAACATGAAACGACTTGAAAAAACATACCGTCCGTGCTTAAATATTTAAGTCAACTTACAAACCAGGGTGTTCAAGGGGACAATTAAAGTTAAGAAAACTGCTGCCAACCGATTTCTCCCCACATGTGATGAAGGATTACCACTGCTGTGAACTATAAGATAGATGTTAGTTGAAATCGAATGCTGAAAGGCTGTATCTGCGAAGTTGAGTTCTGTTCCCCTTTTTATCGCAAAAAATTTTTCTT
The DNA here is from genome assembly GCA_951812925.1 of Calliopum simillimum. NCBI lineage: Eukaryota > Metazoa > Arthropoda > Insecta > Diptera > Lauxaniidae > Calliopum > Calliopum simillimum. The sequence continues at coordinate 124,522,903 of OX638369.1, read as the reverse complement.
AGAGAGTAATCCCATAAAAAGTCAACAAAATTATAGAGACTGAATTCAGCTCAAAATCATGAAATCGTGGAACAATATATTTTTTTAGAAAAAACAAATAACAAAACATAAGTAAATTACAAAAGGGCTTTCTACTAATGACTTTTGTGTTTTTTGCAAAAAAAAATGTGTAGGCGATAAATCAAATTCCAATCAAAAGTCCAAATAACACAAAATAAAGCAATTTGTACGCCATGAATTTGCCCCCAACATAACAAAAACTTAAGTTATTTGGAATTTCGGAACGTTCTGAAGACATTGACCTCAACCTATGACAGATGTTGCATGTACATGAAAAACGCAAAAGAACAATAAATAAAACATAATAATGACTATAGGAAACAGGCGCTTAAGCTGCCACAAATATTGCTCAGTCCATACATACAAACTGACAAATATGTATACACACAATACTGAAATCAACACTTATTTTCTACATATAAGATTATTCTATAGTTTCCAAACATTTTGTTCAATAACTAAACCCCTAAATGATAAAATGGTGAAATTAAAAATAAAGGAATAAAAAATGCAGAAATGAAGAAATGATGAAATAAAGAAATAAAGAAATGAAAAAATTAAGAAATGAAGAAATGAAGAACTAAAGAAATGAAGAACTGAAGAAATGAAGAAATGAAAAAATGAAGAAATGAAGAAATGAAGAAATGAAAAAATAAAGAAATGAAGAAATGAAGAAATGAAAAAATAAAGAAATGAAGAATTGAAGAAATTAAGAAATGAAGAAATGAAGAAATGAAGAAATGAAGAAATGAAGAAATGAAGAAATGAAGAAATGAAGAAATGAAAAAAAGAGGAAATGAAGAAATGAAGAAATGAAGAAATGAAGAAATGAAGAAATGAAGAAATGAAGAAATGAAGAAATGAAGAAATGAAGAAATGAAGAAATGAAGAAATGAAGAAATGAAGAAATGAAGAAATGAAGAAATGAAGAAATGAAGAAATGAAGAAATGAAGAAATGAAGAAATGAAGAAATGAAGAAATGAAGAAATGAAGAAATGAAGAAATGAAGAAATGAAGAAATGAAGAAATGAAGAAATGAAGAAATGAAGAAATGAAGAAATGAAGAAATGAAGAAATGAAGAAATGAAGAAATGAAGAAATGAAGAAATGAAGAAATGAAGAAATGAAGAAATGAAGAAATGAAGAAATGAAGAAATGAAGAAATGAAGAAATGAAGAAATGAAGAAATGAAGAAATGAAGAAATGAAGAAATGAAGAAATGAAGAAATGAAAAAATGAAGAAAAGCGTAAATGATAAAAGCATTGAGTATATATTGCATCAGTTTTTGAGCAGAGTGTGGAATGAGCAAACTTTTAATTTTAAATCATATGATGGTCAAGAACGAAGGCCATCTTAACACTTTCTTAAACTTTGTAGCATAAGTCACATATGAAATGTTCCACACATATGGCTTAATGCAGATTAAATGAGTGCTTGACCTGCTAAATAGCCTTGCTTCTAAAAACATACTGCTGATATTTTTCTCTTGCTTTTTGAGGTTAACTGCGGGCAATCATTAGCCGCAAATCTTATGCGCAAACATGGCCAAGATGGCGGCAGCAACGATGGCATCAACTTTTTACGCGTCAATGTTAAATTATGAGGTTGTTTATTTATTGCCTCAAATTCTTTTGATGGCTTCATTCGTCCGTTCGTTAGTTTGTTGGCTGCGGCATTAAAAGTTAACAGTAAGTTATTTAGCAACAATAAGCACTAAAACACACAGACATAAAATCACAAATACACAAACAAAAAGGAAACTCATCACTAAAGCCAATAGCGCGAGCGGCATCACACAAAATATGGTGGAAGTTGTTAACGTAATTTATTGCCCAGCCAAGAGAGCGCGCGCCTACCCGCACACCGCATACACTTGATAATCAATAAAGAAAAACTTTTGATTTTTTTTTGTTCCTTTGTGTTGTGTGAATTCTCCTTATAGTCTTCATTTAGTTTCACATTTTATTGTTGTGTTTGTATTTGTGTGTGTGTGTGTGGGTGTATTGATGTTGTTTAATTCAACTTCAGAAGTTTGCTGCCTACTTTGTAGGGCTGTTGCTGCAATCAGCAGCAATTAAACATTAGAAATTCTTGCTGCGTTATCGGCAGCACATTAAATTTAGATTTTTGCTGTTGAAAACATTTGTAAGTATATATGCAAATGGCGCACATATATGCCTATGGGATTGTGTTTTTTTTTATAGTTGTGGCTGATTTAATTTTCCTTCTTTATACAGTCCCAGTTGTGACCAATATTTCATTTGCTGCATCATCGTTGACCCATTTCTTTTTTATTTATTTTCTACTTTATTTAATACTTGCAAGCTCTTTTTTCTAAAAACCTAAGATGTATCCATTTGTTCTTGCAATTTTTCACAATCACAAATATTCAAATCACGTGTTGCAAGCGCATTACATTACATTTCACCACAAATAGTGAAACACATTTTTCCTACATTTAAATTCTGGTGAAAAATCACAGGACATAAAAATAAATTTGTATGTTATACGACTGGCAATGGCCGAGAGACGCCGCTGAGCAACATTTTGTCATAGTTTTGTTGTTGTGTTTTGTTGTACGTTCTTTTGCTGCTTTTACATTTTGCTGCTTTCTGGTTGAAAAATGCACGTTTTATTGCAGTCAACCATAAAACAGCAATTTAAATTTTATACATACACCTATACATATACACAACTGCAAATATATACAACACATACAAGAAAATACAATTTACAACAATACAATAGCGTATACACACACACGCATACATAGGTGAAGCCAAAAGTGGCAGCAGCTGTAAAAGTTTTTTGGTCACAGCAATAAAATACTTTGAAACACTTCAAAATACAATAACAACAACAACAGCCGTAGTGAAAAATCAAGCAAAATAACTACAACTGCAAGTGAAAAATGTGGCAACGTAGTAAACGATACAACATGAAAAATAAAGAAAAATTTATATTTTATTGCATACTTACTGGCGCGTTTGCTTTCTTTGTCACAAAATTTTGCATCCGCTGCAATGCAAAAATTAGCTCTACACTTTTATTTGATTTTTTTTTTTTTTTTGGGGGGGGGGGCAAGAGGGTACAGTTTTTTTCGATTTTTGTTTAAAAATTAAAATCTTTATATTGTCAGAAGCCAGAAAAAAGCAAAATGAAAAAAATCTATCAAGCGTCAGTGTTGGTTAAAGGTTTGAGTTACTTGAAAATTCGAGTTTTATACCCTACATTCAGGGTACATTCACTCTTATATGTCGTTTGTAATGCTGAGAAGAAGGCGTGACAGCTAATGAAAAGCATATACATTATCTTAATCAGCGTCGTCTCCTGAGTCGATATAGACATTTATGTCCGGTTGGCTGTCTGCCTGTAGAAATATTTTTCACGAAAAAGTTGAGCAAGCTAATGCAACGAAATTTAGTACACTGCCTTCGAAGTAAAAGTTAATTTATGGGATTGAATATGAACGAAATCTGTTGACTGGCATGACTACCGCCCATGCAAAAAATTTATTTGAAACGCGATTTTATGAGCACAAATATATAACACTTCAGCATACGCAAAAGTTTTACAGTAATCATTTAAGTGCAGGAGTTATTTTGCATATTCAGTGCATGTGATCACATGCACAAAAATATAGAAGTTTTTGACGACTTTTCTATGACAATTGAATATTTCATTCGAATACTAAAAAACCAGTTTTAACCGACAAATATTCTACATCACTAACTCTAACCCAAGCACAATTTGCAAAGCATCACACGCTAAATAAAATGTTGCCACTTTAGTGGTGTTGGTGGCAGCAGCAGTTCATTCTTTTTAATTGCAAAGACGAAGGTGACGGGCATCAATGGATTTTTAACTAGGCCAGCAAAACCAATACAGAGCGAGAAAGAGAGAGAAATGTACAAATATACAACTACACCCACACAGATAAAGTGTGAGAAACCAAAGAGCAGTGGCAACAGAAATTAAACAACATCAAGTTAAATTGTTGCAGATTTTATGGCGTACTGAAATGCTTTTTCGGTTAAGAGGTCTGCTGGAAATGGTTTTTTCGAAAAAGGGGTTGTTATTACTTTTGCTGCTTCTTTGCAGTATTTCATTTAGAATTTAAGTTTTATTCTTTTATTAAACAGCTGTTGAGATTATTAATTTGTGGCAGTGGCGGGAAATGGAAAGAGATCTCGTAAGATGAAATGAAATGATTGCATAGTAAAGAGGGAATGTAGGCTAAAGATGTCAAAGCAACTTTACGTATTGCAACGGAGAATTCTTAAATTGATGTAATGGTTAAGTCTTTAAATAAATAAAAGTTTCTAGAGAAAGTGAGATGAAGTTTAAGAAAAAGATTTGCTTCACCTAAAATTTTTGAAAACTTTGCTATCAATATTAGTGTATCAGCAGCAAACGTTTATCAAACTAAGGTCTCTAAATACTAAGCATAAAATATTTATTGCTTGTGTCTCTTAAAAGACCTCATTGTGTCATACGTTTTCTCCAAAGGACTGCACGGCGGTTTTTTTATTAAGTCATCGATGGGTTCTTGTTCATGCGGTTACTCAAATCATTCCCTACTTGGGCATTGGCGGCAAGTAAAAATCTAAATACCATAATAGCACAAACACATGAGCACACTCATACACTCATAAGTGCATATATTCAAAATAACTGCTGTCATTAATATCAAATGTGTGATTGTGTAAATTGTCGTAGCAGCTGTTGCTGCAGCCAAATTGTACGACAATGACTTAGAATAACAACAGCAATGTCAACGGCAACAGCAATACAAGCAATACAAGCAATAACATATGCTCTGAAGTGTCGATTTTTTGTTTTTTATATCCTTAACAAAGTCAACAACAACAATAAAAATATTTAAATAAAAATAAAAGAAAACCAAAAATTTTATTTCCGTATGCAAAAAGTTTCTTGCAAAAGATTGCTGTATTGCATAATGTTCTTAACCCATTTTTTCAGATTTTAAATTTTTTCTTTGATACTTAGTATTTGACTTCAAGAGAGTATTGTTGCAATGGTCGGAAATAGTTGGAATAAGGACTTCCTCTTTATTTGCCATTGAAATGATTAATTTTAATTATTTGCCACCTTGGAACCAATTTGGCTACCCTTGGGAATTACAGGAGAATATATTCCTCGGAACTAATGAATGACAGTTGTGACTTCAGCGGAGTTTTTAAAGAATTTAAGATTCAGGAATATTATGATAGCATATTTAATAAATCAAATAGAACAAAAGTGTTAGGTCATTAGACAATTCAAGAAGAGTTAAAAATAGTATCCTCTCGAAAACAAAATATACTGGAAAGTTTTGACTTAAAACTGTGTGAATAGTGGAAAAATTCCAGAAAATTGTAGTTGCTATCTAGTTACCTTGCAAATTGGACGAGTCTAGTGGAAGGCTTTATCATCAAGTGAAAATGCAGAACATAAGAAGGAGTAGGGTGTTTTTATTTATTATTGGTTTCAAAGAGTTCAGTTATAGAACACTGATTTAGTAGTTTTACCTGAAAAATTTTTCAGGAGTTTTGAAATTGAATGGTTTTATAAATTCCAATGTCTTCTTTCTGAATTTCAACTTTGACACTTGGTATGATATGTCATCGATGTCAGCAGAATAGCATTGCCAAATGTTTTTTTGTGCAAAATGTCTAGGGTCTTGGGAAAAGTCAACTTTGCAAACCGAGAATGTCAACGATATCAAAATACAAAAAACATTCTTTCAGGAAGGGGAAATCCCATTTATAAAATATACACTACTTCTAGTGCACCCTCTCTGAGGGCATCTTGGAAATTTTTTTTGCAAAAAGTTTGTGTATCTGACCTGTTTTGTAATCCGCGTGGTTTCAACTACTTTTCATTTCGCAAGTATTTCGTTAAAACTGGTGAATCAAATGAAATTATATTTTCAATAACAATATAATATTTTTTTGTGTAGAGCATGTGATTTTCCACATATTATTCCATCAATAAGCTATCGAAATGAAAAGTAATTGGAGCCACACAGATAACGGATCATATTTGTATGTTTAATAATAATTCAAAATATTTGGAAAAATCTAAAAAAGCTTTGAGAAATTAATTTGAAGAATGCTTAAAGAACTTTAAAAATTTTGAAAATGTAAAAAAAAAAAAATAAACAAAAGAATTGAAAAATTCATGATTTTGTGATGAAGCTTTTGCAAGGCCGAGGTCTTGGCTCACCGGTGGCCAAGGTTCGCGTCACAAAATATTTTTATTTTAAAGAAAGGATTAACAATTATTATTAGTTCCGTTTAAATTGAATATAACACAGGTTTTCGTTCTTTTATTTATTTTATTTACAAATTTCTTAAAATTACGGTACTCTATGTACAGATTTGCGTGCGTTACAATTTGATTCGAACGTCCGGCCTATACATTATCGGCTTGGCTCAATACCGTTACAACGGAATATCCCTGGTTATTATGCTTTCTCACTCACAGATTATCGGCTTGGCTCAATACCGTTCTAACTAAATGGCAATATTTATTACGATATCTCACTCTCACAGTATCGGCTTGGCTCAATACTGTTCTAACTAAATGCCACTATTTATTACGATTTCTCACTCTCGCAGTATCGGCTTGACTCAATACTGTTCTATCTGAATACCGCTAATTACTATCGTTTTTCCCTCTCACAGTATCGGCTTGGCTCAATACCGTTCTAACTATATGCCACTAGTTTCTAGGTTCAAAGTTTCGGCTTGGCTCAATACCATGCTAACTAATGCCACTAACTACTAAGTATGCTCACCACCTTTACTCGCTGCCGGTCGCCGCTCGAATGATAATATTTTCTGCCTGCACTAAGTTTAAAATCATCCCAACTCACCTCGGTGTGGTGAGTGTACAACTGATTGCGGTAACAGCTGTTGACTGGTGTTGCCACATGTTACTAAAACTATTGTACTTAATGTATTAAACTATCGTACAACTATTTTGTTGGTTTTTTTCCTCAAATTTCTTATTATACTAATTAACATAATTGAAATACGATGCTAATCATATTAAATCAATTCAAATTCAATGTTCGATATAAAATAAATATATGCAGGCATCAAACGAGCGCCCAGCGACTTGTTACCTCACAATTTTATTATATGACCAATATTGTTTCTATTCAGTATGTGAAATACATATATTGGGTTTTACGGTCTTTTTTTCGGTCACATAAATATCGTCGTCCTAACGGATTCCTTCGAAAAAGGTTAAATCCAATAGCCGGATAGTTGGGAATATTATAAAAAACGTATGTTTTATTTACATCAAATTAATGTGAACCAAAAAACCAGAGAAGTTTTTTGTTTTCAAAACAGTTGAAAGATATTCAAAAAGTCAGAAAATGCTGAAAAATTTTGTTAAATACAGAAAATGTCAAAAACAAAAAATTTAGGCTTCTAAAATAAAATTAAAGAAGCTGCATTATTTCAAAACTATTGAGTTTATAACGAATAGGCTTGATATACTTTGAAAAAATCTTAAAAAAGTTGAAAAGATCAAAAAGTTTATAAAAAGTTGAAGAAAAGTTCACAATTGATGAAAAAACAGCTAGATGTTGGAGAATTATATACCCGAAAAATAAAAAGAAAAAATTTGTACATGTTGAATAATTTTGAAAAAAATGTTGAAATCGAAGATGTAGGGGGTTATCGTGAATAAATATTCCTGGGGAATTTTCTCATACTAACGTGCATTCTCTGTTGCAGTTTAAAAAAATTTCTCGGAAATCTTGATTTATGATAACCCCCGAAAAAATTTTGGAATGTCACAAAAATGTTGAAAGTATTTAAAAACTTATTGGAAAAGTCAAAAAGGTTCAAAAATTAGATTTTTTAAGAAATATTAAAAAAGAAGAGTAGTGCCGATAAACATGAAAAATTTTGAAATATTCTAAGCTTCGATTTTAAGCTTGATGTGGAAAATTTTGGATTATTGGTTACCCTACTAATACCACTTTTTGAGAAATGTGCCAATCTGCTTGACAATGTTCTAGGAATGCAATGACTTTTAGCCAGAAATAACAAGACATGTCTTAAATTTAGAAGCAGTTGACAAGAGTTTAAAGCACATGCATGCATATCTACATATGTATATGTAAGAATATAGATAAGTGTGAATGTAAGTATGTGTAAACGCATTTCGCTAACAAGACGCATGCATGTGCGAACAACATGGCGTAATACAAGCAAGCAACTTTTCCAGCGATAAAAAGTTCTTGTTGCCGTTGCTGTTGCTTTTGCTGTTCTACTTGTTGTTGCTATTACTTTTGAGCATAACTTTTTGGCTGACTGTCTAGAGAGCTGATTGTGTAAAGCGCGCGCTGCAAATGCTGTAGGTAAAATGCAAACTTTTGGTGCTTGGTACCAAAAGAACTTGCAAATTTCAACAATTTCTAATGCCGCGCAGCAATGTTGTTTTCGCTCCTTTTACTGGGAGTTACTTAATTTTTGCATTTACTGTTTTTCATTTTGAAAATTTAAAGTTTTTCGTTTTTATTGCGGATACAGCGTCTACAAAATTGAACAACTATTGAACGTTGATTGTTTTTCGAAGTCGAAGTTGGCAGTTTTCAGCAAATGAGTAAGCTAATCTCGTGTAGCTTGTGAACATTTCCGCTATGAAGGTGCTAGTGTTTTTTGGAAAATTTTTAAATTGTTTCTTTTTTTTTTTGAAATTTTGTACATTCGTTCAGTTTAAAACTTTGCGTTGCCAAGTTTGTCTTGCAGTTGCTGGTGAAAATTATGTTTTTATACAATGCAAAGTTTTGTTGTTGGCAAGTAGGTAACTTTGTTGAAAGCTTTCAAAAGTCGAAAATTTTGTACTTTTTTTTATGCTATTTTTTAATTGATGAAGTGAAGTTTAACAAGTTGCAGCATTTTAATTTTATTTTATCGTAAGGAATTTTTAGCAGCAGCTTTAATTAAGTTTCTTGCAGTTTACGCCAGATGGGCGCTTCTTAATTTGTATTCCGGTGAAAAGAAAAAATCTCTCGGTAATGCAGTTGGTAATAAGCAGTTAAGTGAAAGTGGTAATGAGTACGAGTATTAGTTGGAAAAAAGTTCAGTAAACTAATTTTGGGAAGTATGAATTTCAGAAATTTTTAATTAAAATATAATAAAGAGTACAGTAATATCTTTTCATGGAATTCGTGAGTTTGTTAGAGTCATCAGTTGAACGAAAAAGAAATTAAAACGAAATTCCAAAGGACAGATAGGACAAAAAATGTTCATCAGATTTTATAAAGTAAGAAATTCACCATAACGGTTGTGTTTTCTAAGTTGAATCTTGGATATAACCAATTGCCCACTAAATAAATTTTATACAGTTTTTTTTTAAAGAAAACCTAATTTTTCACATACTTGAATATTTTTTTTCAAATATAATATTTTTCTCCCGCTTGTCCTATAAATAACCTCGTTGAGCTAAATACAAAAGTACACTGTGACATCGTTTCCTTACTGTTGACATAAAAAACATCCTGCCTGCTTATATTCCCTTTATATTGCGGATATAAGTGCACAGTAGAGTATTTGTAAGTTTCCATCTACTTTAACTTAATTTGATGAATATATACGCACACATATACATACAAACAGCATACATTAATGGTTTCGAAGTGAAGCATGTTATGTTGCTGCTTGCAAGTAAGTATGGTACGGTATGATACAGTATGGTATTTGTGTTGGGTTTCTTTTTCTTGAGAAATATTTTTCTTGATTTTTATTCTGTAAAAGTTTTAGTTTTTTCTTTGTTCCTCTTACTGCTCAGCATTTATTGTACTTGCATTGCATTTATCCAACTGCATTTAAGCAAACGTTGATATATATGTATTATGCGTGTCTATATGTATGCTACACACATATATATTTCAACTGTAAACTGCTGCACCACCAGCAGCAGCTATAGTTTTCAAACATCCATCTTCCATAAAAACATCTTTTCAGTTTTGAAATTCAACTCTTACAGTTGCTTGCTCATTTTACTATTGCAAAAGGATGTGTAGCTTCGTACAAATAGGATCTTGTTATTTTAGGTTTTTTTTTTTTTTTTTGTTTTTAAAGGAAAAAACGTTTTCAACAATTTTATCTCTCAATTTTAATCTATTGTTTTCATCAAACATTCAACTGAAAATGACAGTTTGTGCAAAAAGTTTGTTGCACTTTAGGGTATGATTTCACTGTTTCTGAATAGTATGAAAAAATGTTAAAAAATTCAAAAAATGTTTAAAAAGTTTGAAATTATTCCAAAAATGTTGATAAGTTTGAAAAAATTTTGATAAGTTTGAAAAAATGTTGAATTATGGAAAATTTGATGCGAAAGTCGAAAAATGTTTCAAAATGTTGCCAACCGGTTGACATGATTGAAAAATGTTGAATAATAATACAAAAAATGTTGCAAGAGTCGAACATTGTTTTTAAATGTTGCAAAATGTTTTCAAGAAGCTGAATATTGCGAGAAATGTTGCAGAAGACGAAAAATGTTTGAGAAATTGCAAAATGTTGATAGTTCTATAAATGTTGCAAAAGTCGAAAAATCCTTTACAACTTGCAAAATATTGCAAAAATCAAACCAGCTTAAAAAGTTACGAAATGGGTAAATATTACTGTAAATGTGGCGAAAGTCGAAAAATATTAAAAAATTTGTGAAATGCTGATAAAAGGTTAATATTCGAAAAATGTTGCAAAAGTCGAAAATGCTTATAAAGTTCCAAAATGTTGCAAAACTCGAAAGATGTTTAAAAAGTTACAAAATGCTACCGTATGGTATTAACCCTTTTTACAAAATACGAAAAAAAGTTGCAAAAGTTTTAGTAATACCTACGAAAAATGTTGCAGGAGTCGCAAAATTTTTTAAATATTGCAAAATGTTGCAAAGATGATAAATACTACGAAAAATGTTGCAATAGACGAAAAATGTTTAAAAAGTTGAAAATGTTGTAAATAATAACAGAAATGTTGCAAATTACGAAAAATGCTAAAAAAGTTGCAAAATGTTGCAAAAGTGTTTGTAATACGAAAAATGTTGCAAGAGTCGAAAGTTTTTTTCAATGTTGCAAAATGTTGTTAAGATGATGAATAATCCGAAAAATGTTGCAAAAGACGAAATATGTTGCAAGAGACGAAAGATGTTTTAAAAGTTTATATATATTGCTAAAAGGTTAATAATACCTAATATGTTGCAAGAGACAAAAAATTGTTAAAAAGTTGGAAAATGTTGCTGAAGGGTTAATAATACGAAAACTTTTGTCAAAATACGAAAAAAAGTTGCAAAATAATGCTAGAGTGTTAATAATACGAAAAATGTTGCAAAATTCGAAAAATGCTAAAAAAGTTGCAAAATGTTGCTAAAAGTTAATAATATTGAAAATCATGCAGAGTTGTTGTTAAGATGATGAATAATACAAAAATATTGCCAAAGACGAAAAATGTTGTAAAAGTTGAAAAATGTTTAAAAAGTTGCAAAATGTTGCAAAAGTCTTAGTAACACGAAAAATGCTGCAGGAGTCGAAAAATTTTTTAAATGTTGCAAAATGTTCAAATTCAAAAAAATGTTGAAAAAGATGTAAAATGATTCAAGAAATCCAAAATGTTTCTAGACAGTTAATAATACGAAAAATATTGTAAAAGTTGAAAAATGCTCAAAAAGTTTCAAAATGTTGTTAAAAGACGAAAAATGCCGAAAAATTTGCGAAATGTTGCTTAAGGGATAATAGTACTACAAATGTTGCAAGGGTTGCAAAATTCTTCAAATGTTGCAAAATGTTGTTAAGATGATGCATAATACAAAAAATGTTTTACAAAATGCTTAAAAGTGGCGAATTGTTTATAATACGATGAATGTTGCAAGATTGGTAGGATTCAAAAAAAAAAATTAATAATACCAAAAAAATGGCAAGTGCCTAATGATTTTCATCAAATGCAAAATATTGCTAAAGGTTTGATATAGCCAAAAAACTTGAATAACACTAAAAATGTTGCAGTAGTTATAGTCTGAGATTAAATTGTTCACAATTAATTGCTTGTCCTGTAAATATAAAGCCTAATGCACCATTGCACATTGCAAATAAATGTCAGCAATAAATTATTGCATACAATTGTGCACCAACACAAAAATTGGTATGTAACATTGGTTTTCAAAGATAATGCTATGCAAGTTCTTCTTATTTGCGTAAAACAAAGCAAATTAATTAAGAAAAAAAAAAACAAATACACGTGTAGCAAAACTAATGAAAAAAATTAACATTAAAAATTAAGGCCTAAAAGTGTGCAACTTTTTTTTTACAATTCCATTGCATATTTCATAAGCAACATTGCCATCTCCCATTAGTATACATTTTTAGCTTATAATTTTTATTGCGCTTGTTGCTGTACATTACATTTTGTAAGCGACGGCAAAATGAACGTTGACAACAACAGCAACAAGAACAACAACAGTGAAACGTCTCTTAAGAATGCAAGGCATTGACACAAGAGAATTAAAATAGAAATAAAAAAATCGTGTTTAAAGTAGGAAATGGCGAAAGAAAGGTTTTAAAAAAATAAAACGGACAAAAAAAATTTCTTAAATAGGATAAGGGCTAGCAAGCGTAAAGAACCTGTAGCTAAAGTGGTTGCAGCACAGCAACAACAACAACAACAACAATTGTAATGACTACAACAGCTGCAATAATAAAAAATTTAATTGCACTGCTGTTGTCGGCGCGCGCTATCTTTTGTGAATTCGACGCAAAATTCATTTTGTGTTGCATACTTTTGTGCGCATACAGTCAGTTTTTTGTAGTTGTTGCCTGGTGTCGTTTCAGATTGCCGCTGCTGCTGCTGTATTTTTATAATTCATTGCTTGGTACACTTGTTGACACTCTTCTTTTGCATACTTTTCAGCTGCAGCAGAAATGCACGCAAGGATTTTTTTGTATATTTTTTTAACTTTCTGTGCTATTTTTCTTTTTCTTGCAGTGCTTTTGACTTGAAGTGAGCTAACAAAAATAAGAGAAAGAGAGCGAAAAAAAGTTTTGTATAGCGCACATTTCATTTTTATTAAAATTTTTATGCTTCGACACAAGTGGGAATTCATTTTCATTAATTATAGTTCTTTTTTCGTTTGCATTTTTTTTTCGTCCTTTTGTTGTCAAGTGACTGCTTGAGTAAATTGCATTTTATTAACAAAAAAAAACAGAGGCCATAGCGCCGAAGACAGCGCAAAAAACACGTTACAAGCGTGGATAAATGCTGCTTTGCATGCTTGCGCTGTGTAAGAATATTTGCATGTCCTTTTTTATTGTGTTGTGTATATAAGCGAATTGCGCTTTAGCTTTGTATTTATTTTGGTAATTGTAAAAGTGACTGCCGCGCGGCGCACTTGTAATGTCTGCTGCAGTTAATTATCTACAGTTATTTGCCGCAAGTTGTGCAGAAAGTTCATTGACACCAGTGCAGACAGTGCGCTTGAGTGTAGGGCACACAAAAGTATGCACTTGATTTTTTAATGTAGTTATGACTTTTTGAGTGCTGTTTTTATAATATAAACAACGAGGAAAAACTTAATTCATTAGTTATTTAAATAAAATTTTAAGATTTAATTTATTTTCAATCATTCACTATTTGTGCCAACATGTCGTATGCGTTATATTGTATAAAATTTAATGTTTTGCTTTACATTTTACAAATGCTCTTATTTGCTTAGTACAATTTATAATTTAAATAAAAATTTGAATCTCCATAAGTCATTAGTGTATGAAATGCTTTTTGCCATTTTAAACAAAATTGCTTCAGCGAGTTTTGTGATACCACTATACAAACATACAGAATTTCAGTCATTAAGCTTGCATTTTTGTATTTATTTTGGTTGTTGACCAAAACATTTAATTGTTTTATGTTGGCATGTATCATATGATTTGCTTTTTTTTTGGTCATTTAGCCAAACATTCATTTGCATAATAATTACTATGAATGCTTCAACATGTTGTAATAGATATGTTCGTTTCGTTTGGGCCCTACATATATTGGTGTCGCTGTTATGAAGGCCAATGCAGTAAAATGACAAATTTTAATTTGATATTGGTTGTATTTTTTTTACTTTCTTTTGGCTTGTAACCACATTTCAAAATCAGCATATTGATATGTGTGACCTCAATATGCCATATATTATGATTTTACTAATTTGGAATATTTTCAAACAAATATTTGGCTACTGAAATTACAACGCAATTTAATAATTTGATTTTGTTTAGCAATGGCATTTAGATTTACTTAACCCTCATCTCCCCAACATATTTTTAGCAACACAAGTCCACATCATGGGTAAATTTTACCCATAACTTAAAACCATTCTGTTTTGGTCAATATCCCAAATTTTTAACGAAACTTAGTTATTTCTACTTTAACAATCTAATACCAAGGTGAATTGAAAGGAAAATAAGTCATATCTGTTGTTTTTTACATATATTTCAAGAAAACTTTGAAAATAAATAATTTTAACATTAATTCATTGGCAATTTTTTGAAACACAAAAAAAAAAAAAAACTTAATGTTTTTTGTAACAAATTACATTTTTTATATAAATAAAATAAACTATTTTTATATTATTATCAATTCAATTAAATAACATTTCAAAATTTTTTATACAAGCTCATAAAAATGTACCAAAAAAATAAAACAAATAAGGATGTGCATGTACTGCAAATCATAGCCCTATGCTCAGAGCAAAAAGGTTTTTTACATCAAATTCAAAGGTTTTTAGTTTTTCGGTCTTTTTTTGCCGGACATTAGAAACATCTGACAGGTATTTCTAGTACAACATTGGTTGTTTTCAGAGTGGACTAAAAGTACGAAAAATTTTCATTATAAGCTCCTTCAAACTTTTTCGAAGTTGTGTGATTTGGTATCTGCTTTTTAACTTTGGCTAAAACAATGAGAATTCAATGTTTTTCAAAATTCTAATTATTTCGTCGTCATGTTTTACTCTTTTACGTGCCATTTTTCACTATTTTCAATCAAAACGAAAAAAAAAAAAACTTACATAAGTCCACAACATGGGTAAAATTTACCCGAAAAAAAAATTAAAACGCTATACCTCCGACAACAGACGACGACCGCTTGCGACAAAGCCCACAACAAAAGGAGAATACAGTGAGGTAATTTACATGCGCTTACTTCGTTTTTTTGTTCGTTTTTTAGCGAATTATTACGAAAACAAACTTCGCATGGGTAAATTTTACCCATGATGTGGATTTGAGTGTTAATTATGAGGCAAGAGAATGTAACATTTTGAGTGGAAAAATGTGTTTTCTCTTAAATGTACAGTAGATAGTATCACAAAAAAAAGTTTGAATGACCGCCCTCAGTTTGAAAGCTAATATTGAAAAATTTTTAAAGAAAAAAACCTTTTTTTTTTCGGCCTCTAAATTCGATGCAGTTTTGTTTTTTATATTTATCTCCGCCATTTAACGTCCGATCAACAAGTTTGGTATATCGTTGTAAGTGCCCAAACATGGGCTACGTTTCTTTTTTAAAAATCATTTATATCAAAGATTTTGTATACTAGTTGTACTCTTTATCTCAGTTTCTACCACCCCAAGGTGCCAAGAACTCTTCACAAAATTGAGGTCCATAAAAAATCATAAAATTTATCTCTGCAAAGTTTCCAGAAATTGTTGAAGTTAAAGAAGCTAAGTATAGCGCATCCAAAACCTCAGTACCAAATATGAAAAACAGAACGTTTTAAAAGCGAAAGTCGCCCCCTAAAACTATGCGATATTCTTTTTTTTTAAGATTTGACATTTTGAACAGTAAGCAATAAAATGAAAAAAAAAAAATCTTGCATAGCTTTAGGGGACGAGTTTTGTATTTTGAAACATCCTGCTTTTCATATTTTGCACTGAAGTTTTAGATTCGCTATAACTTCTTAAATTTCAACAATTTGAGTAGACTTTGTAGAGACAAATTTTATGATTTTTTTGCACTTTAATTTTGTGGAGCTATTTTAGCACCTTAGGGTGGTAGAAACTGAGATCGTAAGTATCACTATGCGAAAAAAACATTTGAGATAAATAACTTCTATGAATGAAAGGAAATAAGTTTTTACTAAATTGAAATAAAACGTTTCCACAAATTAAAACTTTCTTGAGTATAGTTTTTAACAATATTTTATTGCCGATGAATGGCAAAGGACAAAAACCCGAAATAAATATCTTCTAATTAATTGTTTTTTGTTGTTTATATTATAAACATAAATCGATACTCACTTTTAAATTGTTGTGGAATAATCTTATCTGTTTTAAAGTGAGTATATACTTATATCGATACATCCAACTTGAGTTACCAACTTTTACGCGACAGCGTTTTTCGAAATTTGCACATTTGGTTCCATCTTGTGTCAAATTTTGGTACCTCTAGCTTGAAATTTGAAGGCCTGGGAGGTATTTTTGAAGTCACTACCTAAATTTATTTTATGTAGGTTTTCATACAAAAAAAAAAAAAAGTTAAAATACAAAAATGCTCATAACTAAAACTGCGATTTTTGAGTTACCAACTTTTACGTTGGACGTATCGGTATGTTTTTGCATATATGTATAAATGTGTATCAAATATAGCTAACGAATAATAATATGAAGTATATAGTATTGAATCCGCGGATATTTTTTTGAAAAGATTATATATCAATGAATAACATTAATATTAATCCCGCACAAATGAAGATGTATGTAAATGCATAATACTTATTATATTTTAATCAAATATATACATATATAAAAATGTATATGCTTTAATTGTCTTTATTGAAGTGAAACTTTTTTGGCCGCGTTGGGTATAACTATCAAGGCCGCGAGTCATTTTTGCAAGATTTTGTTTTGCGTCTCGCATAGAATCCATTTTGATGAAATTTTCGGAAGTAGGTGTAGAACACGAAAACTATTTATTTCTAGTTTTTTAAGGACACCCGAAACTCTATATAGTCAAATCAAAGAGTATCTACTGGAAGGAAAAAATCTATGACGGAGTATCAACAAGCTACAATCGAATCATTTTCTGGCACACCCGAAGGCCTCATAGTCAAACTCCAAAAGTTTATAGAATTGTTGAAAAGAAATCATGGTGCAACAATAAAAACAACAACAACAACAACAACTATACAGGCTAACAAAACAAAAAATGCAAATACAATTGACGTCAACAGCAAGCACTTGACAGCAACATGCAACATATTGTCACTTAAACTGTACACAATAACAGTAGAAAAGCAGTGGCAGCGTTTACATTTAGCAACAACAAAAAGTAAACAAAAGCAGCACCAACAACAACAACAACAAAAGATAACTTCAAGTGTTGCACTCCAAAGTGTCTGCGGTGATGTTGGTGACGCAACAACAGCAACAGCAACAAAACAAAAAATGCTACACCATCACTACCACATAATCACGTGATATACATAAGCAACTGTTGTGACACGTGCCGCCAACAAAAAACTAAAAATAAAAAATATGTAGGTGAAGCGTATGATGCTTTAAAAGCAAAAATAAAAACAAAAAAAAAAAAGTTTAAAAAAAGAAACACTGCAACAAAAAATAAACAATTTTCTTTTTTTTTTCTTTATAAATTTAAAACATTTGTTGCATATATGAAGGGGCGCCTGAGGATAACTAAGTCTGTTGTTGATGTTGCTGTTGTTGCTGCTGCTATCACACGCTTCAATTCAAGTTGTGAAAAAAACAAAGAGCAGCAAGTGGTTGACGTTGGACAGGGGATGGTGGTGGTGTTGGTGGGGAAAAAGTGCTGCTGATGATGGTTTCTGCATGGTAGTGGGGGGTCAATTGTATGACTACACTTTCACTGCAATAAAGTATGCTTTAAAGCAAGTGAAGCGTTGCTGAAGCAATATTTAAGTATCTATATTGACAATAGGGTGAATTGCGCCAATGCTTATAAGAGGCAAAGATAAGATCTGATACAGATAAATGCCTTAGTAATGCGGCTTTATCTCAAAATTAATTTCATAAGAAAAGCTTCATAACATATTCTATGCATGCAACATAGTTCAATAACCAAAAAGTTTGCACTCTATAAAGTTGCATAGCTGAGCCCCGATTTAAGGGTGAATTCACCATAACATGCCTTACTTTCTCTACAACTATTTTTTTTTATTTTTTATTATTCGTAGAATAGAATACAAAGACCTTGATTTCTGAAAACTTTTTAAAAAATGAACATAAGCTTTAAGGGTTGCCATATGTTTTTTTATTGTAAGCTTATCTTAAAAAATATATTTAAAAAATTTATAAAAAGTTTAGTCCAAAACTAATTAAAAAACATAAATTTTAAGGGTTGCTACATAGTTGTTCTAAAAAATTTTTGTTTAAATCCTACTTTCTTTGAGTAAATTTAAATTTCTTAGGTTAACCGAACCGAAATAAAAACCGGATGGCTTTTTGAACAATTTTAAAAAAGTTAGTCTGAGTCAAAAAAAAAAACTTAAGATTTAAATAAGATTTTCGAAAATAGCCAGGTGGCAACCCTTAAAATTTATAATAGATTTTTGAAAAGTTTCTTTCAGTATCTTTAGATTAAATTTCAATTTTGAACATAAATGGTTTAAGCAAAAATTAGAAAAAAATATCAGGTGGCAACACCGAAATTTTTGTACAATTTTGAAAAAGTTTATCTCAGCGTTACTCAAACCGGAAACTTAAATTTTGTCAAAAAAGTAAGAATTATATCAGATTTTCAAAAATTATAAGGTGGCAACCCTAAAATTTGATGTTTGAGTTTTAAAGAGTTTATTTCACAGCTTTTTTTTTTTAAATAAATGGCTTAATCAAAACTAACAAAAAAACCGGGTGGCAACACCAACAGTTAAAAAAAAGTTTATCTGAGCGATTATGAAACCAACAATTTCAATATAGTCAAAAAAAGTAAAAATTAAAAAAGATTTTCGAAAATAACCACGTGGCAACCCTAAAATTTATGTCGGTGCGTTATGCAGTTTATGGACAGCTCCTAATCATAAAAAGGAAAATTAGTTCAACAAGTCTTATGTACTAACCAACAGACAATAATATCTTGCAAGCGAACCATTCTTTCAGAGAAAATTTAACGGGAGAATTACTATAGAGGAGAATGACAAAATGTTGTAAAAACAGTAATATCACAATGAAAATAACAATAACTTTAAAAAAGTTAAAACTGGTGTATAGCCACTCTAATTGTTTAATTATATAAAGATAAAAGAATATTTATTGTAATATTACAAAACATACAGGAAGAATGACACACGCTTGCGTTCTTTACAAAATTTCTAATTTAAAAAAAAAAAAACGCACTAACATTTTCTACCGAAAAACCAAAATTGACTGAGCTGAAAATGAACTAAGTCTATTCTTTCGCTTCACTTTTACTACTCAATATTTAAAAAACTTATAGTTAGAATAAGAAAAACTGAGCGGAGATAGTTTAAAATGAGGAACCAACTTCTCTGTATGTCAATTCAATATAAAAATTATTTCAAAGAGTTAACGTAGAAAAAACAGTAACTGAAATATAAGCATATAAAAACAATGCCGCAAATGTTTTTTTTTTAGAAAATTACGTAATTTGGCCACGGGCAAATTAAGTGCACAAATAAGCGGTTAAGAACAACAGGGAGAATGACTTTTAAACATAACGTTATATTGTAATTTCATTGTAAAATATTAAGAATTATTTTTTTATTTGAAGCTAATCGTATTGAAGCTCTTGTTAAGCACATGCATTTTATAGTTGAAATATCAAATTCTAAATTTAAATACGGTTTTGAACACCATTATATTTTTCGAAGAATCACCCATAACAACATTAACAAAAGTAGTAACTTTTATAAACTATTAATATTTTAATAATCGTAGTATTAACTTAATAACTTAAACAATGGCTGCTTAAAAGTCCTACCTTAAATTAATTTACAAAAACAATATAGAAAATTTCATGTTGGTTGCTTAAAATCATCGATATTATATGTTTTTTTTCCAAGAGGTAGAATAAGTCAATAGTTTCTTCTCTACTGAACTAAGCCAAAAAGAAAAATCCTCAGATTAAAGTAACAAAAGCATTAACTGCAATTTTGTTGAAAAATGCACAGCATTTTACATGTCCTTTCAAAGTAATTATTTTTTTTTTTATTGTTATGCTAAAAATGCTTTGAATTTGCTCAAAAGTTCCAAACCAACAGCAAATTAACTTTATAAAAGAACTTTTTTGGGGCTGCTTTTATTGTAAATTTTTAAGAAAAATGCATGTTTGCTTTTAGACTTTAGGCAAAGAGTAATGCAAACAATGTCAAAGGATATGGTAACTTTGTATTTTCAGAGCATTTGTTGATCTTGCAATATTTTTTTTTTTTTCGGAAAAAATTTAGATTTTCTATTCCTTTGTTCTGTTTAGTATTCTATGAAATTCTGAATTCATGTTTTTGTGCTCTATAATATTCTCAACTTTGATAAAACGAGTTTTCAAACATTTCTCCGGCACTTATTGTAACAAATTTAAAAATTTTTATAGTATTTTCTTAAAGTTATAAGAAGTCTGGTAGAGTTTGTAGTTATTTTGTCAGCTAAATTGTAACTGATATAAAGATTATATAAATTGGCATTAATTTTTTACACTTCGTATATGTATAATGATCGTATTACTTTCAGTTTCTTTATTATGAGGACATAAATCGGAACCCTCATTTGCGTGCACATCTTATAATAATTACTTGTATTTAAAGTATTAGTAATACTAAGCATTAATTAAGGTTAAATTAAGCAAAGAATTTCTTGTAAAATAAGTCTAGATCTAATTTGTAACTAGTAAAAAGATAGTTTAAGGACAATCACATCCAACGGGCTCGACAAACAATCATGCAACCGCTTGACAAACAGTTGGACAAGAATTGCATGATTATCAAGTGCAGCACCAACCCTGGTCCTGAAACAGTGAGTGCCAACTGTCAAATTTTAACGATAAAAAGAATCAGCTGATCGTGAATGAAAATGGAATGGTGGAATGCAAGCTGCGGCAAAGGTATTGTTCCCTAATAACCCAACCGACAACGAGGTAAGACGCGTTTTTTTAAATATTTCAACCATTTTTGGACGAAACTGAGTTGAGAACCAATACACACGTATTAGTGGACAGTGACTAAGACCGTAGGCTTTGTTTTCTGAATAATTTTCTGACCAGACCCAAGAATGTGGCGGTGACGCAGGCTCTCGTGAACAAGCAAGGACAGATGAGCACAAGACAACGAGGAGGTAGGGGTGTACACTGGTTCAAAATCCTTAAAAGCTGGCCAAAAGTCGAAAAAAAAAGATTTCTTAATTTAAATTTTTATGGACCGTATTGTCTAACAGATATTCATAGACCTCAAAAAATTTGTTAGAAAGATCCAGGTATTTCTTCAATGCTTTTGAGATCCTTCCAAAATTACGCTTCTCAGACGCAAAATTCTGTTTGTGAAAAGTACAAAGTATGTGGTTAATGTAAAACTGAACCGATTTTAATGTTTGAATATGGAATCTCTTTGTCGAAGAAAATACTATCGAACCCTTTCATTCCAGAATTGCAATAATTTATACTTTTTTGATATATGTGATAAAGTTAAAATCAAATTATTTCACAAAATTGGTTTGCAATTGTTATGAAAAAAGCCCAGAACTAATTAAACCACGTCACACCACCAAGATTTTTTGGATTTAAGAAGATTGAAATCTTTTCTAACACATATAAAAAAATTTAGGTGCCTTGTTTTGCCTTTTTTCTTTGACGCGATTTTTGCTAAAGCACCTATAGGAAAATTTAACTCATTTTGCTTGCCAAGTGCTAATATGTGTTGTTCGCCAAAAATAATAAAATTTTTATATTAGTATACAGCTTATACTTCATGACAAAGGAATCTAAAACCTATTTTAATATAAATCAATTTACAGTTGCACACAACTCTGTCAAATTTACAGTTTTGAAATAAATTTTTAAATAAGACATAAAAATTGTGCAAGTGTTGTTTTTTATACCCTACACCCAGGGTATATTCACTTTGTCCTTCCGTTTGTAACGCAGAGAAGGAGGCGTGGCAGATATGGAAAAGTATATATATTCTTGATCAGCGTCACCTCCTGAGTCGATATAGCCATGTCCGTCTGTCTGGCTGGCTGGCTGGCTGGCTGGGTGGCTGGCTGGGTAACGGCTGTGTGTGGAAATACATTTTTTGGGAAAACTAAGCAAGATAATTCAATGAAATTTGGTACACAGCCTCCGTCGTCAAAGTTAGCTCGGGGGATTGAAATGAGCGAAATCGGTCAACGGACACTCCTACCGCCCATACAAAAATATCTTCAAAATGCAAATTTTGGAGTATATTTCACAACAATGCAACCAAAATACACATAAATACTACGAATTTTCAGCGCAAGCTCTGAGAAAAAGCTGGTCGAATTCGGACAAGAGGGCGTGGCACCTCTCATATAAGCAAAAGCTTCAAGACGCTGTACTGAAAGTGTTTTTTGAGATAATCAAAGTAGATTTGACTCGGACACTAAAAACTATAAATGCAAGCTTTAAGCAAAAACTGAATAAAATCGGACAAGAGGGCGTTGCTCCTTCCATGTAAGCAAAAGCTTCAAAACGCTATTCTGAAAATATTTTTTCAGATAATCCAACCAAATTTCACTTAAATACTTAGAACTATAAATGCAAACTCTGAGAAAAAACTGGGTGAATTTGGAAGGCGTGGCACCTCCTACATTAGCAAAATTTTCAAAATACTGCTGTGTAGGGTATTTAATGTTTGGCCAGGCCAAAGGTAACACCCTTACTAGTTGCTATTTCGAGTCCACTATTTTGTTTTTGAAAAATCGAACATCAGATTCGTGATCACTGATCAGTGACCCCAAAAACCTCCGAGTAAATTTTTTTGTTGGATTTGGTTGAATATTTATGGAAGTCATCCGCCATTTTATTTTTTAAAAAATTTATAAGTTTTTATAGAATTTTATAAAGTTACAAGAAATTTGGTATACCACGGAGTCTTATCTTCAGCTAAAATGTAACAGCTATTAAAACTAAATATATTGGCGTTAATTTTGCTAAACTTCCTGAACAAAAGTTATATAAAACAATTTTATTAATACTCACATTTAGCAGATAAATTCAAATATATCAGTAAAAATATCCATGAGTATTTATTAAGTCCATTAAGCAAACGCCGACTGCTAAAACTGCTGCTGCTTCCACTACTACTGCTATTGCCGCTGCTTAAGCTAACATTGTTGATAGCTGACGTTGCTGAAAGCGTTGCAACTGCAGCAGCAATAATGGCCGTAGCCAATGTCAGTGTTGCTGTTGTTGTGCTGGCAGCCAGTGTTGTCAATGTGGTGAGCAATAAGCGTAATGTTGTGCCTGCATATAAAGCAGTTGAATTATATGAGAAAGCTATTGGCGATGACGATGCTGTTGATGTTGTTGATAATACTGATATTGTTAAGGATGATGATGTTGCTGTTGACAATTTTTTATATTGTATGACATTATGACAATTTTTATTAAATTTTTCAGTTGAGCATGTTGCAAGTTGCTTTGGTATTACATGGTATGTTGTTGATGCTGATGTTATAGTTGAAGATGAAGTTGCTGTCATTGATGTTGCTGCTATTGCAGCTGTTGCAGGAAATTTTCTTTTTCGTCTGCGACGTCTTGGACGACGTTTAAGCTCGCACAGTCTTTCAGTATATGGATAAAAATAGTTGCCATGTTGTGTTGTATTGTTGCTGCAGCAGACATTGCTGTTGCATTTATTGTTGTTGCTACTACTATTGTTGTGGTTGCTGCTGCTGCTGTTGCTGTTGCTGTCACTATAATTATTTTTATTTTTAATATGAAAATTTAAAAAATTTGTTGCTGTTGTTGTTGCTGTTTTTGTTGCTGTTTGTGCTGCTGTCGTCAGCAATGTTTTTTCGGCTGTGTTTCGGCGGCCATACCTTCTACGTATTTTATATTGTTTGTAATTAATATTGCAATGTCTTTGCCCTAAATTATTGCTTTTTAGTGTTGCAGCGCTTAAAAAGCTTGCGGTGCTTTTTAAGCAATTTAAGCTTTGTTTGCATATTCGTGCATATTGCGGTTTAGGTGCGTATATTGTTGCATTTCTTTGTAAATCTAATTTGCGCACGAGCTTAAAGTTTTGAAAGCTTTTTCTTCTTCTTTTTAGTAAAAGTTTTATACGCAAGTAATTCTCATCGTCGGACAACACCATATTTTTGCATTTGTTTATTTTTGTGTTGTTGTCTCGTTTCGTTCGAACAAAATTTTTAGTTGAAAGCTTTTAAGCTTTTTTTTGCTCTTCTCTCTCTCTCTCTCTCTGAGCTTTGACAGTAGTTCGCGAAGCTTTCGTGTAGCTTTAAGCGTTTTGTCACATAATATTGCTACATTTTGCATTCGCGATCATTTGAGCTTTCACGACGTGCGTGTACAGGGTGTTTACGAATTTGCTTTTTTCTTTTGCTTATTATTTATAAAATTCTACTAAATTGCATAAAATCACAATTTTATTTTTATTCTCAATTATTTTTAATGTTTGCTTGTTACAAAACCTATTATGGCGAGTATTAAATTTGTTGTTTTATTTATTTTTTTTTATTTTTTTATGATTAAAAATTATTATTTTTCTTTAAATTTTTAATACAACCGCAAGAGCATTTTTGTTTTTAATTTTATAAATTTTTTTCTTAATAATTTGTGCAAATTTAATTGTTTCTCTTTTAAATTTCACTCATGTTGCTTAACCGTTTTGCTGCGTAAGAAAGTGTAAGAGCTTTAAGTTCTTTTTCTAGTTGAAGTTGTCTGTCTGTTGTTGTCGGCATCTTTTTCAGCTGTTGTCAATTTTCAACTGCAAAGCGTAAAAAAGAAAGCAAGAAATGTATTAAGAAATGTGCTTTTTTTTAAATATAAATAAAGTCGTAAAAATATAAAATAATTAGACTTTTTCCGAGAAAACATTGCGCGCAACATTTGTGCTTTCATTGCCTACTCTAAGGCGCCACTATACCAACTTTTTCGCGCACCCCTCTAGAAAGCTTTCATAAAAAATGCATTATCAATTTGTAATCAAAGCTTTTTCTTTGCTTAATGTTAAAAAAAGAAGAAAATTTACACAAAATTTACAGAAATAAAAATAAAAATTAATGCATAGCAATTGAGCGTGAAATTTTTATACTAAAAATGGCATGGCACAAACAAATAACATTAGCGCAAGTTTTCCTTCCGCTATCATTGCTTTCTTAGATATTTTTTTTATTTTTTGCTAAATTTTATAGAAACAAACAAAAAAGTCATAAAAACTTAAATTTACTTGGTTAGAAAAATAGATTTTAAATGTTGAGTTGATGAAAACTTTTTCCTTAGTTTTTTGTCAGATTTGTTAAATCGCTTGTGGAAATTGTGAAATTTGTGAAAAAAAGGCAAATGCTTGGACCTGCTTAGGGCTAGA
This sequence comes from Calliopum simillimum, assembly GCA_951812925.1. Classification (NCBI taxonomy): domain Eukaryota; kingdom Metazoa; phylum Arthropoda; class Insecta; order Diptera; family Lauxaniidae; genus Calliopum; species Calliopum simillimum. The sequence continues at coordinate 124,497,299 of OX638369.1, read as the reverse complement.
AAAATATAATGAAAAAAAAATTTTTTGTTTATCGTTGCTATTTTGGACGACAACTTAGCGTAGCGTAGGAGCAAACATTTTTCTTATACAAAATGTGTATTTTTATTAAATTGGTAGCCTTAATGGCCTTCATTGGAAATGTCTGATATCGTAAATTCAATGCAATATATGTGAAAATGACTATGTGGAACAATTATGTCATTAAATGCTCCACAAGAATTTCTATTTTGAGGTGTGGCCACTAAATCTAACAGTTTTGACAACGCCACAATGACTTAAAACTTTTTCTGAACAACTAGCCATGTCATAATATGAATTGGCTGCCATTGTGTTAGAAATTACATAACTTTGGTTCTATTTTCACAAAATACTCACTCTTAGATGTAGAACTTATGATCTTAAGAAAAAACTAGTAAGAGTCTTACTTTTGGCCTGGCCAAAAATTAAATACCCTTCACTCCAGTTTTTAAAAGTAGAGCTTGTACGGGTGACACCACACTGTTTTGAACACATAGTTTCACTTAGTCTGAGTAAAATTTAGGGGTAAAAAATTTTCAGTACAGCACTTTAAAACTTTTACTTATATTGGAGGTGCCACGCCCTCTCGTCTTATTTTAACTAGTTTTTGCCCAAAGCTTGCACTTGCTGCCCTTAGTGCTTGAGTGATATTTGGATCGATTATCTCGAAAAACGTTTTCAATATAGCATTTTAAAGCTTTTGCTTATATAGGAGGTACCACACCCCCTTGGCCGAGGTCGCCTAGTTTTTCCTCAGAGCTTGCATTTATAGCTTTTAATGTTTACGTAAAATTTAGTTGAATAACCTTTAAAAACGTTTTAGTATTGAATTTTGAAGCTTTTGCTTATATAGGAGGTGCCACGCCCCCTTGTCCAAAGTCGCCTTGTTTTTTCACAGAGCTTGTACTTATTGTACTATAAATAGTTGCTTTTATTATTGCATATGGTTCTCTTATTAGGGGAACTGATGCTATTGTGGCATAGTTTTTCAATGTGGTATGGTCGCATATCTCCGATTTGGGAAAGAACCTCCGAACGTCACTGCTTTTATCCTGTCAGAAAACATGAAAAACCAGGGATGTGTTACTGTCATGGACCAAACAACTATCGTAGAAACTGTATGATCTGATGAACTGATGGCAGCTGTGTTTATAACACATAAATATGGAGAAGCAATGTTGCGCAAATTGCCCAAACAAAGTGAACTGAGGGCGGTTGTCCACCAAAATGTCAATTTTCTTCAAATTTAATTTTTATTGTCCGACCGAAGGTCACTTTTTGGCCGAAGCCGTAGCCGATTAATCGGTTTTTTTATAACCTTCGGCCGTAGCCGAAGCCGAAGGTTCTTTTACTCTCAGGGTATATTCAATTTGTAGCATTTAAGGCATTATCAGGCCAAATATAACACACTTAGCGCCGATTTTGCATTGTTCAGATAAGCCTTAGCGGGAATGGATCTTGAGAAGTGGTCTCTTTGTGAGATATCAGGTGCAAAAGGTTTTTGCAAAATGTTTTCCTTTATTTGATCCACGATTTTTTAGCTCAGAAAATTTGCAAAAGTTGTTTTCGTACAAATTATATTCAATTTAAAGGTATTTTCTTGACCTTTAGCACTCGATTTCTCAGGAAAGCACAACTTCTCAAGGTATGACTAGAACAAAAGATCAAACCTACTATCGGAAGACCAAAAAACTGATTTACTCGACCTTTTGTATCTGATATCTCACGAAGGCACCACCTCTCTTAAATAAAGCGGCCATTTATCATCCGACTTTGTTCTGCAAGGGCTCGAAATGTTTGTAATGAAATTCTTTGTATGTTATTGAGAAATACCCTTATTTTAATGGCTTATAACTCGGAAAGTAGGAATAGAATTAAAAATGTAGAGCGTTCGGAGTGATCTTACCTATCCAAATGCAATAACAAAATAAAATTTTGCCATTTACTGTTTTTGTTACATAGCCCAAAGTATATCTGAAGACAATGATTTTTGCACTTTTGGGCAAGGATAACTGACATAAATGAAAAAAAAAAAGTTCAGATTCGTAATAAAAAAGTCCCAATCCACTATAAACGGCCATCATTTTGTTTAAAAGTTTTTTTTTAATCAACAAGTTGCTTTATGCTTGAAGTTACAAACATTCGGCATATTTTTAGCCGAAGGCAGAATGTGAGACCGAAGGCGTTTTTTTGGCCGAAGGTGGCCGAAGACGATTAATCGGTCGGACTCTATTAATTTTTATTAAAATTAAAAATATATTTTATTTATTTGTAATTAATATTGCAAAATAGTGTATATTAAAAACATTTTACCAAAAACATATGAGCAACATCTATTTTTTTTAGCAACATCGCAGATTATTCTTTCAGCAACATTTATTTGTGTCTGTTGCAGAAAAAATTTTGTCAAAGCAAACAATTTTCAGCAACATTTTTAGACAGTTGCTTACGTCAAAAATGTTTTTGCAAGAGTCAAATGTTGTGGCAAATTCGAAAACTGTTGAAAGAGGTAAAAATCTTGATTAAGTTTGAAATGTTGCGAAGGTCGAAAAATGTTCCCAAAGAAGAAAAATTTTGGAGAAGCTGAAAAATAAAAAAAGGTTGCAGCAGTTGAAAAATGTTGCAAAAGTGGAAAAATGTTAAAGTCGCAAAATACTGCTTAGGTGGAAAAAATGTTGCAAAAGTCGTAAAATTTTATCCGAATCGAAAAATGTTTGCAAAAGTTTAAAAATGTTGCTAAAATCCGATATTTTGCTGAGGTCGAAAAATGTTAGTACAAAATTTTAAAAATCTTGTTAAAATCCAAAAATTAAGCTTCAGTCGAAAATATATAGCTAAAGTAGAAACATGTTGCTTTAGTGGGAAATATCGCAAAAGTCGCAAAATGTTGAAAAACTGGGAAAATGTTTCTAAAGTGGTAAAACGTTGCCAAAGGGGAAAATTTGCTTAGCTCGAAAAAATGTTGCAAAAGTAGAAAAATAATGCAAAATTTAAAAAAAAGATTCCAGCAGTTGGAAAATGTTGCAATAGTCAAAAAATTTTGCTAAAGTGGAGAAATATTGCAAAATCGATAAATTTTGAAAAAGTCGAAAAAATGTTGCAAAGGTCGGCAAATGTTTCTTAAGTGGAAAAATGTTGAAATCCTGTAAAAATGTTGCTAAAGTGGTAAAATGCTGCAAAAGTTGAAAAACATTGCTAAATTGGAAATGTTGCAAAAGTGGAAAAAATATTGCGAAAGCCGGAAAATGTTGCAAAACTTGGAAAATATTGCAAAAGTCGAAAAATTATGCAATAGTGGAATAATATTGCATAAGTCAAAAAATATTGCAAAAATCGATAACTATGGCAAAACTGGAAAAAGTTTGCAAAAGTGGAAAAATACGGTAAAAGTGGAAGCATGTTTAAAAATGGAAAAATGTTGCAAAAGTCGAAAAATTTCCCAAGATTCGAAAAAGTGGAAAAATGTTGCAGTAGCAATGTTACAAAAGTTGAAAAATCTTACTTAAATCGAAAAATTTTCCTTAACTGTTATAATTTCAATTTCATATAGATTCAAAACATTACTGATTAGAATTAAATATTTTTGTATTTATTTATTTGATATGCCTTAAAAACTAGTACGTTAAGAAACAGCAATAATTTTAAAATTTTTAACACCCGCTTGCAAATTTTCATATGTACAAGCGCTAGTGACACTTGCCGCCCGTATTTTGAGTGCTTAGAAGCTTTTAACTCTTTTTGATCCTTTGACTTGTAGTCTGTAGTACATTTCAGTATTTTGACAGATTATTTTTAGTTTTCGTTATGGCAGCTGCAACAGCAACTGCTGCAACACACTGGGAAAACACATTTGCTAATGGCACATTGTTCTGCATTGTTCGTCCCAATCTCACTCACTTGCCGTCTTGCACTGCTTCATTACTTTTTAGTTTTTCGTCACTTTTGAGATGGACGTTATACTACACCCCAGTTTGCATTGTTGTTGTTATGTTGCTGATGTCATGTGACAACTGGCAAAATGACTTAAGCACTTGTCAGAGATTATGCCTGAAATTTGCATCGTGCTCGTATTTTACACATAGCACTTTTTTATTTCTTTTGCTGCATAAAGAGTGCAGAAGAAACATTGCGCTCAAGTGAAAAATTGCAATAAACAATAACAGAGCAAAAAAAAAAACAAATATTTTTGACATTTATGCGCTTCCGCTGACAGCTGTCTTTGTGCTTTGTGTCGCCATTTTGTATTGTGCTGCCTTAGAAAAGAAACAACAAACTTAAGCTGACATATTTAGATACGTGATGCACATAGACTCATAGTTTCTTTAACATATGTCAAAATAAATTTGCTCTTCTTTGACACTTATGTCACACTGACAATTGACATACAGTAAAAGCTTTCTAATGAAGTTAGCAGCGCAAGAAAGTTGTACGTTACATCGCGTCTTTAAGCAGGCAACAGTGAGCAATTTTGGTTTGAATTTTAAAGGGAACGACAGGAAATTGTCTCATGTTGACAGACTGTTTGGAACTTTATTTAAAAAAAAAAAAAAAATTTAAAAGCTTTTTCTGTGCGTGTCAAATCGAATTAAGGCATGTGTGTATATTGTGTGTCATATTTTTAAACTTTCTGTGGTGATAAAGTTTTGCATAAATTTTTTTATGAAAATAGCTCAAATTTGTAAGAAAAATGGGTAAATTACACAATTCTCAAAGAAGTTCTAAGTAGATATGTTGAGCAACATTCACGTGATTATGTAGTTACTTAGATTCTTACCCACCCTTTTGCGTCTAATATTTGAAAAAAAAAAAATTAAATTTAAAAATACTATTTTCCTTCGAACTTAAGATTTTCTTAACGCAATTCTATTATTTGTCGCATAAAGTTTTTATCGCATGATATTTTAATCGCATGCTATTTTTTGTTCCATGATATTTTTTTCCCATAGTATTTTTTATAACATGATTTTTTTTATCGCATGACATTTTTTCCTCATGAAATTTTTTTCGCATGCACCTTCTTCTGAAAATTTTTTGAAAGACATTATAGTAATATTTTGACTTTAAGAAGTCTTTCAAACATTTTTCGACAACCGTTGGCTTTACCAAATGGAACAACAATGATATCAAATAGTTTGTTGCATTTTTGAACACAGCAACTTTATTTTTAACGAAAAATCAAATGCAGCTGGAAAAAGCTCAAGCAATGACTGAATTTGGACTTTTCCCGACGATATACTTGCACATACATAAGTCACCATTATGGATTTCTGCTGATTTGAATTCGATGATATGTAGCTCTGCAGCTTACTGAGTTATGACCCTGCAGCCTACCGTGATTTTTGTCTCATGAGATTTTTTCTTCTATGAGATTTTTATATCATACGATTTTTCTTTCATGCGATTTTTCTCTCATGCAATTTTTCTCTCATGCAATTTTTCTCTCATGCCATTTTTGTCGCATGACATTTTTATTGCATGCTATTTTTATCTCATGATAATTTTATCACATGCCATTTTTTAAAGTTTTTACTTAAAATTTTTACAGTAAAAACCAAAATAAAAAGAAAAGAGTAATTTCTTCATAAAAAAATTGAATTCGATACATAACTCTGCAGCTTACTGAGTTTTAGCTTTGCAGCTTACTGAGATTCTTGTCTCATGCGATTATCCTATCATGCAATTTTTCTTTTGTGCAATTTTTCTCTCATGCGATTTTTAACTCATGTGATTTTTGACGCATAACACTTTTATTGCATGCTATTTTTATTTCATGATATTTTTATTGCACGCAATTTTTTAAAATTTTTACTTTAAATCTTTACAGTAAATGAAAAGAGTAATTTCATTATAAAAAAATGTATCCCTTGCAACGACGAGTAAAACAGCTAGTAAGCAATAACATTTAATAGAACTTTTCACCAAAAAATTAGTTATAATCGAGTTAGTTACGACAAATTCATTGTGTTTGCTTTTCATTTTGTAACAAAATAGCGGAAAAATAAAACAAACAACGACACAAAATGTAACATCACTGCTGCTGTGGTTAGTGTGTATGTATGTGAATGTAGATGTATGTGTTAATTTTTCCCGCACTCTCAGGAAACGAATAAATTCGCTTGCGTCTGGCACATTCACGTCATTCTGATTTGAATTTCGCCGTTTTTTTATGATGATACTTTATTTGAAAATCGAATGACTGCAATGCGGCAAAAAAAAAAAACTTTACAAGGCTTCTTGTTAATACAGAGTGTACGTGTATTCAAGAGATGTACTGAGAACACTGCTGGATTAAAGAGTTTACAATAATGAATTATTGAAAGTAACAATAATTTGTAGTGAAAACATTTTCTTTAAAAATAATGTAATTATCCTTTCATCAATTGAAATTGCGGTAGGTACTTCTGATTATCCCATGAACTCTCTGTTATAATTTCACATGCGACTAAAAAGTTCAATGTTCTACAGGAAACAAAAACATATTGTATCTTCTTCTCAAAAGTGTGCTGGTTTTTTAGTAAGTCAAATGGGTGATGGCTTAGTCTTAAACACAAAATGTTGAAAATTTCAACTATCTTAAACACTGCGATGCCAAACATTTTTATAAATAAAACTTCAAATTTAATTGCATTATATATTAATGTACACATAATTACAATATTTTTCTGCCACGTTTACTGTCCTGCCATGGTCTGTTTGGTGCATTGCGTTCAGGGCCAACATATTCGCAAATACAAATTCCGAGAATATCACAGAAGCCATCAGTGTATCCATAACCTAAGCATGTACTAGCGCATGTCTCGAATTTATATACTTGCGTACCAGGTAGTTTATGACATGATCCCCACTGCCAAGTAATCTCAATGTCATTAGCTACTGCTGTATATTGAATGTTTGAGGCGTAGATTAGAAAAATTGCAATAGAAACTAAAATTGCTCTGCCGTTTGGCATTTTATTGTTTTAAGTATTACTTTTTTATTAGTTCACAAAAAACAAAATTTCAGCTTCTTTTATAGCCAATTCCGAACATAGCTCAATGCGGCAAATGCCAAAGTTGGCTGTGTGTGAAATAGGCGTGAAAATATATACATCACAGTATTTTTGCTCTGACAGTCACAGTCCATTAACTTATTGGTCACATGTGATATGAAAATTTTTCGCTCATTTTTTTGTTGTTTTAGCTTTTTTACAGAAAGCATGGAAAACTGAGCTGAAATCCATTTTGCTTACCCTTTTTAACAGTAAGATAGATATGCAAGGGCTTGAAAAATATTATTTCGAAGTCTATTTGTCGATATCATGGTTGCTAAGCTGCAAAGTTCCAAAAATGAAGACCATCTGTAGACAGTCTTGGAAAAAAAAATACAATCAAATCAACTAACAACGTTCAAGGTGCAGCTGCAAAACGAAAGAAAAATTTGAGGTTTTGAGCGCGAAAAAATTTCAATTTATAAATTAAATGTTTTTTATCAATGGCCTTCTGCAGACAGTCTTACTAAAGTCAACTTTAGTTTCTTTCTCTTTGTTACAGCAATGTTTTATAAATTTTAGTTGTTTTTTATCTCTTGCAGAACATCAGTTTTCGTACAAAAATTGCATGATATATTAAAGCATAGATGTGTGCTTCAAATGATAAACATTTTTATAAGATCTCAACTGACTGCTGCAACACAAACACACAATAAAATGGTTTATTGAACCCAACGCTGAGAGTCTCAACATGGTGCATGCGAGAAACTCAATACACAACAAGTATTGAATATGGATATAAAAATATATGAAAAACACATACATATACAAATATGTACTCAGCATAAAATATGACTGCTATATTCATCGTATGTTGATATTTGATATCAGACAAACAGTTGTAATTACAAAAAAGCGAGAGACACACAGACAGACAAACAAATAAATAGTCTATGTGGAGTAAAGAACAGGTCTGCTGTGTGTGTAACCATAGTACTCGTAGTAGGACAAGTGTACAGACAGTTATTTATTGCAAAGTATAAAATGTTAACAAATACACACACACACATACAAACCAATTTTTCAACGCACACAGCAACAATATAGCAGCATGCAAATACAATATGTATGCATATGTGTGTGGTAAACAATATGGCGCAATTTCTTTTGTGTATATTGTGAAAATATTAAAAATGATTTAAGAGTTGCCAGCACTTTCGCACTAAAAACACAGATTTAGGGCAAACTGGTATAGCTCAAGCATTGAGGCACATTTGATATTGCCTTTCTTGGTGTAAATACGGCTTTCTAGCAGAAAACGTTTAGCTTCATGCTTGAGCCACTTTTGAAAAAATATTGTGCTCAAAAAAAAATTGTCTGTGTACTTTTGGCAAAACAACATAACTCGAGTTAAGACGATTTTCCAGTACTAAAGTCATATATATCAAATGTCTCTATGTCTCTTAGTTCTGAACGTATATGGCTGTTGCATAATTCACGCAAGATATAAATTAGCTGCCCCATTTTGTGCTTTAAAGTCTTGCCATCCAAAAAAAGAAAACAGTTTGACAGTTGACAGGTCAAGGTTAGAAAACTGAATTCATAAACAAAACTTGGCCGTGTAAAGATGTTTTGTCAAATAAGCCCCAGTTAACCCTACATATAAATGACTGTGCTGTAGACATTTATTTATAAATATATGCATTTATGTAAATAATACAATATACATATGTATGAATGCGTAAATTAAAACAGGCACAAATACTCATATATGCATATCAAAGTAATGTGTAACTGCTATTGTACACATACACAAGTTAATATGCTAGATTTTTATATAGTTTACACGGACAGATAGTATGAAAAATATGAACAACCTAAGGAGTACTTGCCTGCAGTTGCAGAAAGGGCTATTTCCTGACTTATGGGGAGTACTTGCATATATCAAAAATATTTCGAGACTCATAAAAAAATTCGAAAAATGTTTAGAACAATGAAAATGTTGAAAAAGTATAAAGCTTTCTAGTCTTTCAATGAATTCCGGAGAAATTCAATATATTGGAATTAATTAAATAAATATAAAAAACTTTGAAAATTGCATAAGATAAAAATTGCATGCAACAAAAATCTGATGTGATATGGTTGTATGCAAAAAGAATTTCATAAGTTGCAATTCGCTTACGACAAAAATTTTGTAAAAAATAACACATGATATAAAAATTTTAGGGAACAAAAGTTTAATGCAGCTGACTATCGCATGAGAAAAAAGTTATACGCCACGAAAATCTAGTGAGATAAAAATCGCTTGCAAAAAAACTTCGTTCGAAAAATTCCACATGAGATAAAAATTTTATAAAACAAAAATCTCATGGGATAAAAATAACGTGTAACAGAAATCATACGAGACAAAAATTTTTTGTAAAAAATCGCATGAGATAAGAATTGCATGTGACAAATATTTCATAGCATCCAAATAGCGTGAGATAAAAGTAGCATGCAACGAAAATCTGATGTGATAGGGTTGTATGCAAAAAGAATTTGATAAGTTGCAAATTGTGTGCGACGAAAATTTCGTAAAAAAATAGCTCGTGATATAAAAATTTTATAGAGCAAAAACTTCATGCAGCAAAATATCACTTGAGATAAAAAAAAAATGCAACGAAATTCTTGTAAAATAAAAATTGCATGCGATGAAACCCCACATGAGACAAAGTTTATAGAATAAAAATCTCATGGGATGAAAATTTCATATAACAAAAACCACACGAGACAAAAATTTTATGCAAAAAATCGCATGAGATAAAAATGAAATGCAACGGCGACGAAAAATTATGTGCAAAAAATGGTAAATTTAAAAAACTGACTTAAAGTCCATTTATTTATTAAAAATTATAATCAACAAGTTCTTTAAATCAAACAAAATTTCAAAAAAAGTTTAAAAATTTTGAAGATTTTTAGTAAGTCGAAATATTTTGATAGAATAGGGAACTGTCGAGGAATTAAGCAAAATCAAAAACTTTGCAAAGTCGGAAAAAATTTCAAAATTCCGAAAAATTTGTATCAATTTAATATTTTGAATTATTAAAAAATGCGTCGAAAAATAATGAAAAAATTAAATACCGAAACTAAAAGTGGAAAGGTCACACTTAACGATGTGGGTGCTTTAAAATCACCAAGTAAAGATCATTCTTGAAGAAAATTCTTGAAGCAGGAAACTCGCGAGCGAAATCATAGTCAAAGAAAAGGTTCGCGTTGGTTGCTAACTCCGCTTTGAATTACATGAGAACTCATAAATATCAACAATAGTGAGTAACTTTTCGGTTCCATGTTTAATTCTTTTGATTCATTCAGGATTTTGACTTGTATTCTCTCCCATGGTTTATACCGAAATTTAGAGAAAATAACAAGTTTCTATTTGTTTGAAAATATGTCAAGACACATTTAACAAGTTCTTATGCAGTAAAAGAAAGTCACAAGTATAGGGTTAGCTCTGCAGTGCAACTCCAGAGGATATGGCACCCCAAGGCGATATGGCACCCCAAGGTGATATGGCACTACTTTCAATTTCAGTGCTTCCAGCTTTAGTAGCATTCAACGACAAAATTCAATTCAGTTGCGAGAAAAACTTTGTGATGAATAGCACGTTTAGTCGCAGTTGCTACAATTACTTGTATGCGGAATTTATAAAAAAAATTAGGAATATAAACGGTTTTTGTTTTGCATATGTTTGGTGAGGCAGCAAAGCGGTGAGTATTTGATACTCGTTTCGTCGCATTTTGTTTCTTTCGTCACATTTTTATTCGTTATATACTTAAAAAGAGAAATGGCACCCAATTACTCGTGATATCTCACTTCACATGTTTTAAGACATTTGGGAGTACAAATATGCTGCGCTTGAACGTAATCACTTTAGAACCGCAAAGTTCTAGTGAAGTAAGACCTACAAAAGGTGTCATATCTCAATGGCTTACCCTAACGAAAATTTTTCTGTTGGCAGCATTTCAATGAAATCTGCGTTTTTTTATCGTCGTCGGGTAGATGAAAGCTAACACTAAGTTTCAGTGAATTTTACAAACTTTTGTACATTATGCGGAAATAATTTAAAACTGTGATTATAGAACAAAAATCAAAAAAAAAAAAAAAGTATAATTTGCAAATTATTTTTGCCTATATAAATATTATGGAATTTTATTTCAAAACTTAATGTTACTCGTGTATATAAAACGCAAGCTACAGATCGGAATTATTAAGTGGAAACTACTCGAAAATGAAAATAACAATTTTATTTGCTCTTGTCGCTTGGATCTGCGCCTTCAGCATACAATATACAAGAGCATTACCTCTAAATGATACAACCAAAGTTGCTCCACGGAATGCTGTCAATATAGCTAAATTGAAGGATAAAATACAGACAAGAAGTTTTGATTTCTCTTTTATAGAATGCAGCTCCATTCTTGGTGTTATTCTTGATGACAGCGCTTGTAGTTGAAGATGTTCACAATTTCGGAATTTCAACTTGATGTGATTTGCAATATATTTGGTAATTGCTAATTTCAATACGAATTAGTTGGAATTTTTCGTTGTTTTATTAATATTATTTTGAAATATGGTCATATAAAAAATTTTTATTTCGTATAACATTCCAGCAATATATCGGATTAAATTGTATTTAATTCAAATTTTTGAACAAAAATAGTTTTATTAGTAGAAGGGTATACGCATATACTAAGAGAAAATCATTTTCATTGCATTACTCCAAGAAAATTTGGAAAAAATTGCTCCAGTAACGTTAATGAAAATTCGTTGAAAATGTTGAAAAAATGTAGGAGTCAAACTAAAGTTCGAGACGACAGCCACCGCAGAATTGTGTTAGATTTCAATAAAACTCCACATAATACGTTGAAAATTGAATTTGCCATGGTCAAAGGAACTAAATTTGAATAAAAATTTTATTTTTTAAGTCATTTTGCCTAACCACATTAAAAACATCAATAACTATAGGACGATTTATTTTTTTCGATACATTAAAAAATATAATTTTAAAAATTGTTCTTTTTTAATTATTATTTTTTTTTTTTTAATAATGACTTAAAAATTTTAAAATGTTTAATTCTTAAGCAAACTTAACAAGAGACATTAACCACCATCATCTCCTACAAAATGCCAATCAATTGTTTTGACACCCAATAAGCAACCCTACCCCCCTTAACTGAGAGTTCAGCTACATTTTTAGCGCTTCAAATATTCGAACTGTACCTGCATGCCATTAATTTAACCCTTAACTGACATCGTAAATGTTAAATGGAGGCTGTTAATGCGTGCCAAACATGTTAAAAACACATTCATAATTTCACATTTAAGCACAAGGACAAATGAACAAAAGCCCCGATGATACATATGCGCACACACACACACATCTACAGAAGGATTTTGAAGAAAACTCATACATACACAACACATATACACATACTTACTTATATTTACTATATACACTGACACAGCGTTTTCAACAAACAACACAAAATACATTTGAAAGCAAAAGCAAAATTATCGATATGACAACAATTTCAAGTCATTTAACGCAAACAACAAATACGTTAACATTTACGATAATATCGTAAGCAGACAAACAAACTCATTATACCAAATATACTCCTGATGTGTATATGATGAAAGTGGCGTAGGTAACTGTTCGCTATAAGGGAGTGATAATATGTCTAAGCATTTAATGTTGCATAAAAGATAAAATACATGCAACATATATCGCATGAAAAAGTGTAATTTGTAATCGATATCACGTGAGACAAAAATTTTAGGCAAAAAATCGCATGAGATAAAAATGGCTTGCAACAAAAATCTCATGTTATAAAAATTTCATTAAACATAAATCGCATATGATAAAAATTGCATATGAGAAATATTTCATGGAACGAAAATCGTATGAGACAAACATTGCATGCAACAAAAATCTTACAGAAAAAAACTTTCATGCAGCAAAATATCGAAAGATAAAATTTGAATGCAACGAAAATCTTCAGAAATAAAAATCGCATGAGACAAAATTCGTAAAAAAATTACACGAGACAAACATTTTGTAGAAAAAAATCTCATAGGATAAAAATTGCATAAAACAAAAATCGTATGAGATAACAATTTTAAGCAAAAAATTACATGAGATAAAAATTTCATAGAACATAAAATCGAATGAGATAAAAATTTCGTAAAAAACTACATGATATAAAAATTTTGTAGAAAAAAAATCTCATGGGATAAAAATTGCATAAAACAAAAATCGCATGAGATAAAAATTTAAGGCAAAGACGCTTGTATGAGATAAAATTGTATGCAACAAGAAACTTTTCGTCACTTCTGAGGAGAATGATGCTTTGAAGCTCCCGACCTCTATCCACACCACTGTTTCACATTATATCACATCGGTAAATTTTTGCAATGATTGTAAAAAGCAATGTCAGAGGCATAACGTAATAAAAGAAAGAGACGAAAGAAAAAGAGAATGAACCAAAACAAAAGTAACAACCGGACTATAAGTTATGTGATATAGAAGAAAAAATTGATTTTTCATTAGATTACCGATTACCAAAACTATCTCGAAATTTCACATGTCTTCTTCCAAAGAAACTCGTAGCAAAGAAAACACTGATCCCCAAAAAATTGTATATAGTAAATACATAATATGAGTCTGATTACTTACTTCAGAGTAAAATTCGATCATTCGAAAGAGTTACTCTGCTTGATGCATTTTCCTAGTGGTACTTGGAAATAGGTAAGCTCTAACCGCTGGCTTGTCTTTATAATCTTGAAGTGCCATCAAATTTAATTTACATAAAAACCGACTACCCGAAAATACTGTACCTAACCTTTATTTCATGCATTCAAAAGAGAGAAAACAAGAAACCTAAGAAAAACAGCTAAAACTGTGGCTAAGTATGCGTTTTTTAAGTCTTACCTATCACAAGCCACCAACATCATCATCATCATAATGTCAGTAGGTTAATTTTGGCATCCTTGCTGATACCACCACGTACGTTTAGAAGAAACCTTTTTCTGCTCTGCGCCTTTTCAATTTTTAGCACAAATCCACAAGTTTTCATTGAATGGTCAGTTTTTGCTGACCAAGTTGATGTGCGCACACATACACGCATACACACGTACACTAAAAATGATAACCAATACAAACAATAATGCGTTTGCACAAATACATACACGCATGTACATAGAGGCCTCAAACAAATACTTATGCAGTAATACCAAAAATAAACTCAATATGCTGAAAATAAATTATATGGCATAAGAACAAAAACAAAAGCAACAACAAAAGTAACAACAACAACAACATCTTTATATGTATATAATACCCTTGCAATCACCCCGCCTCCTTCATCGCATGCAGAGCAGCAGGCAGAAAAGAAAAATTCGTTGCCTATTTACAGGCTTAACAGCCAACAGATGCCTATCTAAAGCATGTGCGTTTCTGGCTAAGCAGGCAATATCCGTATTAAAGGATGCGAGTCTTTTGCTAAAGTCATTGTTATGCCTCCTGCCTACACAATACACGTATAAAGGGGCACGGACGCAGCAATATTGGTGTGTGTCCTTTTACGTTTATTTGGTATTGATTTTGAATTTGAAATTTGAGTGTTTTTTTTTTTCTTTTAATTTTTTAAAGGTTTCACAAAATTATAGTTATTCTGTTTTGGAACTTGTTTCAATTTTATTAAAACATTCGAACTACAATTAAATAATTAAAGGTCAGATATAATGTTGCTGGAATTTAGATACGAAAAAGGTTTAGTTTTTTGTTACCCCTGGAAAGGTTAATTTTTGCAAATACTTGATCCAAGATCTTCGAAAACAATCAAAATATCTATGTATTAATACGGAAGACAAAAATTTGTCCTTCTTTTTTACTATGTTAGAAATAAAATATGACTTTGAATTATACACCATTAGGAAGGTATTTGTGTGTAGATGAGCACAAAATTAAAATTGTGATTGTACCAGGGATGATAAATGAGCTTTTCTATTTTGTACAAAAAGTACTAAAATTATTTAATACAATTGTTGTCGAATTTTGACCTCTGGGCGATTCTAGTTTTTATAATTTTTTCTTTAAACTAAAGGTTTTACTCAGTTATTTTATAGTAGAGGCTTCAGTGGACTTTTTTGAGGAAAGACAACTTTAATGAACGGAGAAAATCGAAATTTGCTTCTCAAATTTCACTCCTCTCTGAGTACTGGAGCAAAATTTATAAAAATTTAAGCTGTGAATCCTGAAAAAATGGTTCAAAACTTTTTATGGAAAATGCAAAACTCCAAAGACCTTTTCGAATTTCTAATGCTCTTGTATTAAAAAAAGAGAAAAGAAAGAAAAATCAATTTTTTTTTTCTCCAAACAAAAAGTCCACAACATTTTGGTTACGCAGTAATGAGTTAATAAATAACAATTTCCATCTAATACTTCCCTTTTACTTAAAAGCAGCTGGAAAATCCATTTTGAAACATTGAATAGATAGCACGCAGCACTTGGACAACATTAATCAAAGGCAAGAACTTAATTACAAATCTAGCTTTAAATGCAAATAACGTCTTACAAATACAAAGGCGTTATACACATTACGAGTACATATTGTATACAAACAGCAATGGATGGAAGAGAATTGAAAAAAAAGAAACACAAATCATAAAAACAAACAAATACATATACTTATTGCGTTTGTATAACTATTTGCGTTTAATAGCAAAGGAAATGGAATGAAAGAAAATGCTATTTGTCATTATATGGAGCGATCCACCGTGGAGCAAATTGAAGCCCATTGGCACCATTATAAATTCATCATTATGCAAATTGTTTAGAAAAAAAATTGCATAACATCATGTTTTGTATTGAGAAAAAAACCGCATGAGAAAAAATGTAACGTGCAACAAAAATCTAATCGGACATAAAAATTTCATGCGTATAAAAATCCTATGAGAAAAAAAAGGCACGCGAACAAAAATAGTATGCGATAAAAACTACATGTCAAAGATCTTACGAGATCATGCGAAGAACTGAATGATTTGCAATTTCAGTAGATGAAAATCGCATGCGACAAAAAAATTTTCTTAAAAGAATCACAAAGTAGATAAAAAAATTTCATGGGATAAAAATTTCATATAATAAAAATCGCATGAAACAAAAAATTTCACGCAGTGAATAATTGTATGCAAGAAGAATCGCATAAGAAGAAATTCCATGAGCTAAAAGTCACATGCGACAAATATTCCTTAAAGCAAAAATCGTATGAGCTAACAATTGCATGCAACAAAAATCTCATGAGATAACGTTGCATGCAACAAGGACTACATGAGGTAAATAAACATCACGAATGAGATAAAAATTTTATAGAACAAAAATATCATTGGATAAAAATTTCATAGAACAAAAACCGCATGAGACAAAAATTTCATGCAGCAAAAAATTGTACGAGATAATATTTTAATGCAACAAAAAGCCTTTGAGATAAAAATTACATGCAACAAGAAACGCATGAAAAGAAACTCCATTTATTAAAAATACATTCGATAGCAATGAATGTAACAAAATCTCATGAGATAATGCTGCATGCAACAAGGATTGAATGAGGTGCAATTTTATTAAATAAAAATTGCTTGTGGCAAAATTTCGTGAACAAATATTAAAAACGAGATAAAAATTTATAGAACAAAAATCTCGTGAGATAAAAATTTCATGGTGCAAAAGTCACATGAGACAAAATTTCAACAAGCCAAAAAATGTATTAGACAAAAATTTTATGCAACAAAAATCGTATAAGATAAATATTGCATGCAACAAGGATGTTAGGAATGAGATAAAAATGTTAAAGAATAAAAATCCCATGGGATACAAAACAAAACTCGCATGAGACAAAAAATTTTACGAAACAAAAGACTGTATCAGATAAAAATTTAATGCAACAAAAATCCTATCAGGTAAAAATTGCGTGCAGCAAGATTTGCAAGCGACAAATGTTTCAGAAATCTTCTGACTTAAAAATTCATAGGAAAAAAAACGAATCTGATACAAATTTCATGCAGAAAAATTTTGCATAGCACAGAAATGACACGCAACAAAAATCGCATGAGATGGAAGTTTTAGGCGAAAAAGCCAAAAATTAAAACTTGCTGCAAAAATCACATGAAACAAAAATTGAATGCAAAAAGAAACACATGAGTTGAGATTTCAAGATATGAAATTCCAGGAGATAAAAAAATGCTCGAAAAAAAAATCATATGAAATGAAACTCCGAGAGCTAAAAATCGCATGCGAAAAAAAATTTGTTGAAAATAAAAAAAAATCGCCAACGACAAATATTTCGAAGAACAAAATTCTTAGACATAAAAATTTAATGCGAAAACAAATGTGCAAATTTTAAAGGGAAAAAAATTGCGTAACATAAAAATGGCAAGTAACAAAAATTTTACGAGATAGAGCAAAACTCGCATGCAACGAAAATCCCATGCAATAAAAATCGCATGTAATAAAAATCGCATGCAATAAAAATCCCATGCAATAAAAATCGCATGCATTGAAAATCGCATGAAATAAAAATCGCATGATATCATGAAAATTTCATCGAATTAAAATTATACGTAAAAAAAACTTTTGTTTTAAGTAGAACATCTGCAAGCCATTTTTCGCAAAACCACAATTCTCAATCCCACACCACAAAAAAAAAACATACATTTGCATCCTACTGTGCAGTCTACAGCGTTGAAAAATGACTTTGTATTCTAACGTATTTATTTGCCATTTATTTTTATGTGTGGGTGCGGTACACAGTGCCAGTGTGCTATTGAGTTTGTGTGAACTGCTATTATTGATCATTTATCTACAACATCCAGCACATAGGCAGACAGACAGAAGGCAAACACGCTCAAAAGACACATACATACATACACAAAATCATTGCAAACATAATTCATTGACAGCATTTGCGTAATTTTCAAATCGGTTTATGGTGTACAGACAAGTCATACAGCGAAAAAAGAAGAGAGAAAAAAAGCCACAGTAGAAAAACAGCAAAGTCATAAATGTATATATAAGTTTTTGTACAGATACGTGATGTATGTAAAAATAAGTACTATACATACATGAATACATATATTAAAACCTATATGTAAATTTGTATGCTGCTGAGTTTTGAAAAAGTTAAAGTGCTTTAATCAGCAAGAAAAGTACATTTGACGGAGTTTTGCTCCATTAGGAAATAGCAGAAATTAGAAAATCACGATAACGCGGATCATATACCATATGTCTACTACCAAAGTGGAAATATTTTTAAGGACGTCTGCAATCAAAGAGGAACCAAGAAGCAAGAAAAGCGTTGATCAAATGTGATCTAATGCGATTCTTGCTTAACATTTTTTGTTTTTGTTTAATGCGATAATTTTTTCGAAACACTTTTATCTCATGAGACTTTTGTTGCGTGTCTTTTTTATGTGACGAAATTTTTATTCATGAAATCTGTATCTCATTCGTTTTTTTCCTTTGAAATTTTTATGTCATGAGATTTTTGTTCTATGAAATATTCATCGCATGAAATTTTTTATCCCATGAGATCTTTGTTGTGCTAAATTTGTTTTTTGTGATTTTGTACAATGTAATTTTTATCCCATTAGATTTTTGTTCTGCAAAATTTTTATGTCATTCGTGATTTTTTTTTTATGAAATTTTTGTCGCAATCGATTTTTATCTAACGAAATTTAGTTCTATGCTTCGGAAAGAATAAAAGCACTAAAGAATTAGTTATCATATAAAAGGTCACATTTTCCCAGATCATAAAAGTCAATAAATGGAAATATTTGTCACCTTCTGAAATAAAATTGAAACTAAATGCCCCTTACTTAAATTTATCAGCACAAGAACACAAGTTAAAGTGCTAAAATTGGCGCATTCATCTTTAACAGCAAAGCAAAAGAATAAAACAGATGACATTCCAGTCAGTTAACAACCCCCAAAAGTACTTCAAAATCTCATTAAAAATATACTACACAAAAAGCACTAAATTTATTTATTTAGTATTTGCTGCTGCTGCTGCTGGTGATGCCCTATAAAAGTGAAACTTTTGCTATTTCAGTAACTTCACAACACACACATACTAGTGCATACACATTTAAGTGTTACCATACTTTTCTATCTATTTTATCAGCATCATATACATGGCTTTGAATTATTCCCGTTTCAACGCTTTCGCATGCATGTCCTTGCATTTAAAACGTTATATGTGTATGTAATGCTACTCAATTATTTAGTTATCCTTGCATATCCCATGTGCGCGACTGCATTTGCAACATGTTGTTGCCATATATCTACATATGTACACATGTATGTTGTTGTTAGCTTAGCATGTTTGTTGTCACTTGATGCGCACAAATGTCACCCATGTGATTATTTTTTCCCATATATTTTACTAACACTATGCAATCGCTGCATGTGGGCGTGTATATGTGTGTGTGTGATTTTGAAAATTGCTTAAGTTTTTGTTTTGCTAGCAATTTTATAGCACAAGCAGCAGCAGCAGCAGTTTCAAGGATAATTCAGTAATTAAGTGTTGCATAGTTTATTGCGCTTCATATTTAATGCCTGCATTGGTTGCTCGATATTTGCAAAGAAAAATGCGATGCTAGCGCAGTTAAAGGAGAAGCAGAAAAAGGAAAAAAAAACGCCTAAAAGTGGAGAAAATTTTTAGAGCACGAAAAGTGAATTTCAAGTGCATTCGAGGGAAAAAAGTAAGCGTTGGTAAGTTTCAGCTTTGACCTATAATGTTGCAGCCTATTTTAATTGCTTTTGAATATTTAAAATATATTTGGAAAAAAAACATGTCTTTTATTTAAAATGATTTTGCCTAACTACCATAACGAATAAACATATTAAAGATTAAAATGTATAAAAGTTAAATGCTTGCTTGCAACGAGCTATGATATCATTGAATATTTAAGCTTTTGGTTCTTTACATTACTTACTGGTGAGTAGAGCTATTATTGTCGAAGCACAAAAAAACTTTGGTGGAAAGTTTTCTCCTTAAAGTGTTGTTTATGCAAAATGACATTAAAACAGAGCTATTTTTGAGCGCAACTTTTTCAAATTCTATTTAAGTATTCAATGTTGAAAGTAAGTAGCTATCGTGTCCTTAATAATAAGTAAGTATTTACATTCTTTATTCACGGCCCGCTTGAAAAATTTAATTGAAAGGTTCGAGGAAGACGGAGTTTTTTGTTGGGTTCTATTCAAGACATCATCCAAAGTCAATCCTGACAAGAATTCAAATCGTAACACGTGCCGATTTTGAAAACGGACAGTTTTTGCTATTTTTAAACGAATATTTTGAAATGTTTGCACTAAATACCGTTTATTTGTGCATATATCGACCTTGGCTACACTTCTATGTAAAAGCCTATTCAATTCTATGAATATTTGCGCAAGAAACCATACCTCTGCGTTCAACATTTGTTCGGCGCATTTTCGATCGAAAATTTTACCTTGCATTTAATATTTTTTTTTATTTTTTGAAGCGGGCCGCGTATTATAACAAGTAGTTCACTTTCTTCTGAAAAATTTGATTTCAATTCAAAAATAATTTTTTTTTCGAACTAACCGTGAGCATAAGTATTATTAGGGGCAAATAAGCAAAACCAAAGGTTTGAAACATACACAGCAAATAGTTTGGGTGTAAAATTCAACCCAAATTAGAATGAATACAAATCCACACCAAACTTGGCATAAAATCTGTGCTACGTTCGTGTAAAATTTATACAAACAAAGCATAATTACTTTTAAAATTAAAAACTAGTAAGGGTGTAACTTTTGGCCTGGCCAAGAAACAAATACCTTACACCGCAGTATTTTGAAAATTTTGCTTATATGAGAGGTGTCACGCCCTTTTGTCCGAGTTCACCCAGTTTTTGTTCAGAGCTTGCATTTATAGTCTTTTAGTATTTGAATGAAATCTGGTTGGACTATCTCAAAAAACTCTCTCAGTATAGCATTTTGAAACTTTTGCTTATATGGGAGGTGCCACGCCCTCATGTCTGATTTCACCCAATTTTTGCTGAGAGCTTTAATACATAATTTTTTGTGTTTGAGTCAAATTTGGTTAGAATATCTCAAAAACCGCTTTCAGTATAGCGTTTTGAAGCTTCTGTTTATATGGTAGGTGCTACGCCCTCTTGTTCGAATTCGCTCAGTTTTTACTCAGAGCTTGCGCTTACAATTCGTAGTACTAGTGTGTTTTATGGTTGCATTGTCGTGAAAAAGACTCCTAAAACTGCAGTTTGAATATATCTTTTTTATGGGCGGTAGGCGTGTTCGTTGACCGATTTCGCTCATTTTCAATCCCCCGAGCTATCTTTGACGACGGAGGCAGTGTATTTAATTTCATTGAATTATCTTGCTCAGTTTTCCCAAAAATGTATTTCAGCCTGCCTGCCAGCCAGCCAGACAGACGGACGGACATGGCTATATCGACTCAGGAGGTGACGCTGATCAAGAATCTATATACTTTTCTATATCTGCCACGCCTCCTTCTCTGCGTTACTAACGGAAGGACAAAGTGAATATACCCTGGGTGTAGGGTATAAAAAAAAGAAACGACCGCAAGAGGATTCAAACCTACGAACCGTCTGTGTTATGAATAGAAACATTTTATTTTTACTTACAATTTCCAACTCGTTAGACCGCTACATCATTAAGCGATATGGTGAAGAGGCATACAAGTTGTAATTCAATTAAACAAAAGTGAATAAATATGAGAAAGGAAAATAGTAATGTATAATGAAAAAAATACTTAATAATGAAAAAATAATAATAAATAAAAAAGGAACGAAAAAAAAAACCATCGCAGGAGGATACGAACCTACGACCGTCCGTGTAATACAAACGCGTTAGACCTCTACACCATAACCGATATGGTGAAGAAGTAACAAATTTGTATTATAAGCAAAGGTTGTTCAAACAAAATTTTATATTAGAATTATACAATTTTGGTATAAAATTTATAGAATTTAAACGTTTTTGGCTTAGAATAACTTTATAAAAAAAAAATTTTTAAGTTATATCAAAAAATTGGAATGCATAAGTTTATGAAAAAAAGTAGTATAAACAAGTTTATATTTTATCCTCAAAATTTTTGCTGTGTACACTAAGCTAATTAAAAAAAAAATAAAAAATTTTAAGTTCCCCGATGATTCCATAAATATGGTAAGTTGAGTTGCAAAATCGAGTCATTGCAGTGTTTTGATTTTAACTAGAGTTTACCTTCTGGCTGGAATTCGGCCATTTCGATTTGCCAACTGTTAACTTAAGGAAACAAATTCTCATCAAGAACCATGTCTCTGCATTTTCTCTTCAGGGGCGCGGCAAAGCCGACTTAAAAACATAAATGTCATATTATCGTTCCTTAGTTTCAACTCTTTTTCTATACCAAATTTCATAAAAATTGATGCAATTATTTAGCGATTTTTGCATATAGGGGCGTGATACTGCCCACTTAAAACATAACGGTGATGTGGCATCGCCTACTTAGAAACATTGTGGTCATATTATCGATCCTTAGTGATAACATTATCTCCATACAAAGTTTTATAAAAATCGGTTTGGTGGCTTATCCTTGAGAGCGTTTTTCAATTTATGGGTGTGGCACCGCCCACTTAAAACAACAAGATAGTCCTATGCACTGTTCCTCATAACCTTCTTGACAAAAAAAGAAAAAAATCAGGCGAATATGTAACGATTTCGTTTGCCCATATATATGAGTATTAAGATTTTTCGTCATATCTTCGGTATTAAGAGTTGGATCTCAAAGCACGATGTATCGATGGTTTTGCCTCGAGGATTCTTATTTTTCTTATCTCTCACTCTCTTTCCCAATTCCAGGATTTCTTTCTGCAGCGCAGAAAAAATCTTGTTTTAGATAATACCTACTGTCATTCCCTCTTTATCTGTTTCAACTACAATCTGACCCATTTTTGGTACTTGTTCTATTTTTGTCTCAATATTAGTCATACTATAAACTATTTAGCTTTGTCCTTATTATTCCTATCAACAAGGATAGTATTCTACGAAATAATATTTAGTAGCTACGCAGAAATTAAACATATACACCACCACATATACAAATTATAAGTTGTTTAATGAAAATCCTTTTGAAACTCTTACACTTATGTCAATATACATTGCACAACAAAAACCATATGCAGCTGTCAATTTTGTCAATAAAGTTGCGACACATGTTGCCATGATATAGCAACCACAATATGCAATGTGGTTTCAGCTACACATACAGGCAATGAGTAGCACAGCAAAGTGCATAATACATACCTACGTATACAATATATACAACTACATACCAGCATTATAACCACACACAGTGCATCAGTAGCAACAGCAAAATTCACTCATACTAAAATCACTTAAAATCCAATATATGTCAATGTATGGATAATTACTTGTATTCCTATGTATGTTAATTATTTAGTCGATTTTATTGAAATTTACATTGAGATTATAATTAAATACACCATAAGTATGTAAGGTGTGCAGTGAAATTAGTGCGAGTAGTCAGATTCAGAGCATTTAAATGCATTGGGCTGGAAGGTGTTAAAGTAAACTTCTGATTTGTTTGTTTAGTTACTCTAATTCTTACATTGATATATTCAATCACTGACCATTCATATCTAAAGAACTAGCTAAAAGTAATTTGCTTATTAAATTTCTTACAAAATAAGCTAAAAACTATGCTAGACATCCAGATCGCTATACTCAAGAATGATGTAAAGAGTGTTCCATAATTTGCGAAAGATTTGAATTAAATAGAAAATATATTTTTGTTTCTCAATCGTACTTTTTTTTATCGAAAAGTAAGGCGCATAAAATAAAGTAAGGTGAAGAATAGAAAATCGGGCATTTGACTTCGACGTATTAGCTGGCATATACGCATACTCTTTTTTTAAAATTTTTCAAGAGCATTTTGCATAAGTGCATCTGAATTTCATTTATGCAGCAATAAATCTATTTTTTAGGCTAATTTTTCCAACCCGAAACTGTCAACTGTCAAAACAATTTCTTTGTTTTCATGTTGACAATACTTAAATTCAAATCTTGCGTGAATTATGGGACACCCAAAAGTTATTTCTCCCCTCATAATAATAACAGCAATATTGACAATAATTGCGTCAACAACTTAACCGCAGACGACAATTACTACTGTGGAGTCGACAATAATAATGACAGCAACACTCCAGCAGTCAACTTTTGATATTTTCGCACAGCAACCACCCCATTATTTTGGCAGCAATTGCGCACTCAATTTTTATAACAAGAACAACAACAGCAATGCCAGCAGCAACAGTTGCAGGTGTCGCAACTGCATTTTAACACTCGACAGCTATGCTACTTCTTTTTCATTTTTGGAAGAGGAGCAGCAGATTTTTATGCTTCATTTAATAAAGAATTATTTTACTTTAAAATACCAACGACAGTAACAACAACAATGGGAGCAGCAAGTAAAAATTGTTGCAGCCATTGTATGATATCATTGTTCAACAGCTGCAACAACAAAACTTGCTTCAACTGCTGCCGCCGCACATCTTGATAACTTACATAATAGTAAAGCCGGCAAAATGCCTTGTTGGCTTAAACGGGTAGATATATAGCAGCATGTAGTGTTGTAGTGTGAGTGCACCGGCTTTATTGTGGGTGATTTTTTTTTTTTTTTCACCTTACATTGTCAGTTTGCCAGCTCAGTGCTCGGTGGCTAAAATTTTTTGGCACTTTGCCAAGTTTTATTTTACTACTACAGCCGCCGCTACCTACTACTATTACTACTACTATCACGACAACTGCCGCTTCATTCAGCTGATCTGTGAGTTAATTTTACTGCAATTGTGTCAGAGTATCGAGGTAGAAGTGGCTAATCGAAATATTAAATTGCCAAGTCAAGAGGGCATACGGGAGACGACTTCTTCGTCGTCGTTATGTTTGTTTGGTTGTAGTCTGTGGAAAATGAAAAAATAATTCAATTGGTCTTACTTAGTTGAGATTAAGTCAGTGCGCATTTAGCGTAGTTTATTAGTATACAAATTGTTGCCAAAAGATTATCTGAGAAATGGGTTATTTAATAAAGACTGTCTGCTTAGTAGCTTATTTACTGTAAGCTTGCAAAAAAAATAAAAGAAGAAAGATTAACAAGCCATTGTAATTAATAATGTTTATATTGTCCCAACACAAGTGAAAAAAATTAAGTCAGTTTTTCAAGTTTTGTGATATATGATATTCAAAAAATTATGTTTTTAACCCTTTCAGGACCGTAAGGAATTGGGAGCTTATGCAACCATGTTAGCTATTTATAATGGTCTATTGGGCGTCCAGAAAATATATTTTAAAATAAAAATTCAAAAAAGTTTAAAGGTTTTTCTGGAATTTTCTGGGACATATGTGTCTCTATGGTCGTTAAGGGAATTAAAATAAACCATCTCCTGAAACTACACCGCAAAAATTGAAAACAGCGCTTTCTCAGCTTCAAGCACGGATATCTCGAAATCCTGAAGTATATGAGCAATTCTGGCTTCGTATTCGAATTCAGTGCCAAAACGTACGTTACAGTACATATGTCTACTAACAGGTTTATTAAATTTTTTTATTTCGATTGCCTGTGAAATTGGTAAAATTGTAGTACAAAAGTGAGTTGAAAAGTTACCCTTAAGGACCATAGGGACACCGGTGTCCCATTTTGAATTTTATGATTTATCAATATACTAAACTTAAATAATGGTTCAATTAATGTATAAAACAACAATTTATTAACATGTCAACAATTATTTCACACTATAATATGATTAAAAACAATTAAACACCTATAAATTCTGCTGTAAAGTATAGCAATAGTTCACCACACAAACTGTCACATTAGAATGATCATATAAAAAAAACGGTGCTTCTGATGGTGTTGCCAGATTTAATAGGAATGAAGGAAGCGTTTAGGAACTGATAAATGTCAAATTACATATATCGGTTTCTTACTTATTTAAATATATTTTTTTTTGCCTTGTGACACATATGTCCTTATGGTCCTGAAAGGGTTAATATGAAAATCGGTGTTTTGCTTTTACTGTTATAATGAAAGATTTGACTTGACATCTCCATTTTTGATGTAAAGTGGTGAAAAGTTAGTATTTGAAGTACATATAACTGTGATAAAATGATTTTCTGAAAAATAATTTTTTAAAAATATATGTTTTATCTCATGCGATTTTTTATCTCATGCAATTTTTACGTCATGATATATTTTATATTATGCTATTCTCATGCAATGCAATTTTTATCTCACAAAAAAATCAATTTTTAGTGGTTTTTGTCTCATGCGATTTTGACTTTTTTCATCTAATTATCCTGATATGCACAATTTTGAACAAAACTGCCTAGCACCCTTTAAATTGTTTTATATGCTTCTATGTTCCCAAAATGTTCAAGGGAACAAATTCGAAGGAAACAAATGGGAGGTCAAAATGTACTCAAATGATTTCATTATGACATTGAGCCCATAGACGTTTGTCGTGGCACCAGAATTCCTTTGAACATTTTTGGAACATACAAGCATAATAAACAATTTTGAGGGAGCTAGATAGTTTTGCTCATGTATTTAAATTGTGTGTATCAGGGTAATTAGATGAAAAAGTCAAAGATCGAATGAGACAAAAATCTCAGAAATAGATTTTTTGGTCAGATAAAAATAGCATGAGATAAAAAATCGCATGAGATAAGAAATCGCATGAGATAAAAAATAGCATGTGAACAGAAAATCACACAAGATGGAATGACATAAAAAATCACATGATATGAACATTGCATGATATGAAAATCGCATGATATGAAAATCGCATAAGATAAAAATTACAGTTTTCAAAAAAATACGTAAAACGCTAAGGAAAATATAAAATTACCATGAGACTTACGATCTAAGGAATAGCAGTGAAATGTCAAGATTAAAACTGCGTTAAAATATTTAAATTTTTTTTTTTATATATTCTTTCCACTTTAAAACTGTAATAAGACTAATAAGTTTCACCAGAAAGTATGCCACCCGACTACAATTGAAATAAAACTAGTAAGGGTGTAAAATTTGGCCTGGCCAAACATTAAATACCCTACACTGCAGTATTTTTAAAATTTTGCTCATATGGGAGGTGCTACGCCCTCTTGTTCGAGTTTACCCAGTTTTTGTTCAGAGCTTGCATTTATAGGTTTAAATGTCTGAGTGAAAAATGTTTTCAGCATAATGTTTTGAAGCTTTTGCTTATACAGGAGGTGCCATGCCCTCTTGTCCGAGTTCCTCTAGTTTTAGCTTAGAGCGTGCATTTATAGTCTTTAGTATTTGAGTGAAATTTGTTTGGATTATCTCAAAGAACTCTTTCCGTACGGCATTTTGAAACTTTTGCTCATATGGGAGGTGCTACGCCCCCTTGTCCGATTTCACCCAATTGTTGAGAGCTTTCATTTATAGTTCTTAGTGTCTGAGTTAAATTTGGTTCGAATATCTCAAAAATCGCTTTCAGTATAGCGTTTTGAAGCTTTTGCTTATATGGGAGGTGCCACTCCTTTTGTCCGAGTTCGCTCAGTTTTTTCTCAGAGCTTGCGCTTACAATTTCTAGTATTTATGTGTATTTTGGTTGCATTGTCGTGAAAAATACTCCTAAAATTGCATTTTGAATGTATTTTTTGTATGGGCGGTAGGCGTGTCCGTTAACCGATTTTGCTCATTTTCAATCTCCCGAGCTATCTTTGATGACGGAGGCAGGGTACCAAATTTCATTGAATTATCTTGCTTAGTTTTCCCAAAAAGTGTATTTCCACACACATCACCCAGCCAGCCAGCCAGCCAGCCAGCCAGCCAGCCAGCCAGCCAGCCAGCCAGCCAGCCAGCCAGACAGACGGACATGGCTATATCGACTCAGGAGGTGACGCTGATCAAGAATATATACTTTTCTATACCTGCCACGCCTCCTTCTCTGCGTTACAAACGGAAGGACAAAGTGAATATACCCTGGGTGTAGGGTATAAAAAAAGCTGCTTAGTAGGTATGCAAAAATGTACAAATAAAAGAGTATCAAAAGTTGCAAAAGTACTGGTTTATGTACATAATACAAAAATAAGCACTTAAAACTAAAATCTAAAGAAATCGAATGTAATAAAAAATTGCATGAGACAAAAGTAGCATGAGATGTTAGAAGCATGATACAAAAATAGCATGCGATTTTAAAAGCTTCGAAAAAACTGAGCACCACAATTCTCTTGAACATTTTGAGAACATAGAAGAATATAAAACAATTTTAAGCGTACTAGGTAGTTCTGTTGATGTAATGAAATTGTGTGTATCATGATATTCAGATGAAAAAGTCAAAAATCTCATGAGAAAAATATCTCAAAAACATATTATTTTTGTGAAATGAAAATAGTACAACATAAAAATCACATGAGTTAAGAAATCGCATGAGATAAAAAATCACATGAGATAAAAATTGCATATGATAAAAAATGGTATGGGATAAAAAATCGCAAGAGACAAAAAGTCGCATGAAAAAAGAATTAAATTTTTTATAAGAACAAATAGCTAAAGATAAAAAACTAGATCGATACAAAAGATGTTCAAAATAAATAATTTGCATAAGACTTTAAAGTCAGCCTCATGCGGTAGAAAGTAGCATGAGATCAAATCCGAAATCATTCATACATTCATA
Organism: Calliopum simillimum; assembly: GCA_951812925.1. Lineage (NCBI taxonomy): Eukaryota > Metazoa > Arthropoda > Insecta > Diptera > Lauxaniidae > Calliopum > Calliopum simillimum. The sequence goes on along the minus strand of OX638369.1, from coordinate 124,468,525 downwards.
AATCGTTCCTTTTTGGCCTTAACAATGCAACTGCTTTCAAAGTCAATCTTCGAAAAACATTTGCAATACGTTCTGTGTTGTTGTCCAGCTCTTAAGCGAAACGTAGAATGCAGTGGAGGGCGTAGTAGATAAAAACTCAACAAGAAAAGTTTCAAAAATTTTTCTGGCGTTATTTCCAAAAAGTTTTTGGCGTTATTTCAGGGAGCCACTCGAAGATAGTGCAGAAGATCAGATTTGATTGAGACAATTCATTTTGGCTTAAGGATGCTGTATTAACAGATTCGAAAAATCATTTGTAGTTTTTACTAATGGTGTAGAAAAACACTACCTCGAGCGAGTTTTGAATATATTTGAAAAAATCCTAGTAATATTTTAGGTACAATATTTTTGGCACATACTGAAATTTTATGTATTAGCCGTGTTTTTTTGACGCGTATATACAATTGTGCATATTTTTAAATTGCGATTACTCATGAACAGTGAGTCGCACAATAAAAACTCTAAGAAACTTTTTTATGGTGAATCACGTTTTCTACAAAAACTTTTCATTTTATATATAAAAAAATTTATCTTTTAGGAGTTATTCTATAAAAACTGGTTAAGCGCCGATAAACGCCAAAAAATCACTTTTTTTTAATAACTTCTAAAAAATTATTTTTTTTTTTTTTACAAAAGATACAAATTATTTGTAAAGCATGAGGTTTTCTCTGAAAAAGACCTTTAGACTTTTTATCGTTCGACTCACCGTTCATAAGTTATCGCAATTTAAAAATTACCTTAATTGTATATATGTATACGCGTCAAAAAAAACACGGCTATTATTACATTAATTTTAAAGCCCGATATTTTCCGTAAGTTTGTAAGAACTTGCTAGCTCAAATGTTTATGAAATATGTTAAGTAACACTCGTTATATACAATATTTCTAAATAATTTGAGGAAGAAGATATCAAATTATTTTTCCCGAAAAATTTCAAAGATTTCATAAGAATTTCATAAATTTTTCTTCAGAAGGTATAAGTATCAGATTTTCGGAAATAAAAACACATCAAAAAAATCATTGTTATGAATAGCAAAAAATCCAAACCGAAAATTCTTATAGGAAAATTTTGCAAATTCATGCAGCTCAACGCATAAAATCTCCCAAAGCAAGAAAATGAAAATGAAAAAAAATTTTGTCATACGCAATGCGTGGTTTTATGAGCGCCTCAGGAGCATAAAGAAAAAAAGTAGCAAATTCCAAATAAATGAGCGAAAAAGGATACAAGAAACTGGAATAAAAACCTTAAAAAAAAGCCGAGCCGAAAAACGGAATGAATGAGCAGTGAAATGAATTAAAACAAAGTTCGTTGTCACTTAAGGAAGTGCGAGAATATAAAAGTAACAAAAAAGGAAAAAAGAAGAAAAGAAAATACAAGAATTGGCAACAACAACAAAAATAGTAGCAATAATAATATTAACACGACAGCAACAAAGCACAAGCAGCAAAACTATGCGCTCAAAGGACACGCACATACACACAATCGAAAATAATCCTTATCAGTGAAGCTTTGCAATTTTCTTACTTTCGACGCTTCACGTAGTTACTCTCTGGCAAATTGCTTTTTTCATTTCATTTCCTTTACTTTTTTTGTTTTTATTTTGACAGCATCCATTAGGGGGGGGGCGGATGGCGTTAGCATGGAACCATGGGTGCGAGCGCGCCATCAACAGAAATGTCAAAATTCCAGCATCCAGGGTTACAAAGTGGAAAAAAGCTTTGCGCGCGCTCTCACAATTTCGCGCTCTGTTTTGTTTTTTTTCTGTCTTTTTTTTTCAATCTTCCATTTCACCCCCTACGCTACCTACCGCCAACACTCGCGCTTAAGCTCTTCAATAAACTTATTCAATTATTCTTTCAATTTTGCTTTATGCGCTGCTTTCGTATTGAAATTAAAGCTTTTCCTTTGCTGAATTGCATACTTTTGGGCGCAATACCCTGTATTTTTCAACATTTTTTTAAATATAATCCATTATAACAAACACCGATACACACTCGTATGAATACGCACACAACAGGCGGCGCGAGAGCATAAATTTGCGCTTGTGTATTTATACATTCACACGAATGTGTGTGTATGCGTGCATGTAGCATGTTGTTTGCGTGTATGTGTCTATTACTCGTGACGTTAATTTTCACTTAATTTATTATTTCTTTGTAACAGTGTTGTAGCCTATTTAAGCGACCTGCCCCCAACTGTCAATCCCCCCTGCTGTGTTTTTGGGGGGTGTCATGAATTTTTTCATTTCTTCCGAGTTTTCTTTTTTTTTTTGTATTTAGCGTTGCGTTGCTTTGGAATGCTGCGATATTGCAAATATGGGTCAAGTTTTTGTTCAGGCAAAAGGAAAAATCTTTAGAGTGCTTTATTTCGCTCCATTTAAGTGAGGATGGTTATTAAGTTGGTCATGTTGGTGGGGGTGGGGTGGGGTGTTGTGATGTTGAAATGAGTGTGTGCTGTCAATACGCCTTTTTATAATGAATTTTGCTTGCAAAGAAGCTGTTGAAATTAAAATGATGACATTTTTTAAGGATTTTCTTTTAGCAAATATATTATTTTTGTTTACAGAATATAAAACTAAGCTTTTAAGAAAATTATTTATTAAAAATATGCTTAAAATGTACTAAAATAAGCTAGTGACATAGTTCAATGTTGAATTTTATGTCCCAAAACTTAGAAAAAATTTTAGTGGTTCAAACAAATCAATTTTTCATTTACTACTTAAAGTACTTTGAAGTACAGTAGTGAGATTGCAGAATAACAAGTTACATGTTACTTCTTTTTCTGGAGAACCACAATTGGTTGAAAACCTGGACGATTTATAGACTAAACTTAAAGCTGCTTTTAGGCAAAAAAATTAAAAAAAAATATAAATAAACTATTTCCGAAAATGTAATTTAAAAACTTCTTTGAGTGTTAAATTTGAGAAATTTTTTTTTTTCAAATTTTTATATTATAGGGGAATGTTGTATAGGTTGGGACGGGTTTTGTTTTTGGTCAGTGGTTTTGAAACGGATGGAAAAATTGATAATTTAATAAACCAATTAAAAGGTATGGTCATCGGCTACAACTTTTTTATAGAAAAGTTTTTGACATCGTGATCAAGTCAAAAGCCAATAGCCATTTTAATGAAGACAATTTTTTTTGCCGAAAAAAAATTTTACGTATAAGTTGGGACACTTTTAAAAATCACAAAGTAAGCCAAAAAGTTAAGTTAATCTGCATGATATTATTTTTAATAGAATATTTATTGAAGCGTCATACTTCAAAGAAACAATTTGGGTAAAAATATATCATTCCACCTAATATGATTCGCAGTTTGTACATGTGAAGAAACTGTTCCGCATATATTATATTTAAGGTACTTCTTGTGCAAGACACAAGATACCATCAACGGATTGGCGTGCGAAGAAACTCTTTTAACTAGCTTTAACAATGCATCGTCATCAATGTTTGAAATGTCTTTAATTTTATCATTCACTTTTTGAGTATACATTTTACATTATACATTTTAAGTCGATAATTTTTTTTTTATATTGAATTTTCTAAGACGATACAGTATTGCTAAGATTAATCTCTTACCAACTGATAATATATTTTCAACAAGTTAATCATACCTGAAAGAAATAGAAAAATTCAGCATTTAGTAACACATATAAAAGTTGATAATGTGCTATACACATATATGAATATAACGACTAAATAGTTGCGCCTATAAATATGCTAGACACATTAACAAAAATTACCTTAAATATGTGAGATATAGATACTGATAAATAACGACAGCACGTTCCATATTTCTAGGTGCTTACCAAAAAATGTATTTTTTCTAAGAATTGTAAAGAACTTTGCATTACTATGTTAAAAAAAACACACTTAAAAATAAATTTTCATTTCAATTCTTAAAATTCTCTGTTCACCTCAATTCTCTTGACACACATATTTTTTCTTATACTCTATATTACTATGATTATGATTAAATATTTAAGCTCACTTTCGTTGAATGTTTGCTGCCCATTTGCCAAATGTTTATATGTTATTTTACAACTTCAATAATCTTTTTTGATATCACTGTGCCCCATCAACATACTGTGCACACATTCAAAACTTCCGCATTTGTGCAAATATTTCAAATAATTTTGGCGCACTCCAACCAAAAGAAACAAAAAAAAAAAAAAACATACCGAAAACAATTTCAATACTGAAACTGCATAATTTATAATCCTTTCAAACAAATGCCTCAAGCGTAAAGACCAGCCAGCCAGCCAACACACACAGTACAGGCCACATTTACGAACCCAAGCTAACCACACACATTTTGCCCGCTTTTCATGATGAAAAGAAAGCCAAACATATTTTACAAAATTTTATTAATCTCTTCCGTTTACGACAAAGTCATAAAATCATAAATTTTATCACCAACGAGTGGCCTAAAGTGGCACAACCAACAGCCAACCAAACAACCAAGGAAACAACCAGCCAGCCAGCCAACACACAACACAACAACACAGTAAAGCGTAAAGCGTCATTGTGCGCGCGTTGAAAAGAAACAGCTAGCGAGCGCAATGACAATACCACGCTTCACAGTACACACGGTGGTCTGTTGTCAGTCGCATGAAAAAAAAGAAAGAAATGAAGGCAGCGTGCCAATTTCTTATGCGACACTTCATACATTCTATTATGATTGTGCTCCTTTTTTTCGTATCCTTTGAGTTTTTCGAATTCTCATACATTGTTCGTTTAACATTGGCAACACTGTGTTTGGGGAGTAACCAAGAAGAAGAAATAGCAAAAAAAAAAGTCAGCTGGAAACAAAAAAATTGCTCTATTGCGACAATAAAGTTACAAAATTTATCATTTATAAATATTTGAGAAGTAACTGAAAATACCAACCAAAAATACTTCATTGAATGAATGACTGAATGAATGACTGAATGAATGAATATAGGAATGCATGACTGCATGATGACATCGAGTGTGTTAGCTCCTTAAGTGTATGATATATGAAGTTGGTGTATTGGCACGCCGTAAGTATGTGAGCTTGTTCGCATATAAAACTCAGTGGCAGCAGCAATGGAATTTTATTGAACATTCAAAAATAACTGCAGTGCGGTTTTATCGAATAACATTTTTCCCTTCCACGAGAAACGTTTTCTGTTTTTATTGTATTTGGCTTCGAGGTTAACGCGTGTTATTTTAAACGAAAAAAAAGTCAAATAAAACGATTATCTGTGTCTGTGTTATTTTTATCACCTACATATTTGTTTAAATTAAAGAAATCTTAGAAAAAATGTTGCTAGGTATGCAGTATAATAATTCCAATAAAATTTCAAAGGAAACAAATGGGTGTTCAAAATGATGCAAAAATGCAAAAAGATGTCTTAACACCATAACTCCTTTGAAGATTTTGGGAAAATATGTTTGAAGAATATAAAACAATTATAAGAATGCCAGGCAGATCTATTCATGAAATTAAATAATGTGTGTTTATGCAGTCGACCTTTGCGGTTGATATACATATTACACTGCATCAATTGCACGAAAAATTTATGTTAAAAATGGCATGAGACGAAAATCTCATAAATAAAATATTTTTTGATGTAAAAATTGCACGTAGATAAAAGTCGCATTGATAAAAAATCGCATGAGATAAAAATCGCATGAGATAAAAAATCGCACATGATAAAAATCGCATATGAACAAAATCACTTGAATAGAATATTTCATGAAGTAGAAGTGAGATAAAAATCACATTTTAATAAAATAAACCGCAAAAATATAAGATTTTTTGAGATAAAAATTGATTTGAAAAATCGCATTAGATAAAAATTGCATGATATAAAAAATCTCAAGTGAAAAAAACCGCACGTGATCAAAATCACTTGAATAGAATATTTCACGAAGTAGAAATAGAATTGACATTATCTCGTTAGATAAAAATCACATTTTTATAAAAAAAATGTTATTGTAAAAATCGCATAAGATAAAAATCTCAGATATATAATATTTTTTGAGATAAAAATTGCATGAGATGAAAAATCGCATGATGCAAAAAATCGCATGAGATAAAAAAATTTCATGAGTTAAAAATCACATAAAAATAATAATACACAACCTCATTGTAAAGTCTTAGAGACTCAAAAATTGCATAAAACTAAAAATTGTGTGCTACTTAGAACAAGTTTCTAAAGCATCACGCGAATTTATCTTATTAACAAATGTGTGCATCGTATAAAAATAAATCCAAAATGTCTCTCAAAAAAGAAAAAAAGTTATGCGAAACCAAAGCAATCACACATAGTTAAAATTTTCACATCATGATCTCAAAAAAGTACAGAAAAATCTTAAGAAAACTTCAAATAACCATGAGACAAAAAATTGCATACGAGACCAAAAGGTCATTCAAGTGTTTAAGAGTCGTTTTTATACTTACTTAATACTGTTTTGAACCTTAGAATTGCTATACGATTAAAACAAGGAAAATGTTGCACTAAAAGCGAAGTATAAAAAGCTGTTTAATATGCAAAAATCTACACATTTCAAAGTCTGAAAAGTATTCACTTTTTACAAAAAGTCTAAAGAAACCATATGTGAATAGCATTTATGTGGAATAAAAACTGCATGAGATAAAAAAAGCATGATACAAAAATCGAATGAGATTTTATAAGATTCAAAAAAACTGAGAAGTGCTTCAATGTAAATAATTTGTATACGTGCAGACCCCTTAATCAGCCTTATGCGGTAAAAACTAGCATGAGACTAAAAGTTGAGAAAACCTTAAACCAAATGGACTATGATGAATTTTGAAATGCTCGATGTTTGCGGCAAAATTGAAATGCATTTCCACAGAAAATCACTGTCAGATTCTCAAAAACTAGTTAATTCTCACGGATAGTAACTTTTTTTTTTAAATCAACTTAAAATAATAATTCAATTCAAAGTGATTTGCTGTTCCTTCATACCTTTAGCTTTTAAATGCTTTAAAAGTATTTCCTTCCTAAATTGTAATGATTAATAAGTCAAATTTTAATTTCTGCAACCGCAACATAACCAAAATAAAAAAATGTTGGCCTCATCTGGTGTTGTTTGCATGAAATGATGCAACTTTTTGCATAGGTATACGTAAATAATGAATGAAAAAATAATGCATTCGGTACAGCACAAAATACAATGAGGTCCTGCAAAACCGCACACATACACAGTGTTACTTATTATCCTGCTTTTAATGCCAAACTTATTAATGCCTGATGCTTTTAGAAGGCAGCAAGGAATTCCAGGATTTTTACGCGCTTGACTGCTTTTGATTGCAGCAGCACAGCACAGTAATGCAAGTGGCGCACGCAGCAGCATTAAGGGTGAATGCGACAGGACTCGCGGTAAAGCGGGTGTGTCCTTGTCATAGCGCACACACACACACACAATCGCTAAACGTTATACACATTATTGCTCTACTTCACATGCAAACTGCACAGGATGCAATGCAAAAAAAAAAAACAAAAATGTTGAGTGAAGTGTGTTTTTATTCGCAGCAGGGAGTAACGTGCACTTGGGGAATCAACATGTAACGCCAAGAGACGTGAAAATGTTGATGAAAAAATTGCAGAATTTTTCTATTTTTCCCTTTTGCATATTTTATTGTTGTGTGTTGCTGATGTTTTTGTTGCTGCCGTTGCTGTTTGCTACTCTTGTTTGCAATTTGAGCGCAAAAATAGGTCAACTGTATGCGCAGCAGCAGCGCATTCGTTAGAGTTTTATGCTTCGTGCTGGATGCTACGTGCCACTGCCAAATGCTGGATTCTATTGCTGGCTTGCTGTTGGTTATTTGTGGCTGCGGTTTTTCAGCATTAAAACCTGTGCCAACACATACAAAGTATAAAGGAGGCGGGGTGTGTTTAGGCTTGGATTGGAAAGTATTGTTTTTGTGTACCTATTGTATGCGTGTGCGGCAGGATAAATAAAAGGAATGGAGAGAGTGCCATTTGGGCAACTTCATTAGGTGACTGCGTGCATATGGAATGCCAGTAAAATATTAATTTCAAATTTGATGGTAGGCGAAAGTTTCTGACTTTTATCACATAAAAAAAAAAATACTGAAAATTTGGAAAAAATGCAACAACTAAGGAGCTTACTTTATTTTATTTGTTAATTTTAAAAATTTTCATTGGATGATTGGATCAATTTGTGCTAATGCCAATAGAAAAATCTTCATGTACATAAATTAATTGTGTGCAACAAGGTAATTAGACGAAAAATCGCATGATATACAAATACCAAAAAAAAATAAATATACATATATTTTGAGAGATAAAAATCCCATGAAATAAACCTTCAAGTACGTAAGTGATTTGTGTGCATTAGGCTAATTAGACGAAAAATTCAAGTCAAAAATCACATCAGGTAAAAATATCAAAAAAAATATATTGTATATATTGAGATAAAAATCGCATGACCTAAAAATTGCAGGAAATCAAAAATCACATGAATAATAATCACATGAATAAAATATTTCATGATAAAAAAATTTCGTAAAATAAAAAATTTCATGAGATGAAAAATTGCATGGCATAAAAATTCGTTTAAAATTATTCTGATTCCAATAGAGAAATCTTCATGTACAGCAAAGTCAGTTGTGTTCATCAGGGTAATAAGACGAAAAAATCAAGTCGAAAATCGCATAAGATAAAAATATCAAAAAATATATATATATTTTGAGATAAAAATTACATGACATAAAAATCGCGCGAGAAAAATCACATTAGATAACTATCGCATGAATAAAATATTTCACGAAGAATTCTTCATGATATAAAAAATTTCATGAAGCAAAAAACTGTATGAAATAAGAAATCGCATGAGATTAAAAAGTCGCATGAGATAAAAAAACACATTTTTATAAAAAAAAGTAACCACAGTCATAAAATCCCAATAAATATGCAACATACTACAAAAACACTCTTTTAGCATTTCATTGACATAGGAGCTGATTTAAAATAACTTTAAATTTTCTCAGTGTATGATTTGCGCAAATTGCATTATCTTGAAAAACAAAAATTTCTCTACTTACCATAACAAATTACAGGAATTTTTATGCCAAGCAATTGAAAAATATTTTGAACTTTAGCTTCATCTATTGGAAAAGAAGTAAAATGTAAAAAGTAAATACTAATTCTTCAGCAATTTTTTAATGTTAGTGTAACCTCGGCAATTCTACTGAAGAGCAGATAATGAACGAAGATCATAATATGGCAAAGTGGTACGATAAATTCAATGATGAATTGATTTTCTCACTACAAGAAAGTTTTAAACGCGTGATCAATGATTTACAAGCCAATCAAATTACAATAATCAAAATATACACAAAAAACTAATAAAGTCAAAGAAAGTCTTGAACATATTTAGCTGGATATAGACGATCCTACAGATGGCGATATGGTTGTATGCAAAGCTAATGAATTGATGGGCAAAACCATGAAAGAGATTGTTGCGAAATTTGCTGAACGCAATATTTATGAAGTTGAAAAATACCTGAACTCGCTGCCTGCAAGCGAACAAATGGGGCGCAAAACCTTCGCGACACACTACCTCTACACTATGTGCCGGATTGAAGCTCCTTAATGGCCTAAGCAATTATTGCTTATGGTGCCCCTAGTAAAGGAACCAAATTCACAACCATACGTCTTTATACCTTTTATGATTGCCAAAATTAAAATCGGGTTTTCAAACAAACAAAAAAATTAAATGTCTTATTCATTTCATTTTTCGCCAAACATATTACATTCTTATAAAATTGGACAGCAAATTCTCGAATAAGAGCGTCAAAACTGAGTTTCCGTAATATACCCTGACTAGCTGTTTTACCCGGCCATGCTCGGATTTTGGTAAAAACCAATAAAGCATTAAAAAAGCTAAATAATAACGAAAACTATTTTTCAAAACATAATGTGCTAGAAACAGATGCGCCAATACTTTTATTTTATTTATTTCCATAAAAATGTCACATCTAAAATATTGGCGTAAGTCCATATGAATCGAAAAATATCTGTAAAGTTCAAAAAGTATCGAATAATATTGAAATACATTGAAGAAATTGTTACAATGGTAACTTGATTTTCTCATTATAGAAATTTTCATTAGCCAAGTTGCCAAATCTATGCTATAATACCAAAAGAAAACTGATATATCACTGAAACTTCTTCGTTTTGCCCTTAGAGTTTCATATAACCTTAATGAGATCAAGGATTTTGCGTTAGAAAAAAAAGCTCAACAACTCTATAAGACCTCATTCAATTGAGTGCACTCAATTATGCAAACAAATGTTGACAGCAAACGTTATATTTTTACAGCAAATTTGCATTGACTTAATGCATTTAGGATTTAAAAACAAGAAAAAAAAACCTAAGTGTCCTTACCAATCCAGCACAATGGCGCCACCATAGAGTAATTTGATTTTATTCATTTCACTCGGATTTTTATTTTTCATTTGTGACTCGTCCTGTTGCTGCTGTCAACACTTCGCGTTGGTTTATTAGAGCGAAAATTAATTGAAAATGTTGGTCAATTACTTTGCAAAACAAATACGCACACTCATGCGCCGCATACACAGGAATGTTGTGCATATGCATTCACATTAGACCGTAAGAGAAAAAAATTAAGCCGTACACCATTTTTGCGAGGCAATTTTAAAAAAAAAATATTTTTTTTTCACCTAACGTACATTTTCCATCATATCTTCGGCACTTGCAATCCGATCTTACAGTATGATTTTGGATGAAAAATTTAAGTTAAAAATCGCGTAAGATAAAATTGTCATAAAAAAGTTGCATGAGATAAAAAATTGCATGATATAAAAAATCGCATGATATACAAATTCGCATGATATAAAAAATCACATGAGATAAAAAATTGCATGGTAGGGGAACTGATGCTATTGTGGTATAGTTTTTCAATGTGGTATGGTTGCATATCTCCGAATTGGGAAGGAACCTGCCAACGTAACTGCTTTTATCCTGTCAGAAAACATCAAAAACCAGGGATGTGTTGTTGTCATGCACCAAACAAAATTTTTCCGATGTCAGTTGAACAAAACGTAAGTCGCGTGTGGTTGATTTTTTTTTCCGAATTTTTTGCAAAAAAATTTTGTTAAGAAAAAGTAGCTTTTTGGTGAAGTTTTATTTATATTCAATAAAGGTAAGTGCTAAGTATTGCGAAATAAGTAATTAGCTGTGTAAATTCACAAAGTATCCCATTTTATTTCAGAATTTTGTAATTTCTTAAAATTGGCCAGTGTGGTATAGTCGGGCTTCGCTAATGTGGTATATGAACATTTCTTGATATTCTTAACATTAATTGATGGCTGTTTATTTTTTCATAAGAACTATGAGTTTAAGAACCAATGTACATGTTATTATGAACTTATTTCATGCCTTTCAATCTTAATATTTGGTTGTATGGTTAAGTATACCACATTACCCTACTTATATGTACCACATTACCAGCCCAATTTACAAGTACTGATCAGTATATATACCACATTGCGCCACCATATATACCACATTACCTGCCAACTTTTTGAAAACAGCTTTTTTGACTTTTTTCAGATTTTGCTCAATAACTTTTTTTAATGAAATTGCACACATTTTATTGAAATATATTCTGTAGCCAATACTTCAATGATCAGCATAAAAAAATTTGGCTGAAATTGATCTAACAGTTCTCTTTCAAATTCTACCTAAACATTAGCTATACCACAATAGCATCAGTTCCCCTATAAAAAATCGCTTTAGGTAAAAATCAAGTAAATATCGCACGGAGTAAAAGTTGCATCAGATAAAAAATTGCGTGAGATGGTATATTAGAGCGAAAATTAATTGAAAATGTTGGTCAATTACTTTGCAGAACAAATTCGCAAAGTCATGCGCACACATAGGAGTGTTGTGCATATGCATGTATGTACATTAGACCGTATCAGAAAAAAAGTCAACGTATCAATCTGAAGCATTTTTGTAAGGCAATTTGGAAAAAAGTTTTGTTTTAGATCGGAATTTTTATTTTCACAGAATTGATACCTACCCAAATTTCCTCCAAAAAATAAAAATCATATCTTTTGTCTAAAAAATTATACTTTTTTGTCGTATTCATAATAATCGACGTTTTGCGTTTTTCAATTACGCTTTCGGAAAAACGATTTTTTACTCAAAATCGAGGCATCTGGCGAAATAGTGCAGGAGGCAAAAAATGCTTAAAATCGCCAAAAATATGTAAATTTTTTGAAGCATTTTATAATTTTTCAAAAAAGTTTAAAAAAAATAAAACATAAAAAAGTTCAAAAAAATCTAAAAAACTTCAAATGTGTTCCATAGACGAATATAAACATTTCTTGTCCAGGACACTTTTTCGTAACATGCCTTGTTTTTGATTAAAAATCGATTTTCCGATTGCGTAATTGAAAAACAATAATGATGTGGGTATGTTTGACCACTAGAGGTGTTGGTACAGTTACCAAAATTGGAGTTCGAATAACAGCAGAGCCTTACAGTGAAATTCTATGAAGTCATTTGATTGGTACTATATTTAGATTTGAAAGTGAATGCTTGATTATTGTCTTTTAGCAGGACAATAATCCAAAACACACTGGAAAGAGGACACAAAAATGGCTTTCAGATAATGGAATTACAACAGTAAAAAGGCCCTATGGGGCATATTGAGAAAATCGATGGAAGGTTAAATTGGTACTCTTAATGAATTTTGGCCTAAGGCTCAAAATGCTTGGGATGCTATTGCTCCAGAAATTTGTGAAACTCTTCTAAATAGTATGCCCAGAAGAATAAAAGCAGTTATTGATGCACTAGGTGGCTATACAAAATATTAACATTAGCTTCCGAGGTTCATAATGTGAAGTCACAAAATTGATAAATACAAACCCATTTCAGACTTTTTATTGGCTGTTTGCATTCATAGCCAAAGCGTGATCAATTTCGTGAGTCACTGTATATATATATATACAGCATATTCCGGATTGCGTTGACCCACCTTGTCTTGTATGGGAGTCGCCAATTTTCCCACAGAATGTTATTTGTCCCAATATATGTAATTTATGAACCAAATTTAATCTCTGTCCGTTAAAAAGTTTCTGAGATATGACAAATTTGGTTTTTTAAAGGAGTGGCACCGCCCTCTTCCCAAGTTACCATTATTTATCGCATTGTTAATATATATATATACCACATCCCATCCGTATACATTAAAGAGTTTCAGTAATATGACGAATTAAGTTTTTTTTTTTTGAGGCTCGGCACTGCCCATTATTTAATTGAACAGTACCTGGAGAGCGATCCCTGCTCGGTCTACAATCTTTTTTTTATTTTGCTAGTGGATGTTTTTATTCATAGCTATTTTTTGTTATGAAATTTGTACCTTTTCACCTCTAATGTTCTTTTCAAAATGATAAATTAACCGATGAGAATAATAATAAGAAAAAACTCGGAAAGCATCGAATGGTATAGAAAAATATCAAAAACTCAAATTTTTTTTGGTGAAATAGAATGCCCTAAAATAAATAAATAGAATATGCCACGCACCCAAAATATTTCGTCTTTTGTATGGGTGCTAAAATATCTTATCTTCAAAGGATCATAACTCGGAAAATAAGAGTCCTATTGTAAAAATCCTAAAGGATATTTGGATAAGGAAAATTGTGGCTATTCGATGCTATTAATAAAAAAGAATTTCACTTTATCTTGTAGCTATGCTGTAAGACTGAATACAACGTTTTCTTCAAATTTAAGCAAGGATATTCCAAAATCCTACAGGTGTAATGAAAGTTCTGCAATGGAGACGGATTCTTAAGGCTGCATATAAGAATTAAAAAGTTCATTCTAATGTTTTTTTGTACCAGAGTTATTAATCAAAATTTTTATTTTGATAAAAAGTGGGCGTGGCAATTATTGAACAAAGCCTTCTTTTCGTTATGCTTTAGATACTCATGATTCAGATCGTCATTCCAAATTTCATCAAAATATGTTGTACCATTTGTGAGAAATAGCATTTAATTTGTTTTGCTTGTATGGGAGATTCCACGCATACCGGCGATATTTTGCCCACTTTCAGGTCATAGGTGCCTAATAGCAAGTAGACTCCCTACAATTAAATTCAGAAAGATTGCTTAAGTAGTTTTCTTTTTATAGCGTATTATATTTTTTGTGGGCGGTGCCACGCCCTTCAACGTATTTTTCCAATATAACGTTACATCACATATTAATCCGTGTTTGCAGTGGTAACATCTCCTAAATTATCATTAAAATTGTGGAGTCGTTTTCGAGTAATATTGAATTAAAATTTTCAATGGTTAAAAAGGGGGCGTGGCACTTCTTCGATACCTCCCACTTTTCGGTTATTAAAAAGCATTGATAAGCAGTACCTACATACAAAATTTCATTAAAATATCTCGTAAAATTTGCGAGATATAGTATTTTACGTATTTTGCTTGTATGGGAGGTTCCACGCGCAACGGCGATATTTCACCCACTTTCAGATCAGAGATGCCTTATAGCAAGTAAGCTCCCCACAGTTAATTTCAGACTGATTACTTTATTAGTTTTCTTTTTATACCGAATTATAATTTTGTGGGTGGTGCCACGCCCTTCAACGAGTTTTCCCAATATAACGGCATATTTTATATTAATTCTTGTTTGCAGAGGTAACATCTCCTAAATTTTCATCAAAATTGTTGGAGTCGTTTTCGAGTAATATTAAATCAAAATTTTCAATTCCGATTCCGCCCACTTTCTGCTCATTAGAAGACATTGACAGTCAGTAGATGTGTACTAAATTTCATCTTAATACCTTTAATGGTTTGGAAGTTATGGCTAGATGTAATTTAAACTTTAGGGCGGTGCCACGCCCCCTAGTGGGCAGCTATAAAGTTAAAACCTTGTTTATTCTCCATTTTATGCAAGAGTGCATCCTTTGATAAAGTTTCATTAAAATCGCTGCATCCGTTCTCGAGAAAAATTTTGGCACATGACAATTTTAGTTCGTATAAGAAGAGAAGATTCATATATCTGCGATGAATAGTTTCAGAGATATGATGAATAATTTTTTGCGGTGGTGGCACCGACATATTTTCGATGACCTAGCATTTTCTGATGCCTATACACTTCATGAATTTCATTAAAAACAATTTGTTAGTTTCCAAATAGAGAACAAAAATGCAAACGAAATTTCATTTTTATATATAGATCTAGAATGATACATATGACTTAATGCTAGTGCGTACCTATTGTTTAAAAAAAAAAAATTAAATCTATTTTATATTAATTTTTATATGCTTTGTTACATGCGCTGTAAATAAAACAAAAAAATTCAAATACAATTTCTGCACTTGAACTAAAGATAAAGAAATTAGCTATTTTATGCAACATTCGAAGCATTTTAAAAGAAATCTTCTCTTACGAAGCAAAATACACCACTTTCTACAAAAAAAAAAAAATACTACTTTCCAATATTAAGATTTGGAATCGGCGACAACGCTATACACAATGCAAATAGACACCATATACCATCTTGACGCTGGCAACTACACTCTCGTGTCATATCACAACGTCCAGCAATCCATCCCCTATCAAAACATGCTCGAATGCAGACTCTGGGGTCTATAGTTATCAAACCGCACATTCCAAAGGTATATTTCTCAGGTTTAACGCCGTCAGTAGTTGCAACTTCTCTGTTGACCTTATCAGCAGTTAATGCTGTTGTTTGCAGAGTGCATAGAGTGATGAACCAAACGGCTACAACAAGTGATATTATTCGCTGCATTTTACTTTATGATACTTTATCACTTTTCAGCGATACTTTGCTCGTTTCAAATAAAACTTTTTTAATATCAAGTTCTGCAGACTATTTATAGTCTGATTTTGATGCCAAAACCAACTGTCGTAGCAATCGAGAAATTGCGATTTAATTTAGATTTTAATAGCCATGTCTAATTCTACTTATCTCTGTTTTGGTTTGATTTAACTATGGTTAATTGATTGATAGTTATGGTTAATTGTTTTCACTTAATGGGACATTACATACGTAACCGGATAGTATTTGGCTTTTGCATGTCCAATTTTTTTGAAACTTTTTTTTGCTTATAAGTAGTAAGTACTAGTTGATTGAGAAGCAAGTCGTGTAATTTTTTCAATTAAAAGTTTAATGTTCTAAAAATCAAAACTATTGCAAAAATCGAAAAATGTTGAAAGAGACGAAAAATATTGTCAAAAATATTGTTATAGTAAAGTCGAAAAATGTTGCAAAATTGGAAAAATGTTGCTAAAGTCAAGTAATGTTGTCAAAGTTAAAAAATGTTCAAAATTGTTGCAAAAAACGAAAAATGTTGCTAAAGTCGAAAAATTTTGCTAAGGTAAAAAAATGTTGTTTAAATCGTTAAATGTTGCATAAGTCGAAAAATTTTTTTACGTCGAAAAAACATGTACAAATCAAAAAATGTTGGAAAAAGACGGAAAATGTTGCATAAGTCGAAAAAAGTTGCTTAAGTCGAAAAAATGTTACTAAAGTCGAATAAGGTTGCAAGAGTCGAAAAATTATGCTTAAGTCGAAAAATGTTCAATTAAAATTAAAAATTATTGTTAAAATCCAAAATTGTTGGAAAAATCGAAAAGTGTTGCAAAAGTCGAAAAATGTTGCCGAAGTCGAAAAAGTTTGTTCAAGTCGAAAAATGTTGCTTAAGTCGAAAAGGTTGCATAAGTCGAAATAGTTTGCTTAAGTCGAAAAATGTTGCTTAAGTCGAAAAGGTTGCAAAAGTCGAAAATGTGGCTGAAGTCGAAAATGTGGCTGAAGTCGAAAATTGTTGCAAAAATGGAAGATTGTTTTTAAAAAAAAATAATAGTTTTTAGAAATCAAAAATTTACCAAATCAGAAAATGTTGAGAAAGTCGAAAAATATTGTAAATAAAAAATTATTGCACAAATCCAAATATGTTGAAAAAATTGCAAAATGTTGCAAAAGTCGAAAAATGTTGCTACAGTCAAAAAATGTTGCAAAAGCGGCATATCATTTACAAAACAAAAATTGTTGCGAAATTCGAAAAATTTTATACATTGTTGCTGAAGTCGAAAGTTTCTGTAAAAGTCGAAAAATCTGGTCAAAGTCCAAATTTGTTGTTTAAGTCGAAAAATGTTGTAAAAATCATAAATTGTTGAAAAAATTGAAAAATGTTGCAAAAGTCGAAAAATGTTGCAAATGTCTAAAAATGTCGCAAAAGCGGAAAATCATTTAAAAAACAAAAATTGTTGCGAAATTCGAACATTTTTTTATAATGTTGCTAAAGTCGAAAGTTGCTGTAAAAGTCGGAAAATCTTGTCAAAGTCCAAATATGTTGTTTAAGTCGAAAAATTTTTATAATGTTGCTGAAGTCGAAAGTTTCTGTAAAAGTCGAAAAATCTTGTCAAATTCCATATATGATGTTTAAGTCGAAAAATGTTGTAAAAATCATAAATTGTTGAAAAAATCCAAAAATGTTGAAAAAGACGACAAAACTTTATTTTGTGATCGTTTGAAGACATTTCAAACTGTTGCTTGCAGAACATCTAACTACAAATGGTTTGGTTATTTTCAACTTGCTCGTACGTTATGTAAAGCACAATTGCTACTGTATGAATATAATGTTATAAAAACTAAATGCACTTGTCTTGACGTCAGCTGGGATGAAAAAACTTAAATCTATATATAAATAGGCAAACGAAATCGGTTGAGTCCCTGTTTCTATACCTAAATCTCAACCGATTTGCTTGATTTTTTTTTTTTTTTTGTTGGAAAGGTTGTGAGGAGGAGCAGTGCATAGGACTGTATTTTTTTCAAAGTGTGCAGTGCCATGCCCCAAAATGGAAAAAACGCTCTCACAGCTAACCCGCTGCATCGATTTTAACGAAATTTGGTATGGAGATAGGGTTAGCACTAAGGAACGATAATATGACCATCATGTTTTTCAGTGGGCGGTGCCACGCCCCTTAATGGAAAAAATGCTTTCACGGCAAAAATGCTGCATACGATTTTTATTAAATTTGTAATAGATATAGAGTTAGCACTATATAGCACGATAGCATGATTAATTTTTATGAATTTTGGTATAGAAAGATATTAAAAACTGTTTGCTCTTTAGTAGGAGTTACACGCCTCTAAATGAAAAGTACGATATTGCAACTTAGCTGCTGCACCGATGCAGATAACCTGAATCCTAAGGAAGAATATTAAAAGCTTTTTGTGTTTTATCGACCAAGGAACGGTATCAAATCAAAATGGTCGAATTTCGGCCACAAGGCGAACTCTAGTAATATATTAATAGCTGTTATGATTTATAGAAAAAATATAATAAAATTAATGGCTGCCCTAAGTATGCATATAAAAACTTTAAAGAAGCAATATATGTAGGTATGTCCAAAAAAAAAAAAAACCATTTTGCTATATTTACATATTTAATCAAATTTCTTAAAATTTTTAATATTTTAAATTTAAGTGCGGATTTTTTTAGACATAACAGACCTTGTCGATGCTTTTGCAATGTCAAGTTTTCATTTTTTTTTTTTTACTTTAAAATATCACGGGTGAAGCCTTTAAGTGCTGTTTTATTTCGTCGCTTATTCATTTCTTTCTACTTCGTCTTCTTTTTATTTTGTCAGTATTTTCATTTCATTTTCTATGAAATCCCAACGGTTGCCTGCTTTATGCACCCACTCATTTAATTTTGTATGCTCTTTGGATTCCATTCACATTTCTCTCAGTTGACCGCAACACAAACACAAAAGCAACAGCAGCAGCGGCAGCGGCAGCAGCAACAAACATGCCATGTCCTTGGGCAACTTCCCACGCATCTTAAAGAACACTGTGTGGAAAAAAAGCACATGCACATACAAACATATATACATAGGCAGATACAACAGATACAGATACACAAAGACACACTATTACATTGAGCAGAACATTTGTGTATGTATGTGTTAAGCGCACATATAAGAGAAAATACTATGTATTTATACAAATGCAAACATAAATTAATACATACAAGCACATACACATGCATATATACAGTGTTTAGCAAACAAAAGCATGCAAAAAAGAAAAAAAGGAAAAACCCAGCAAAGAAACAACGCAAAAAAGAACGAGAAGCATAAAATAAAATACGATGTTGTTGTACTTTTGACAGCTAACAACTGACATTTCGTTAAATGTACAAAGTGTGAATATGTACGAAGTACAAATGAATTTATTTGGAATACACACACATTTGTGCATGCATACATATGTACACATGTATACTATATTGTTATGTATGTACTTATATGTTAGCGTAATAAGAGAGACCTTTTATTTCTTACTTGTACTTTTGTGTGTATGTTGTTGTGTATTTGCTTGTTTGAATGTATTTTTTTTGTGCTTTTTAGTAATTCGCATAAAACATTATCACAGCAGCAGCATGATTTTTGCAAGAAAATTTTAACTCGCAAAAGATCCTGGTGTTCAGTAGAACGTTTCATCAAACTGTTGAAATTGAACAAGCCACAGCGAATCTAAGGCTTTAGTGTAAGGTATTGAAAACGGTAGCTGAACTCTGCAGCTTACTGAGTTATAACTCTGCAGCTTTCTGAGATTTTTATCTCATGATACTTTTTCTCCTATGAGATTTTTATCTCATGCGATTTTTCTCTCATGCGATTTTTCTCTCATGTGATTTTTATCTCATGCGATTTTTGTCGCATGACATTTTTATTGCATGCTATTTTTATTTAATGATATTTTTCTATGAATTTTTTTTAATGTAGTTTTTGAGAGGGCATTTTTACATTTTGCGGATTTTTATAATATTGACGGCGTGCCTGAATCGGTTTTAAATCGAACGTCGTAGCACACCAAATTTTTTCCAGATTCTGTTTACTTATCATTCAAATAATGTATTAACCAATTTTTGCTCGTGACACCATCGTGTATAGTTTTTGAGATATTCCAACCTGAAAACCAAAAAAAAAGCTTTTTTCCATTTTTTAAGCTATATAACTATTTCACGTAACGTTTGTTTGTTAAATCTGGTAAAGTACTGGAAAGCCCTAAGCGTTTTTTTCAAAACCTTATTTAAATTATGCTGACATCTTTTTTTTCTCAGAGACTTCCTAACCTAAAAAACTTGCGTTGACTATTCCAAGTATATGTACGAAATTTGGATGCATTACTTCAAATAATGCTTGCACAGCATTTTTAAATTGTTGCTTGCATGGGAAGTGCCATGTATTGCCTGAGTTTGTCAAATTTTTTTTAGAGCTTTCACTAACTATTCCTAGTATCTGAGCGAAATTTTGCCGCATTACCTAAAATAAAGCTTGAATTACAGCATTTTGAAAACTTTGAGTGCTTGGGCGGCTCCACATCCTCTTGTCCAAATTAACGAATTTTCTGATTAGAGTTTGCATTTCGTTTTTTTAGCATCAGTGTAAAAATTGGTTGGATTATCTGAAAAAATGCTTTCAGAATAGCATTTTGAAACCTTTGCTCATACGGGAGGTGCCATGCCCTCTTGTCCGATTTTACCTAGTTTTTGTCTAGAGCTTGCATTTACTATCCCTACTATTTATGTCTATTTTGGTTGAGTTATCGTGAATTTTTCTCATAAAATTGAGCTTTCAATATATTTTTTGTATAGGTGGTAGGCGTATGCGTTGACCAATTTCGGTCGTTTTCAATCTCATGAGCTAGTTTTTACAACAAAAGACAGTGTAGTCATACCATGAATGCTTTATTTAATGCTTAATTGGAAATTGTAAAAACCGTCCCAACTTCCTAACAAAAGTTCCAGTAAAAAAAATGTATGTCCTATCATTAACTTAATAGACATTTTTCTTAAAAGCAAACTAAATATAAAAAAAATACCAAAGAAAAGTATATATATTTTACATTCTTTTAAATTATGACAGACAAAGCTATAAAACATTTGAGCTTACCCAGTTGGAATTTTCAAAGAAAGTGAACAATTAAAAATTATGATATTCTTGATAATATTCGAATGTAAAAATTTCGCAAGAATTAAAAAATTGAGCCATTTATTTTTTACCATTTAGTTTTGTATGGTAAATAACATGATTTTCAGTGGGATTTAGAGCTAAATATTAAAACAAACGTAAAATTACCTCATAAATATAATGTCAATTGTCAAAATGAAGGGGTGCCACTTGGTCGAAAGTAGCCAAAATCAGAAGCTCTGTTAAGATTTATACAGAGATTTATTTTTGTATGGTGAATCACGTGATTTACAGCGAGATTAAGAACTAAGTCTTGAAACGGCCGTTATATAACCTTATAAATATAATGCCAATTGTCAAAATGAAAGGGTCGAAAGGGCCAAAATCAGTATACCTGTTGAGATTTATACAGATATTTTAAATTACACAGGTTTACAAAATAAAAAAATGTCATGGCGTTTTGACCGGACTATGTGTTTCCTAGGGACTTTGACGTCCTGAATCCGAATCCCGGGTCCGTTTTTTCCAGAACGTCTGAGAAAAATTTTCAAGGTCATATGGAGGTCATGTGTCGTTTAGTGATAAATTCGCTAAAATTCTGAAACTAATTTTTTATCATTGAATTCTTAGTCCTTAAAAAGAATATGTGATCAAAAAGGGCATTTCGAACCTAGTTTCGGAGATATAGCCATCGGAAGATCCGGATATATCTTCTATGAAAACCGCTATAAGTTGGGAACCCCTGGATGGATTTGTAAAATATTGGTGTCATATGAAAGGTATTCTAACAGCCTATAAAAATAATTTCAATTGAATTCATAGTTTTTGCGATATGAGAATTTTTGAAATTTTGTGAAACTTTTTAATTACAACAACAAATAAATCAGCAATACCAGCAACAATAACAACAAAACCAACAACAACAATAACAACAAAAACAAAATACCTTTCATATGACACCAATATTTTTCAAATCCATTTAGGAGTTTCCAACTTATAGCGGTTTTCATAGAAGATATATATTCTGATCTTCCGATGGCTTTACCTTTGAAACTAGGTCCGGGATACTCTTTTTGCTTACATATTATTTTTAAGACCTAAGAGCTCAATAATTAAAAATTAGTTTCAGAATGAACTTGAAATCTTTTTTCTCAGACGTTCTGGAAAAAAACGGATCCGGGATTCGGATTCAGGACGTCAAAGTCCCTAGGAAACACATAGTCTGGTCAAAACGCCATGACATTTTTTTTTTTGTAAACCTGTGTTATTGTCGTCAGAAATAGATTTAGTTTTCTATGGTAATTCACGTGATTTTCAGCAAGATTAAGAGCTATATATTGAAAAAGCCAAAATGAAGAGGTGCGATTTGGTCATATATATAGTGCCAATCGTATAAACCAGAGGTGTGCACCTGGAGCAAAAATTTTTTCATCTTGCTCCCATATAAACTTGATTTTGAAGCCTTACGTCATGAACGTAAGGCTTGAGTTTTTGATTTTTTCAAATTTTAAGTTTTTCTAGACACAAGCCAACAACAACAAAAAGTACAAATATCCTGCCGTATTTAACACGCTACTTGTTCTCAAGTGTCAGTCCAATTCTAGTTTTGAAGGAAACCAAAAAATTAATATCAGTAAACAACAACAATAAAATTTGCAACAACAATTGCATACGCTGCTTTTCTACGAAATTCAAAAAATAAAATTCATTGCGAGCGACCGCAACAACAATTTCATGCAGCTTGAAGTCAAGTGAGTTGAAGCCTTTTTCGTTGCGATCGTCGAGCAACGGGAATTATTATTTTATCATTGATTTGTTGTTGTCATTGCATCCCTCGAATTTGAAATTTTTGTTTTAATTTTTTTCGAAGCATGCTTGGGGACTTACATTTTGCAAATTTCGTGAGCTAGCTCTTTTAATCAGCCGATTAAATATTTTAGCTCCCTTACGTTACTTGTGTGCACACCTCTGGTATAAATGAAGGGGTGCCACTTAACCGAAAATAGCCAAAATCAGTAGAACTGTTGAGACCTATACAGAGATTTAAAATAAGTTTCATTAGAACTAGATTTAGTTTTGTATGGTAAACCACGTGATCTACAGCGAGACTTAGAGCTAAATATTGAAATAGCCATAAAACTACTTCATAAATATAATGCTAATTATCTTAATGAACGGGTGCCAGTTGGTCGGAAATAGCCGAAATAAGTAGTTATTTTGTATAGTAAATCACGTGATTTACAGCGAGACTTAGAGCTTAATCTTGAAACAGCCGGAAATTACCTCATTAATATAATGTCATAGATATAAAATAAGTGTTGTCAGAAATACATAGATTTGGTTTTGTATGGTAAATCCGAGATTTAAAGCTTAGTCTTGAAATAACCGTAAGGCGCCTCATATATATAAAGCCAATCCTCTAAATTAAGGGGTGCCACTTGGTCGTAAATAGCCAAAATCAGTAGCTCCCTAGAGATTTATACATAGATTTATTTTTGTATAGTAAATCATGTTATTTGCGCCCAGATTACTTGTTATATCTCAAAAGGTACCTAGTATTAAGCTTCAGATTTAAAATGCAAGTATTATTACGGGTAACTGAGCGCTGCATTTAGCGTTGTGGTTTTTCTGACCATTTCGTAACTTTTTAGCATTATAATTTATTTTTCTGCTGTAAAAATTTTGGCTGGTGGTGACATGACTTTTCAAAACTTGACGATTGATACCTGAAAAATAGACATGTGGTCTGTCAGGCCACAAAGTATGACCCACTGCCTTTAGTGTTACCGCTAAACGAAGGATTGAAGGAATAAACTTGATGGTACCATATTTAGCATAAATTTCAAGACACTTTAGCTGACTTTCTCTGAGATATCTATTACAAAAAACGATATACTCAAAACAAAAAATATTTCCTGCTGGGTATGTTGAATACAGACACACACACACATACACATACACACACACATTTATTATACTCATTTAATAAACTAAACGTATCGTATTTTTTCATAACTTTGGTTTTTTTTACTTTATTTGTTTTTTGTTTTTGTTTGTTTCTTTTATTTCCACTATTGCTTTGTCTACTTAAAAGGATACAGCAACATCCTTATTATGCTGCTGCTGTTGTTGTTATTATTGTTGTTGTTGTTATTATATTTTGTGTTTAGCAACAAAAGGCGGTTGCTGGAACTATGGGCGGTCGGTGCGGATTTTGAATGCGGGTGGTGGAGTGAAGATGTGTGACGCAAAGGGAAGTGCAAGACAATACATGTTAATGGAACTGATGCTGCTGCTCGTAATTTTTTGTGTATTTTATTTTTTGTTTTTGCTTCTGCTGTTTATTCCTTTTATAATCGTTAGCTTTTGGTGTGTCGTTGTTGTTGGTTTTCTTTTTTCGTTTGTTGTCAACGCAATGCAGGCGTTAATGAATTCGCCGTAATTTATGATGTTGCAAGACCAAAGTTACAAAAAAACAATAACAAAAACTGCGACAGCAACAACATTTTATTGGCTTTAATGTTTTGAAACTGGCAACAACAAAGTTGGCAGCAAATTTAATTGATATTGCACGCATATTGTGATCTTTCTTAGCAAAATTGTTATGATAATTTTATTTAGTTTACTCCGGAAGTAAATTGGTTTACTATGTTGTTGTAAACCTGCTGTTTAGATACTTTAACTTTTGTATGAATACACATCTAGTTTTTTATTTTATTCAATCAAATTTTTTCAAATCAATTTGTCAGTCTTGAAAATATTCTAGAAATAAAATCATAGTTTTTGTAGTGCGATTTTTTTTAATTTAAAAGAATATAAAGATTTATCATTTGGCGACGAGGATTCTAAAACAAATTCATAATGGACATGCAGGCTCTTTCACAAATTCTACAGCAAATGCAAGCAGCTAATCAGCAGTTTATGGCGCAGATGTTATTGGAAAACCAGCAGATGTTAGCAAAAACTCTGAAGACTGATCACAAGGCTGCATCGATTTCATCATTTCGCGATTTCAATAAGGCAGTCGACAAATGGCAAACTTACATGTTGCAGTTGGAGCAACATTTTCTCGCTAACGGAGTTCACGAGGATGAACAAAAGCGCGCATGTTTTTTAAGCTGGATTGGTAGCGAGTCACTCGAACTCCTCCAAAAAATTTTCAACGGGAAAGTTCAAGAAAAAACTTATCAAGAGTTAGTTTCTACACTTCAGGATCATTTCGTCAAGAAGCAGCATGTTCTTGCAGCTAGGTTCAAGTTCTATCGGACAACTATGAAGTCAAATCAATCTTATGCCGAATGGGTCGCAGAGATGCGTGGTGCAGCTAAAGAATGCATGTTCCAATGTGAGAAAGAGGGATGCTCTGAATCATACGTAGATAATAAAATTCGCGATATGATTGTAATCCATACTCCTCATGATCGTGTGCGTTCGTCCGCGCTTCAAAAGTCGAATCCAACGTTGGAAGAAGTCCTTCAAATTGCAACAATTTACGAAGACACCATAAACACTTGTTCTGCAATCAAAGGTGAAGCGAGCCAATCGTCTGAAATCAATCAAGCTCAAGCAATTCATCATTTTCAAAATCATACTGGAAAACACGGACAGACTCAAAATCGAAGCCCAGCGAGAGAATTACGCAAATCTTGTCCAGGTTGTGGTAAGTCACACCAACGAAATCAATGCTTTCATTATAAGAATAAATCTAAATGCAACACTTGCTCTAAAACTGGTCATATATCAAGTGTTTGTCAGTCATCTCAAAATATTTCTTCAAATCGGTCTACAAAACCTAACAGGAATTCTAGGTCAAAACATCAAGGGGAAGTTAACATTGTCGAAGGCGAATTTGAAACAATTGGTCTGACCGAAATCATTGAACCAGATTTCGAAAATGTTCAGGAGACATCGAGTTCTGACATCAGCGCAGAAAAAATTTTTGTCAATATCGTAGTTAACAATCAAAATTTGAGTTTCCAAGTTGATACAGGTGCGACCTGTACTCTTGTAGGCATTTCTGGTTACCAAAAATTAGGTCAACCAAAGTGTACAAGTACAAACAAAGTTCTTAGGACGTATGGTGGGAATATACTTCCATTGATTGGAACAACTACTGTTGATGTTACCTGGAACGGATCAACTCTACAGTTGCCGCTTCTAGTCGTTAATAACATTAATGCTTCAAATATCCTTGGTTTGGATTGGTTCCGAAAATTGAATTTTCAAGTCAATATTTCTTCAAACCAAATCGTGGCTAATCAATGCCACTTATCGTCTCTTAGTACACAATCTCATCAAGTGCTAATTGATTCACTTTGTAAGCTCACCACAGAGCATAACTCGCTTTTTTCATCAACTCTTGGGCATTGTTCTACTTTTAAAGCTGAAATCGTTCTCAAATCAGACGCTCGTCCAAAGTTTTTCAAGCCATACAATATACCTTTCGCGCAGTATGACGCTGTGCGCACTGAGCTCGACCGACTCATTTCTTCAAAGGTATTAAATCCTATCAAGTCCAGTGAATGGGCTGCTCCAATTGTTATTGTCAAAAAGCCAGACGGCAGATTGAGAATCTGTGCAGATTTTAAAGTTACTCTTAATCCACAGATAGAAATTGACAGATATCCAATTCCGCGGATAGAAGAGTTATTTCACAAACTCCAAGGTGGCCAATTTTTCACTAAAATTGATCTAAGCGACGCTTATCTTCAAATTGAGCTATCCGATTCTTCGAAAAAACTCATGGTCGTCAACACACCTTTTGGGTTATTTCAATACCAAAGGTTGCCATTCGGAATTTCTAGTGCTCCAGGAATTTTTCAGAGATTTATGGAAGAAGTTCTTGCTGGAATTCCTGGATGTGCGGTGTATCTTGACGACATCATTGTGACCGGGCTCACTAACGAAGATCATATTGAAAATGTAAATGCAGTGTTCAACAGCCTCGAACACCATGGTCTCAGGTGTAAAAAGGAAAAATGCTTCTTTGCAAAAAAATCCGTCGAATACGTTGGTCACATTATCGATGCAAATGGTATCAAACCATCCGAAAAGCGATTGGATGCAATCAAACTAATGCCCAGACCAAAGAATGTTAAAGAAGTCGAAGCATTCATTGGTAAACTTAATTATTATAATAAATTCATCCCAAATTTTTCTTCAAAAGCCGCGGCGCTGAATGAATTAAGAAGAAATAACGTCAAATTCGAATGGACTGAAAGGCAAGAAAATGCATTTAAATCACTGAAAGATACAATTATTCAAGGAGTACAACTTGTTCATTATAATGATAATCATTCAATCATCTTAGCCACTGACGCTTCTAAGCTTGGCATCGGAGCGGTCTTATCGCATCGCTATCCTGACGGTTCGGAGAAACCAATAGCATTCGCATCGAAGACTCTGAATGGGAGTCAAATCAACTACTCTCAAATCGAGAAAAAAGCTTTATCGATCATTTTTGGTGTAACTCGATTTCATCAATATCTTTATGGAAGACATTTCGAATTGGTAACAGACCATCAAGCTCTTACAACTCTTTTTCATCCACACAAGAAGTTACCAGTCATGACTTTACATCGTTTGCAACGATGGGCAATTATCCTTTTGGCATATGACTATGAAATTCGATACAAAAACACCAATCAACATGCAAACGCGGATGCCCTTTCAAGACTTCCAGCAGGAGAAGATATTGTTTTTGACCAAAAAGAAAAAGTTATGCTAGGTGTAAAAGACGTTTTTCAATCAACTATTGAAGATTTTCCATTGAATTCTAATATCATTGCTGAACATACAAAAGAAGATGAAGTTCTTAAAACTGTCACGCGATATATTGTCAATGGATGGCCAGATTTTATTCCAAAATCAAATGATACGTTATTACCATATTTCAATCGAAAATTATCACTAACTTTTCAGAGTGGGGTCCTGCTTCTACAAATGGATTTTACTCGAGTTGTAATTCCGCTCACTCTTCGCAAAAAAGTATTGGAAATGCTACACGAAGGTCATTGGGGCACAAGCCGAATGAAGCAAATGGCACGGCGTTATATTTGGTTTCCCAATATTGACAAAGCAATCGAGGACTTGTCTCGTACTTGTTCAATATGTCAAGAATCTGCAAGAAATCCAAAACGAGTTTTCTCATCATGGCCAGAAGCAACACAGCCTTGGGAAAGGATTCATATAGATTTTGCTGGTCCTTTTCATTCTTCTATGTGGCTCATAGTGGTTGATTCTTTTTCAAAGTTTCCATATGTTGTCAAACTTACAACAGCAACATCATCATCGACCATAAATGCGCTACAAGAAATCTTTTCCGAAGAAGGACTACCTAATACAATAGTGAGTGACAATGGAACACAATTCACATCGGCGGATTTCAAGCGATTTTGTGAACTCAATTCAATTGAGCATCTCACAAGTGCACCGTTTCATCCAGCTTCCAACGGCTTGGCAGAAAGGACGGTGCGAACTTTCAAAGAATCTTTTTCAAAAATAAATTGCGACATCGACAATAGCCATCGAGCTTTGTTTAAATATTTAACGACCTATCGAACAACACCGAATCCTTTGACAGGTAAATCTCCAAGTGAACTCTTACATGGTCGGCAACCACGAACCCTCTTATCAGCTTTATTTCCATCGAGACCTCTGAAGCAAGAAAATAAGAGCAAGTTTATTTATGGACAAGAAGTCTACGCTCGCTCTTATGTCGGGAGAAAAAAATGGATAAGTGGAGTTATAAATGCGGTTGTTGGTCGTTTAATGTACTCTATCAAAACTGAAAATGGCATAATTCGAAGACATCAAAACCAGTTAAGAAAGAAATCTGAATTTTCAAAACAACAAAACATTCAGCCAAGAAATTTACCTGAACAGAATGATTTTGACATCGAAATTCAACCAAATTCAGTACTAAATAATTCAGAAAACGATAGAAATTCGAATAACCATCCAGAAG
The DNA here is from genome assembly GCA_951812925.1 of Calliopum simillimum. Classification (NCBI taxonomy): domain Eukaryota; kingdom Metazoa; phylum Arthropoda; class Insecta; order Diptera; family Lauxaniidae; genus Calliopum; species Calliopum simillimum. The sequence goes on along the minus strand of OX638369.1, from coordinate 124,439,517 downwards.
TTTCATCGCCTGGCTCAGTGCTAAATGGAAATGCATCAGAAGCAACAACATCCAATGGTGATACCGAAATTTCAGCAACAAATAATCAGCTACGCCGTTCCCAAAGGATACGCAAGAAGGTGGTCAGATTTGAACCATATAATTGAACAATTAAGTCCGAGAGAATGTTGTAAACCTGCTGTTTAGATACTTTAACTTTTGTATGAATACACATCTAGTTTTTTATTTTATTCAATCAAATTTTTTCAAATCAATTTGTCAGTCTTGAAAATATTCTAGAAATAAAATCATAGTTTTTGTAGTGCGATTTTTTTTAATTTAAAAGAATATAAAGATTTATCAATGTAAAATTTAATTGTAATAAATTTCAGTCTTGTATAGTACAGGGTGGTTAGTAAACGGTAGAACATTTGAAAATATAATATTTCTGGGACTATTCTGAAGAACTTTTCTTAGTTTCGTTTTTCGAAATTCACAAAACTGACGGAGATTTTTAAAATATTGTACGAAAAAAGAATTTTTTGAATATTAACAGATAAAATTTGAGTAATATTATTGAAAAAATGTAATATTTTTAATCAAAATTCACTATTTTTACCGTGCATTTAATTGCAAAAAACTATAATTTTGTTTTTTAATAAAGTTAGTTTTTATTGATTTACGTAAATAACTTTGTGTTGGAATTCAAACAAAATATTTGTGTTAATTTAAAAATAATATCACTAACATAATGCAAAAACTTAGTTATTTAAAAATTAAAAAATTTCTATTAAGTAAAATATTTTTTCAAGGATAAAATTTAACTTACACGTCAGTGCTTTACGTCTTAGACAAACAAATCAGAGTTCGAAAAAATAATATAAATTGAATGTTGCTGATATATTTTGTACATATTCTTAGCAGAATACTTGGAAGTAAGTCTAAATTCGGTAATTATAACAAAAAAGCTAACATTTCACTTGCAGCATTTTGATGCCTAAAATGTTATCATCCAAACTGAAAGCATATTTTCTAGCAATAGCAATTTTAGTTGCGCTTACAGAGGTTTGTAGCCTTTTTTTCTGTTTTTGTACAATTCTTTCTGTGACAATTTTGAAAATCTAATACAAAATAAATCAAAAAATTTTTTTTTCCTTAAAAAGGCACTGCAAAAACCCGCAGCAACAGTAAAAGATGCCATTGCCGAAGCAAAAGATTTGGAAGAGTTTAAAGATATTGCAGCCGCTGAATATGATAAATTAGAAAAAAATATTTCAATAGATTGATGGTTTCATTGGATGAATTCAACAAACTATTGGAAAATTATAAATTGAAAATATTGCTGGAGAAATTGCATTTAATGGATACAGCAAACTTTAAACGTACACTCGAATTCAAAATGCATATATTAAATATGCCAAGTTTTCGAGCACAAGTAGAGCAAGCCGATCTTTTGTATTTGCAATGGAAGCCGAAGTCTAAAGAGCCAAAGAAGCCTACTGCATAAAGACATCATGAGTTAGAATTGTGAAAAATTATGTAGATTGCTACTTTGAAATTCATTTGTATAGTTAAAAAATTAACAGGCCTTTGTTTAGCATTCAAAGGTATAGAGTTTTATTTCAGATTTTTAGCTAAAGTTCGATAAAAAGAGTTGCTGTATCAAAAACATTGCGCACTCAAATCACTGTTGAGCATGCGCGCTGTTATAAGTGGAAAAATTGATGCTTCGAAAATCTTTTCAAATATTTAGCAAAGATTTTAGAGTGCATTTCAAGACTGTGTACTAGATAGTATCGATCTCCATACAAAAAAAAAAAAGTTCTCTTTGAACCGTTCATTTTGAAAACTTATCGATTTTGATTTTTAAGGAAAATAAATTCTATATTTTCTCACTTGTTTCAGAAAAAAAAACTTTGTTGGATCACCCTAACGCTTTAGAGAAACATTTTTATAACGAAGTTTTAGCTAATTGTAAGAGCTTTCAGATAGTATATATGGTTTATAGGGCTTAAAAGGATTTTGCAAAGTTCTGGACCTTTAAATTTGATATTTAAATTTTTTCTCTCCATTTTTTGACTTTGGCGGCCATTTTGGTATGACAAAGGTCGTATTAACATATCTTTTTATATTTTTTTTGAAATTTTCGTTGAGTTTTCTTTAGTTTGATGGTACATTTGTCATACTAGGTGTACAAATATGAAAACGGTAATTTTTATTTAAAAAAAACACAATTATTTTGCGAAAATCGTTCCAAATTTAATCTTCAAAGTACTTCCCCTCGCTAGCTACACATCTTTCCCATCTTTCAGGCAATTTATGGATTCCTCGCCAAAAAAATTTTTCACTTTTTGAGGCAATCCATTCATCGAGCCATTTTTGCACTTCCTCGTAAGAATTGAAGTGCGAATCGTTGAGTGCGTGTCCCATCGATGAAAACAAATAGTAATCGGACGGCGCCAGGTCCGGTGAGTACGGCGGGTGGGGCAGGGGCTCCCAGTTGTACGATTCTACCAAGTTTTTATTGACCGCTGCTCGATGTGGTGATGCGTTGTCATCTTGGAATACAATTTTGTCATGGCGAAGTTGAAATTCGGGCCTCTTCTGACGTATAGCACGGTTCAAAGCGATCAATTGTTGATGGTAGCGTGTACCAGTAACTGTTTCACCTGGTTTTAGTAGCTCATACCAACTAACACCACGCTGATCCCAGAAAATACACAGCATTGTCTTTCGACCAAAGCGATTTGGTCTTGGCGTTGATTTGGGTCGTTGGCCGGGGCTCAAATATGATTTTTTTCGTTTGGGATTGTTGAAATAAATCCACTTTTCCACTTCGACAAGCATTCAATGCGATTCAAAAGCATTTTTCTTTAAATAGAAACAGAAAATCAATGCTTCCCGCAAATGAGAGCTTTCAGGCACAAAATTCGACATCTTTACGAGCGGAAAAAATGCGTTGTTGTATGAAACTTGACAAATTGTGAACTGAATATTGTTGACAGATGACAGAATGAACAATTAAGACATTTGGTACGGTTAGGAAGCTCATACATATACAGCTATCGACCGCTAGATGTAATTACCGGTTTCATATTTGTACACCTAGTACCAATTTTTTAATTTGAGGTCGGAAAAAAATACTTTTCTATGTAACACACAGGTTACTCGCATGCGTTGCGATGCATACGATGTGCGCGCTACTCGTGCTGCTCTTTATCTACTGGAGCCTTTAAGCGGAAAAGTATTTTTTCTGACCTGAATCAAAACTAGTAAGGGTGTTACCTTTGGCCTGGCCAAACATTAAATACCCTACACTGCAGTATTTTGAAAGTTTTGCTTATATGGGAGGTGCCACGCCATCTTGCCCAAATTTACCCAGTATTTTATCAGAGTTGAAATTTATAGTTCTTGGCATTTGAGTAAAATTTAGTTTGATTATCTCAAAAAACGCTTTCAGTATAGCATTTTGAAGTTTTTGCTTATATGGAAGGTGCTACGCCCTCTTGTTCAAATTTTTCTGGTTTTTGTTTAGAGCTTGCGCTTACAATTCGTAGTATTTATGTGTATTTTGGTTGCATTATCGTGAAAAAAACTCTAAAAGTTGCATTTTGAATATATTTTTTGTATGGGCGGTAGGTGTGTCCGTTGACTGATTTCGCTCATTTTCAATCTCCTGACGGCGAAGGTTGTGCACCAAATTTCAATGAATTATCTTGCTTAGTTTTCCCAAAAAATGTATTTCCACACACAGCCAGCCAACGAGGCAGCGAGCCAGCCACCCAGCCAGCCAGACAGACGGACATGGCTATATCGACTCAGCAGGTGACGCTGATCAAGAATATATATACTTTTCTAAATCTGCTACGCCTCCTTCTCTGCGTTACAAACGGAAGGACAAAGTGAATATACCCTGGGTGTAGGGTATAAAAATTGGTATTACAAATGTGCTAGCGGATTAAAGGAAATTTAAGTTAATAGGAACTTTTTCATACTAAAATGGCCGCCAAAGTCAAAAAATAGGAAAAAAATTAAAATATCCACTTTAAAGGTCCAAAACTTTGCAAAATCTTCTTAAACCCTATGAGCCATATGCATTATCTGAAAGTTCTTATGATTAGCTAAAACTTCGCCTTAGAAATGTTTTCTCTTAAACGTTTTTTTTTCGACCTTCGATGCTATCTAGTGTTGATCTCACATTTTATTCCCCTAAGGGCAACACCTAAAATTTTCATAAGGTTTGACCTCGATAAGTTGCCACCTAACATCATCCAACCTACCAGATTTTTTGGCTTGTACATTATTTGAACAAAGCTTACGAAATAATGGGTTAAAGGGTTATCAAAATCGAAAAATCTTGCACTTTATTATATTTAATATGAATATTCAATATATAAACTGAATTGTGTAAAACCGCCATTGTTCGACATTTCGAACAGTCTCTCCTGGCAAAACAATAACAGGTAAAAAATTTTGGATATCGGATTCGAGCCTTCTGGGTAATAATGATTTCAGAAAGATAACTTTAAATTCTAGATTCGAACTTTTATTTGGCGCAACAGAAAATGGGTTAAAGAAAATAAAACAATTTTTTTTTATATATATTTCGAATGGTAATTTTAATTACACACTTTATTTATATATTGTGGAAAAATTTAGAGTGAAAATATTACATACATACAAACATACCTATTTATTAATATATATTAAACAATCAATGAAAAATTAAAAATTTTTGTTTGATTTTTTGGTTGGTTTTGGTTTTTTGGTTGGTTTTGGTTTTTTAGGTTTAGGTGTATGTTTTGCCAGAAACATATCACAATTCTCTATCATTGCTGGAAAACTTGCTCTTGTCAGTATATTGACTTTCCATGAATTTAGTTTCCGTGGTGTGACATGGATGGATAGACCATCCATTAAAGTGAATTTTTCAAATAATACTTTCATTTTAAAATCATCTATAAGTTTATTAAATTCTTCTAGGGAATCATTTAAAGTTTCAGGATTTTTGATATTTTTCTCTAATGCAGCATACTCAGTTGGTGCAAATTCTTTAAATTCATCAAGCTCATTCTTAACTTCAGCAATAGCTTCCTTAGCTTTAGTGGCTGGAGGCCTTTGTGCCTTTAAAAAAAAAATGTATTAAAATATATTATAATACCGTGAATTAATATTCCCGGGGAATTTTTCTCATACTGCAATGGAGAATACACGGCAGTCTGAATAAAATTCCCGAGTAATATTGATTTACGATAACCCTCATAGTTTTTTATAAGGCATCCAACGAAAGTTACTTTCATCGAACTAAGTTTACATACCTGTATCAGCGTAGCCGCAAAAATTACCAAAATCAGTATAGACCACTTCATGTCTAAGTAATTTCTTCAAAGGCACGTACTTTGAACAAAACACTTTTCGTAAGTTACACACTTCGTTAGAAGCTGGCTATATATAGCACAATTTGGAAGTTTCTGCTACGAAACTGAAACTAATTTGCTAATACCTTTTGAAAACATGCAATTAGTTTTGAGAACTAAAATTTATGTTTTAATTATCTCTATCTTAAACTTAAAGTCAAACAATTTGCAATTTTCATATATCATTTTTAAAGTTCATTGCAAAATACATCAATCTAAAATATTGAAAACACTTGAATGGTAAGATAAAAGTTGAATGAAAACACTGTGGTTTTTACTTATTTAAATTTATTTAATTTGTATTGCTAAAAATTAAATCTTGATAAAAATTGTTAAAAAAAAACAAATTAAATTTTAAAATTAGTAAATAGTTTTTTTACCCATAAAATTTAATCTATTTTATTTTATTAATTAAAATATGGATTTATTATCGTAAACAAGTACTTAGTCAAGAAAAATAAGCCGAAATTTAGTTAAGGGTGAAGTCCCCACCACACCAGTGAACCCAGACGCAACGGCAACACTGCGCAACAGCTGTTTTTGACACGCAGCTGTCGTTCGATCTGTTTGCTGTCACAGAAGTAGAAAATAAATATAGACACACAGCAGTTGCTCGGTACAGTCAGTGCGTGGCCGGCGACCGATAAACAACAGCAGCAGCAGCCAGCAGATAAAGCGGTAAACAGCGAGGGCACAAAGTATTTAATAAGTAGAGACCGCTGCACTATACACACGTAGCCCGATAATAAATCAGTTGCCTGCGATTACAAGGCTGAAGGGCGAACAAACGAGTAGCCCGATAATATATCAGTTATTCGTGGGTGCAGGTGCAATCTAGTTTCAAATGGAGTCGGGTATGCAAATAGCAGAGTAGTAAGCGTAATAAGGGGTATTTAGTCGTGTGTAGGAGAGCATTGTTGCCAATAGCGTGAGTGTAGTATAGGAGGATAGTGCTCGGTGGCAGAAAGAGAACCACCACATTGGTGGCTCTATAATAAATCAGCTGCTCACGGTTTAAGTGCAAGTGGGCGGAAGCAGTCTCACGATCAAGCCTGCTAATAAATCAGGTGGTCACATGTGTGCTCTCTATCTCTCCAAAGTACAAAGGAGATGCAGAGGGGTGAGAAAAGTAGCAATTGCGTTAGGTGTGAACAACCTGATACGATATAAGCTACCCACGTCTAGAGAGCACGCTAGTTACACACCACCACAACCAAACCCAAAACTCAACATTAATTGGTCTGCATGACCACATCAACATAACCCATGTCATATTGCACTTCAATAAATTACATTGTTTCATTTCCTAGTAATCCAAGCACTTTAACCATTCTTTGATTTTGAAACTTATTGCTAACCCAAACCCATCAATACCTATTTGGTCACATTACTACCACCAACGTTGCAATATGAAATTCTAAAAACTCAAAGAAATCTGACGACTCACAATCGGACACATCAATTTACTTTTAGATTTTTAAGATATTGTATGAACGTAGTATTTGTTGAAAATTAACATTGAGTAATATTATTGAAAAATGTAATACTTTTAATCCAAATTTACTATTTTTACCCTGCATTTAATTGCAAAAAACTATAATGTTGTTTCTTTAATAAGTTTATTTTTATTGATTTACGTTAACAACTTTCTATTGGAATTTAAACAAAATGTTTGTGTTAATTTAAAAAAAAAAAAAACACTAATAATGCAAAAACTTTGTTATTTTAAAAATTAAAAAGTTTCTATTAAGTAAAATATTTTTTGTAGATTAAGGTTTAACTTACACGTCAGTGCTTTACGTGTTAGATAAACAAATCAGAGTTCGAAAAAATAATATAAATTGAATGTTGCTGATATATTTTGGACATATTCTTAGCAGAATACTTGGGAGTAAGTCTAAATTCTTTTAACGTATAACAAAAAAGTTAACATTTCACTTGCAGCATTTTGATGCCTAAAATGTTATCATCCAAAATGAAAGCATATTTTCTAGCAATAGCAATTTTAGTTGCGCTTACAGAGGTTTGTAGACTTTTTTTCTGTTTTTGTACAATTCTTTCTGTGACAATTTTGAAATTCTAATACAAAAATAAATCAAAAATTTTTTATGTTTTTTATTTTCACAAAAAGGCACTGCAAAAACCGGCAGCAACAATAAAGGATGCCATAGTCGAAGCAAAAGATTTGGAAGAGTTTAAAGATATTGCAGCCGCTGAATATGCTATGTTAGAAAAAAATATTTCAAAAGATAACAAATTAAAGGTTTCACTGGATGAATTCAACAAACTATTGGAAAATTATAAATTGAAAATATTGCTGGAGAAATTGCATTTGATGGATACAGCAAATTTTAAACGTACACGCGAATTCAAAATGCTTATACTAAATATGCCAAGTTTTCGAGCACAAGTAGAACAAGCCGATCTTTTCTATTTACAATGGAAGCCAAAGCCTGAAAAGCCAAAGAAGCCTACTGCATAAAGACATCATGAGTTAGAAATGTGAAAAATTATGTGGATTGCTACTTTGAAATTCATTTTTATATTTAAAAAAATAAACAAACCTTTGTTCAGCATTCAAAGATATATAGTTTTATTTCAGATTTTTAGCTAAAGTTCGATAAAAAGAGTTGCAGTATCAAAAACATTGCGCACTCAAATCACTGTTGAGCATGCGCGCTGTTATAAGTGGAAAAACTGATGCTTCGAAAATCTTTTCGAATATGTAGCAAAGATTTTGGTGTGCATTCCAAGACTGTGCACAAGATAGTATCGATCTCCATACAAAAAAAAAAAGTTCACTTTGAACCGTCCATTTTGAAAACTTGTCGATTTTGATTTTTAAGGAAAAAAAAATTCTATATTTTCTCACTTGTTTCAGAAAAAAAACTTTCTTGGATCATCCTAACGCTTTAGAGAAACACTTTTATAACGAAGTTTTAGCTAATTGTAAGAGCTTTCAGATAGTGTATATGGTTTAAATGGATTTCGCAAAGTTCTGGACCTTTAAATTTGATATATTAATTTTTTTTTCTCCATTTTTTGACTTTGGGGGTCATTTTAGTATGACAAAGGTCTTATTGACATATCCTTTTATATTTTTTTTTGAAAACCAATTTTTTAATTTGAGGTCGGAAAAAAATACTTATCTATGTAACACACAGGTTACTCGCATGCGTTGCGCTGCATACGATGTGCGCGTTACTCGTGATGCTCTTTATCTACTGGAGCCTTCAAATGGAAAAGTATTTTTTTCTGACCTGAATCAAAAAAAATTGGTATTACAAATGTGCTAGTGGATTAAAGGAAATTTAATGAGGTTTTGAAAAAAAATTTTAAAAGGGCATATTAACAGGACCTTTTTCATACTAAAATGGAGGCCAAATTCAAAAAATTAGAAAAAAAAATTAAAATATCAACTTTAAAGGTCCAAAACTTTGCAAAATCCATTATCTGCATTATCTGAAAGTTCTTGTGATTAGCTAAAACTTTTTCATAGAAATGTTTTCTCTAAAACCTTAGTGTGATTGAAAAAATTTTTTTTTCTGAAACGAGTCAGAAAATCAGTTTTAACCCTATATTTCCTCAGGGGTACATTTTAGATCCCCCTTTGGCTGCAACTTTTTTTTAGTCTAGGCTTCCTCTATCACCTCCCAGAAGCTTCGTAGCCTTATGCAATACACCCTGCATAGTATCGATCCCCATACAAAAAAAAAGTTCGCTTCAAACCGCACATTTTGAAAGCTACCCGATTAGACCTCTAAATAATACTCAATTTGATTTTTTGCTATCGCTCCGCCGTTTGAAATCCGATCATCAAGTATGATAAATCGTCGTAAATGTCTCAATATGGTTTAATCAAATAGAGTAGGTATTATTTAGAGGTCGAAAAAAAAAATTTTTTTTTTCTCTTATAAATCAAAACTGATAAGCTTTCAAAATGTGGGGCTTCCCCTAAGAGCAACACCTCATATTTTCATAAACTTTGACCTCGATAAGTTGCCACTTAACATCACCCAACCTGGTTAAAGAAAATAAAACAATTTTTTTGTATATATATATTTCGAATGCTAATTTTAAGTACACACTTTATTTATCAATATATATTGTGAAAAAATTTAAGGTGAAAATGGGCCTAGTTGGTGTAACCTTACCTACATTAATATACAAAATATTATAAAATCAATGAAAAACTAAAAATGTTTGTTTGGTTTTTTGGTTGGTTTTGGTTTTTTAGATTTACGTGCATGTATTGCCAGAAACCAATCACAATTTTCTATCATTGCTGGAAAACTTGCTCTTATCAGTATATTGACCTTCCATTTATTTAGTCTTCTTGGTGAGACTTTAGAGGAATCATCCATTAATGTGAATTTCTCAAATAATACTTTCATTTTAAAATCATCTATAAGTTCATTAAACTTTTCTAGGGAATCATTTAAAGTTTCGTGATTTTTGATATTTTTCTCTAGTGCAGCATATTCGGTTGGTGCAAATTCTTTAAATTCGTCGAGTTCATTCTTAACTTCAGCAATAGCTTCTTTAGCTGTAGTGGCTGGAGGTCTTTGTGCCTTTCAAAAAAAAAAAAAAATGAATTAAAATACATTATTATATATAGGGGGTTATCGTGAATTAATATTCCCGGAGAATTTTTCTCATACTGCAATGGAGAATATACGGCAGTCTGAATAAAATTCTCCAGTAATATTGATTCACGATAACCCCCATTAAGAGGCATCCAATGATAGTTACTTTCATCGAACTAAGTTTACCTACCTGTATCAGCGCAGCCACAAAAATCGGCAAAATCAGTATAGACCACTTCATGTCTAAGTAATTTCTTCAAAGGCTCATACTTTGAACAAAACACTTTTTGAAAGTTACACACTTCGTCGGAAATCTGGCTATATATAGCACAATTTGAAAGTTTCTGCTACACAGCAAAAAATTTAGGGATACAGTATAAAGATATTTATACCTTTTTTTATAATCTTATGTAATCCAATGTTTTTATACAATTTATACAAAAAAAGTTTAACTTTTCAATCAAAAATGTTATAAACTATAAATTTTAAATCCAAATTGTATAAAAACTAATTATTGAAAGATGAATGATAGTTTTTTATTATGGAATTTATTTTGCGTAAGTAGATATGGGCATAATATGCATTTTACATTAAATGGTTTAAAATACTTTCATATGAACTTCTGTATAAATTTTATAAAAAAAAAGTATAAAAGATTTTCATATAGTAATTCCATAAAATTTAAACCAAAATAGTTAAAATTGTGTTAATACTTTGTGTGTTTACATTTTATACTATACGAACAATCGTAAACGGTTTGTATACCGAATTGAAGCATAGATTTTATACCAAGTTTGGTGTGGATCTATATTCTTTCCAATTTGGTTTGAGTTTTACACCCAAACTATTGGCTGTGTACGAAACTAAAAATTGTATTCATACTTAAAAGTGTACGTAGTGTTACTTAATTTGCTAATGCCTTTTGGAAACATTCAATTAGTTTTGAGAACTTAAATTTATGTTTTATTTATCTCTATTTCATACTTTAAGTCAAACAATTTGCAATTTGCATACATCATTTTCAAAGTTCATTGCAAAATACATAAATCTAAAATATCGAAAACACTTGAATGATAAGATAAAAGTTGAATGAAAATACTGATGTTTTTTTTTTTTTTTTGTATAGTTAAAAATTAAATTTTGATAAAAATTAATGAGTTATTTAATTTTAAAGTTTGTAAAATTTTTTTTTTAAAAATCAAGAAATGTTACTTAATTGTTTTCGGATAACCTTGCTACTCTGTCACTTAAGCGTGTTAAATAGAAAATTTTGTCATAAGCAAAATTAATCTCGGTATTGTTCTTGATAATATTTCGAGACCTAGACCAAGACGATGATATAATTTCAAGAACAAACTAAGTGTGAAAGACTGCTTTCGTAGTGGTTATTTATATTTAAAAAGGGTGCCACTCCCACTTCGTATATAAAATCGACTTTCAATACGGGATTTGGCATTTGAAAAACTTTGAAAAATGTTTATAATGCTGTAACGAACCTTTCCTGCGTTAGCCGGGGTGTAGCCGTCGGCGTCCAGGGTTCACTATAAAATTTATATTTCCCAAGAAAACACAGCTTTTTCAAACGTTATCACTCACTTTATTTACTTAAACCTATGCGGCCACCAAGAGAAAGCCATTAAATTAAGTGTTAACATAATTAGTAATATACTGTAGTAAAAATATAATATAAAGTTATCACATTGCTTAAATTTTAATCCTCCTCTCCTAGGATAGGGTTACAGCGTGTCTCTGTCCGTCCGTCATGGAGTGCATCACTGACCATGCCTTTCCGCCTCTAGTCCCAGGTTTCCGTCTATCTATTGTGGAGTGCATCACAGACCATGCCTCTCCGTCAGTTGTCCTCGAAATGTGTGCTATGCTTGTTAATTATAAGTCCAAGTCATGTCTCAATGTTGTTAAAAAAGTCCTAAGTCGCTGGATGTATTAAATGAATCAGGATCACGTCTTGCCTATGAGGCAAGAGGAAATACATTCATTGCCTTATTAAATGGTAGCTGCCTCTCCCTTGCGTGAGATTTGGAAGTAATGTTCGTTGGGGTGTGTTCGGAATTCTTTGATGACGCGATATTTGTTGGTTACAAACTTAGTTGGCCGACAGTTTGACATCCGTGTGCCTTTTATTCGTATACTTGCTTAGTTAAAGAGAATTTTGTTGATTTCTTTAAATTTATCCGGCCCACATGGTTTCTTCGAAAAAGTGTACCACAGTAACTTAAAGTTTTTCATGCTCGGTGTTGCATTCATATAAATTATTTTTGTTACACATTTTTTATGCTGGTTTAAAAGATATGCGCAAATTAAAATGGCTCCATGAAATGCAGCGTTTGCAATTTTTCTTGAAAAATGACTAAGTTAGCAACTTAGTTAGTCTTCTGTCTATATCTATGCTTTGAATTTAAGTCGCAAAATGTTTGGCATATATAAGGCAAATTGAAAAACTCATAAATTTTCTGGAAAAGTGCATATGACTTCTAATGTGAGGTTGCAATATAAATAATTTTATAATGAAATAATGTACCTTTTGCATAACTATGGAAATAAAGTGTTGCACACTTTTAGGGTTAAATAATTTTAAATCTGAACTAGCTATAACCAATAAGTTAAATTTTTCTATTTTTCATATGCACAGTGCTACGCTGATTTAATTGTTTAAATTGTGCATAAAATAATGATCTTTCCATTTGGCAATAAAATATGTTAGGTGCCACGCTAAGCGCTTATCAAATATTAAAATAAAATTCAGCGATTTGTCAGACCTGCAATGTAATTTTTTTTTTCAAATAAACTACACATTAAAGACGTTATGTAAATTGATGCTGTCGCGCGAACTTATGTATATGCATGTATGTGCACCACACCACTAAGAGCAAACGTTTCCCATGTCGAACACCAAAGACGACCATTAATTTTCTTAAATCTTTTAAATTAATCATCTTGGTAATAAAATTAAATTTCATCCACTAACAAGGATGCTTTGCGCACAAATTGCAGTCAAGTTGGCAACAAAGCAAATACATACAAGCAAATATCTACTTCAAACACTAACAAATATAAACTATAGACACACGCCACATACATAGGACACACAGAGAGATAGCGGCGCAGAAGAGCGCCACTAACTACATACGAGATATATGTACATTGGCAAGTTGCCTTGTCTTGTTGTCGAATCATTAAAACTTCTACAACATAACCTAACGCACAAAGTGATGACGATGAACATAACGTTAAAGAAAAGAGAAAATGATGAACAAAAAGAGAAGAAAAAAATCTCAAACTCATACAAATACAAATTACCAAACTAATAGAACAAATACATTGATAAAAAAAAAACCAAAATTATTGCGTACACATGCGAGTATTGTATACCTAGTAGGGATTCCAATTTTTGGACTTTTGCGATCCCGGGATTTCGGGATCGAGAAATTTTGAATCCCGGGATCCCGGGATTTTTCGGGATTTGTATGAATTTTTTTTTCTTCCTAAATAGACAGAATTTAGTATTAAAAATTCCTAATATTTTGTCTTATATACCCCTACTACACCCCTACAAAGATATTTTATTTAAAAAGTGTCAAAAATATTAAAGAACAATTTTTTTAAAGCAGGTACATTTTATTATTTATTCACGCCTTTTTAAAAAACAAAAATTCATAAATACTTATTTGCTTCAAAAACAAGCATTATATGCTTAGTTAAATACATATCGATACCTTAGAGCGCTATAGTCCTATCTCAATTTTTTCAATTATTGGGAAATGCAAAAAGAATACTTCAAACAGTGGTTATTTAAAGTTGGCTGCGATTTTGAAAAAACTCTGCATGCAATAATTTTACTTTAGTATATTTTAACATAATTTTATGTTAAAAAATTCTTTTATTAATTTTTAACAAAATCAATTTAACAAATTATATGGAATTGCACTACTATTCAAATAAACTACACATTTAGTAAATTTTATGAGCGACTAGCATTTCCCGGTGTGCGTTTTTTTTTCGAATCATGGAAAAAACAAGAAAGTTTCAAAAATTTCTGGTTCTGACCCTTGGGTGAAAAAAAAATGTTTCCACTAAAAAGATGTAAAATGTCATGAAACGAGTAGAAAAGACGAAAAAAAAGGAAAAATTTTCTTAAAAATGTGACTTATTTGAATCTTCAGAAGAGATAGCACAGTGGCGCTCTTCAAAAACTTACAGTTTGGAGATAGGATTTTTCTTAATTCTCGAATATTTCGGTGTTTTAGTGGTATTTTGACATCCCACAGATTTCCACTCGGTAAAGAAGCCCACAAGGATACCATATCTGCAAAAATCGCAAAAAGTGGAGATAGGACTATAGCGCTCTAAGGTATTGATATATAAAATATCACACATATTTAATTATATAAAATAGTGAGATCAAAGTTTTAACAAGTGTCGGACTTGGAAGAATTAACTTTTGTTTTAATCAGTTTTATTACTTATTATTAAAATATGATTTTAGGAAAATTAAAGCATTTATTATTTTATCATCCAATTTAGATCTAAATTTATTACGTAAATAAGCTGCACACGAAAAGCATCTTTCTGATTCAACAGTTGTTGGTTGAATTGAAGAAAGATAATCGAATGTTTTCTGGAGGTAATAACCCCTATCACCACATTGCAAAATATATCAATTTCTTTCATTAAAACGTCGGATAAATTATAAGACTTCTAGAAAATAAATTTTTTGAAGTGGTATTCAAAACTAGATTTAATTTTTCTTTCAAGTTTATTGATGAGTTTACTTTAACTCTATGGCTATTGTCCTCAATTTCGCAAGAAATTTCAGTTTCAAATCTAGAGAGAATACGTTTTATCTCTACTTTAATGAGATTGAAAGATGGAGCTTTACAGAAGTCATTATTTCCACGAGCTTAAAGCCGCTTGAGACTATCTGAGAAGTCATACAGAAACTCGTATGAGTTGTCAAATATGGCAACTCTGATAGTGGGAATGTAAATTTATAACACAAATGATTTATCAGAAGAAAACTCATATGAGTTATTTTGGCATTAGATTTGAGTCTTTTTGAAAATAGAAGTCATAGGAGTTATCAAATTTTTAAATGTTGTTTGAAAAATAAAAAATTAAAATAATTTGAACAATATAAATTAAAAACAATAAAAAATTGACAGTCAGAGAAAAAATCATACAGAAAAACATAAGAGAACTAGTCTGAAGTGCCTTTTAGCAAAAATGATATAGTGATTTTGATTGATTGAAGAGTACGAGCTAATTGTTTAATAATTTTAAATTCGCTACAGTGGATCGAAGAAACTTTTAAGTCAATACAAGCTGTTTTTATGCTACTCTCAAGCATAATAAAGTGCTGCAGCATATATAAAAGACTACTCCATCTCGTTTTGCAATCTAAGATTAACTTCAGCTCTTTATTATGTTTAATTTTAACATAATGTTGTACGACTTCGTTTTTTGTTGGTGATTTTTGGAACATTCTAACAATTTTTCTAATCTAAAAAACTTACTAAAGAAATCCCGGGATTGGTAGCACTAATCCCGGGATTTTCGGGACTGCAAAAAGGCTCGAATACCGGGATCCCGGGACTGAAATCCCTAATACCTAGCAAACATTTTCAAATGCGATAGAATCGAATTTTAACCCATTTAGCCCCGGTAAACGACCCCATTGACATTTTTAGTAAATTTTAAAACACAGTCTATTTTGAGTTTCTGGTAATGTTAAATAGTTATATAGCTTAAATAAATGGCAAAAAACAATTTTTTTTTTTAAACTTATAGGTCAGAATATCTTAAAAACTCAATTTGCAGCGTCCAATATGCTTAAATTCGGAAGAAAGTTTCATTAAAGAGAGGTAAGTGGAGTTAGCCCCCTTCTTGTCCCCCTTGGGACTTGCCTTTTTCTAAATTGGATGGCATTGTACCAAATCTTATAATTTGTATCAAATGGTTTCAGAAATGTGGCGTTTTTTTAAATTTATAGGGCGTAGCATCGCTCGTATTTTCATTTCCATTGAAAATTATTTCTCCCAATGTCCTTTGCATATTTTCCAAATTTTACCTATAAGCGTCAAACAGTTTCAGAAAATAGCTTATATTGGGTGCCAAGTGAAATATAAAATATTTTATAATAAAGGAGAGTAGTGTTGCCTGTGGGCATGACGCAGGTGTGGGCACCCTCCGGCAACTTTTGACAGAAAACAAATACGGCTGTTCTGACATATGTTGAGCGCGCGTTATGACAGCACGAAGTTTTTGTGCATATACCCGAGCAAACAGACGCATTTGCTTTGTGCTGAGAAGAAAACAATTGAATTTGAATGAGTGAAAGTCAACACAATAGTTTTTTTCAATAATTTCCCAAGTGCAATAAATCGAAGTGAATCAATCGAAAAGCTGAATGCAATCTATATCTATGCAGTAAATTTATTATATTTTGTGATTTAAAACCGAATGCAATCAAAATGTTCACAAAACAGAGTTGGCTTATTGCTTTCCAAAGTGGCTGTCAAAGTCGGTTGTGGGCACTCAATAGGGTCGGTTGTGGGCACCCCTCTTTTTTTATTTAATGCCTGCGACTTACTAAAATTTCGTCGTGGATGTCAACATAACAAATTTAGATGGTGTTTTTATCTTTTTTACGCTTTTTTTAGTGGAAAGGAAAGAAGCAATAGGCCCTTTAAAGATGTTGCAGAAAAAAAGTTGTGGTGGTAAGATGGCATACCACTTTGTAAAAAATCTCGGTATTGAGTTTCCAGAGAAGTGTTCTGGGGAGTAGTTGGCGGGCATGGATTGGTACAAAAAAATCATGCTTGTCAAAAGAGCAATGTCAACAAGGACTAGAAATTACATAGTTTAGGCGGCTTAGTCTGCAAAACCATTGATCTGGCATTAACGCCGAAGACAATCAAGTCTGGTTTCAGGACAACAGGCGTGATGCCATTCGATCTAAACGTTTTCATTGACGCTGATTTTGTTGCAGCCGTTGAGCAGAATTTGTTGAATTTTTATGAGTCAATGTTTTCAAAATAAATTAATTTTGCTTTTTTCTGCATTTAACTTCATATTTTCTCATTTTTAGCCAATTTTCTAAGAGTGCTGACAACCGACCCAAATTTTTATTTTTTTTTTTTTTGTGAAAAAAGGCCACTTCACTAGTTTTTTGATATAACTTTTTTGAATAAGTTTAAAATACAGTAGCTAAGATATTAAAATGTGACATCCGCTATACTTTAACATTTTCACTAAAATATTGTGCTGTTGCTTCGCGGCCTCTCTTTAACATAGTTGTTCGATCAGATATAGGAATATTTGCAAAATAGTTTGCTAGAACCGTGCATGTTCCAAAAATGCCTCTGTTTAAAAGATTTTCAAAATGGAATTATGTGCAAAAGCTCTGGTATATTCATTGTTTTTATAAGATTTTGATTTAGAGTTGAACCTAAGAAAACTATGAAATCACTTGAAACGCCATGAACATTAGGGCTGTTCAAAAAAAAAAAATTTTTCGAATTTCCAAGATATACTTTGGCATCACGATCTACATCATGACAGAATATCCCAAAAAATTTTTCAGATTTTTAAATTCATATTTAAAGGTGGCTCAAAGCAGAAATATATTTTTGTTATTTTTTTTTTAGCATTAATTATAAAATGTTGTCAAACAATTTGAAAAATTTGTTTTAGAGTAACTTAAAAACATTCAGTTTGTTTGTTTTTTAATGAACTTTAAAACCTACGTTGTAATTTTGAAAAAAAAAAATTTTACACTTCTTAAAAAACGAAAAACTGCCCTAAGAAGGCGAAATTTTACGGTTTTTCAAAGAAAAAAGTCATCGTGCTTTAAACAAAATGAACATTTTTTAATTTACAAGATCTCATTCAAAAGAGCTCTTAAAAACCTTCAAGACAAGACATGTTAAGATTTTTTTGAGCCAGCAGGCTCGAAGACATAACGTTTGAAATATAGTAATGCAGCCCTGTGAAAGGCAAAACGCTTTTTACTCAAGAGGGAGGCATCTTACAAAAAAGTGCCCATGGCATAAAATGCTTAAAATCATCCAAGGAACAAGTGTAAATTTTTTTTTTTTTTTTACTTAATTTTAGAAAAAAAAATTTTTTAACGTCATTTTTAATAAACTTTCCAAAAAAAAAAAAAAAACAATTCACACTTGTTCCTTGGATGATTCTAAGCATTTTATGCCATGGGCACTTTTTTGTAAGATGCCTCCCTCTTGAGTAAAAAGCGTTTTGCCTTTCACTGGGCTGCATTACTATATTTCAAACGTTATGTCATCGAGCCTGCTGGCTCAAAAAAATCTTAACATGTCTTGTCTTGAAGGTTTTTAAGAGCTCTTTTGAATGTGATCTTGTAAATTAAAAAATGTTCATTTCGTTTAAAGCACGATGACTTTTTTCTTTGAAAATCCGTAAAATTTCGCCTTCTTAGGGCAGTTTTTCGTTTTTTAAGAAGTGTAAAATTTTTTTTGTCAAAATTACAACGTAGGTTTTAAAGTTCATTAAAAAACAAACAAACTGAATGTTTTTAAGTTACTCTAAAACAAATTTTTCAAATTGTTTGACAACATTTTATAATTAATGCTAAAAAAAAATAACAAAAATATATTTCTGCTTTGAGCCACCTTTAAATATGAATTTAAAAATCTGAAAAATTTTTTGGGATATTCTGTCATGATGTAGATCGTGATGCCAAAGTATATCTTGGAAATTCGAAAAATTTTTTTTTTTTGAACAGCCCTAATGAACATGGTTTTCCTTTTAAACAGTATTTGGCTCATAATTTCCCTTTAAATGGTATGTTCTGTTCATCTATATAGATTTCGTACTTCAATGTGACTTCTCTCAACTGAAGACGACAAACTGGTCTAATAGTGGCACGAAATTTATATAATTTATCTTTGTAAGCTGGTGGGTGAACTAGAATATCAGTCAAATGCAAATGACTTAAAAGAGAAAAGAATCTATTGACTGATATATTTTCCGGAGCGATATAGTGTATTTAGTTCTTGGTCAGGCGAAAGTTAGCATCCTTACTGGTTACTATATAAAAAATGTTACAATGAGCAAAACAAAAACAACGAAAAAAGAATCAAAGACACTTTAAGGTTTTCTGCATTTTTTTTATTATACTTTGCAATAACTCCTTTTTAAGGAGACGATCGGTTTTAGAATGTTTGCCATAATTGGCTACTCTATATATACGCGTACTCGCAAGGAACGCATTCACTTGTGTCGTAATCGATGGGTGATTCAGTAAGTCCTAGAGGAGGTGGAGGTGGTGGATATATCTGTGGAGGTGGTTCAATTGGTGCTGGTGGAGGTGATGGCGGTGGTGGTGGAGTTTTCTGCTGCAAACTCACTTGAATATCCTGAGATTCGATGGTTTCCTCAAAACCTGGAACCACATAAGCACAACTCAGCTTACCGAGGGCGAAAATAAGTAGAAGGATTCCTAGAAATTTCATCACTGATAAATTGAAACTATAAATAAAAACTGATGGGTCTTGACATTTTTCACTATTTATATACAAGTTTAACGATATTATTTTATATTTTTTTCATTTAGCTACAAATTTTATGGATTAAATTGCTATGACAGAAATTGTTAGAACTAATCAATTGTTTACAAGTATCTAGTCGATAATAAAATTTTAATTGCAACAAGAAACGTCGTAGCTAATTAAATATATAAATCATTGTATCTAATAGAATCAAGGTCTGCATTCTAGTGACACATAATTAAGGCAAATGGCTGGATATAGAACTTATAATAATGGAGCGTGATGAAAAATTTTAACAAACGACTGATATGCTGATAAAATTTGTCTATAAATCTCAATTCGTAATAATTTTATATTAAGAATGACAAGCTGTGTAGAAGGAAAAAATATCATCAAGTACAACGGTAGCATTTGAAGCAAGAATTTTTTGCTAAGCATAATAAAATTAATCAAAAGACAATTATCTGAATCCAAAAAAAAAAGAGAATTTTTGGTTGCCCTACAGAATTCCTTAAGTAGACAAAGCACCACGTGCAATCTCCTAAGCATGGCACCAAAAAAAAAAAAAAGAAAGTGGAATTTTTTTTTTATTTTAGGATACATAAAATGCTCTCTGAACCTCTTAGGCTCTGAAAAACAATATAATCTAAATGAGAACAAAATGTTTAACAATAATCAAACAAAATTTTCTCTTCAAACAAAATTAGCATTCGAAATGTGACCATGTGATTCACATTTTCTAATCAACAAAGCACTAGAAATATTATCAAAAGTCTTCGGAAAATCCGACCTGAAATGCCGAAGTGTGGTATGTTGTAGAGGGCGAAATACCAGATTCTGAGACAACAACTTTCATGAAAGACAACTGTAAGCCAATGGCTACAATTTTTTTATCAGTGAATGACGAACAATTGGTTCATATCCGTATGAGAAAATATGCCAAGGAAATGTGGTTTGTGCTTGCCGAGATCTATGAGCGCAAGAGCTTTTCATCAAAAATGAATATGCTCCAAAAAATGTACAGTTTACATTTCCAGGAAGGTGGCGATGTGCGAAAACATATTGCTAGAATGTTGCAGATGCGAAAAGAGCTACAATGTTGTGGTGAAGTGTTTAAAGATAGCCACATCATTGCCATGCTTTTATATAGTTTAACCGAAGGCTACTGCAGTATGTATACAGCTTTAGAAGACGATCCGAAGACGGCCTTAGCATTTAACACGTCATAAGCAAATTATTAGCCAAAGCTGAGCGAAGAAGAGAATCAAGCGCAGGATTTGATAATGCTCAAGTTTTAAAATCAGTTCAGAGATTAAAAAAACAGAAAGAAAGTTAAATGTTGCTGGTGTAAGAAACAGGGTTACTTCAAAAAGTACTACCCAGCAAAGAAGAAGTCATTGGAGAAAACAGTTGGAGCCTCAGAGGAGCTATGCTTTCATAGTGGAGTAGCTGAAATTGTAGTGGACAAATGGATCATCGATTCACGTGCGTCTTGTCATATGACTAGCAATCGATCTCTGTTTGATACCATGTACACAAGGGCAACAAGCTCTGTTTTGATAATTGCAGATGAGAGCTGTTTGCAGGTCGAAGAAACGGGAAATGTACAACTGCAATTCAGGAGTGGACGCAGGAAGATTAGTCTACTACTGAAAAGGTATTATACGTTCCTGGACTTAATGGGAATGTATTCTCCGTAAAACAAGCAACTGATCAAGGGTTCATTGTATCTTTCGATTGTAAGAATTGCTATATTTCAAAAGACAGCAAGAATTACATGTTTCAAAAAGAGAGATCCAATTTGCATGAAATTGAAGTGATGGAGGAATCAAGAGTTGCGACTACGTTAGCACAAGGAATTAATTCACTCAAATATTACATTTTCCATTTTGGAGGGAAGGCCAAAAAAGAACGGATAACATTGTTAGCAGTAAAAACAAAAAGAGATAACCATATCATTGCGAATCCAACAGTCAAGTGAAAGTTTAGGTAGTATTGAATCTAAAGAAGTGGATCAATCCAAAACCGGCGACTCTTGCAAAGAACAAGAACAAACGAATGCCCATAAAACTGACGAAGAAAGTAAAGAAGTCAAAAACCAAGTCTCGTCAGAAGAATATGAACAAGATCAAAATGAAACTAAGTTGAGACGTTCTACTTGCAAACGGAAGGTACCATCAAGATCAACGCATTCAGTTTATTAAGCTGAGCCTAGATGTTGGAAAGAAATGCTTAATTTTGAGAAGGAAAAGTGTAAGAAGAAGGATAAATCGATTGGAACAAAGTGGATTTTGAAAATTAATAAAATTGCTGATGATAAATTTCAGTACAAAGCAAGTCTTTTTACAAAGGGGTACACAGCCAGTAAGAACCTCCAGATTTATCTCTTTAATGTGAAAAAGGCATATCTATGTGGTGGCATTAATGAGAAAAATGTATGTCCAAATAGCTGTTGAGGAGGTATGTTGGATACATCAACATCTATTGTATATATGTGACTTTTCACGTCAACTATGGCACCTCGCTGCCCAAAATCTGGTGCGTCAAAATACATAGGTCATATGAAAACTAATTTTTTTGTTGAAGTATCTCCTTTCAAATGCCGAGTGCTGCTATATAAAATATTTTGACTCAATTTCGTTAGAAGGTATGAATTATGAGACCCTTGAAATAGACAAAAAGTCGAAAGCATTAAATGCCCACTTTTTAACAATTGACAAAATTCTGGCGTTATTCCGTTTTGTTTTGAAAAGAAATCATGGTTTTTAGTTAATTTTTATAATTTTGTTTTGGATAAATAAAAGCTTTTGTTAACTTAATAAGAAATAAAAATGCATTTATATTTTGCATATAATTTCACGAAGTAAAAAATAGATATTGACACACTTTTTGACATTTGCAGTATACATATTGTAATTAACATTAATTCTTATAATACACTTGGAGTCTCACAGCCACTATTATTATCATATTCACAAAAGAGTTCATGTTTGGTTTTGCCTTTGAAAAAAATTTAAAAAGAAAATTAAAAATATTTAAAAAAACAACAAAGAACCGCAGAACAAAAATCACTTACTATTTTCAACATCCAAAACACCACGCCGACGACGCCATATCACTATCGTCCAGATCAAGGCACAAATTAAACCAGCCACACAAAGTGATATTAAAAGCGGAACAAGAAATTTGGGCATTGCAGCAACAGCTGCTTCTCTTGCCAAACTCACATTTGGGTTCGTTTCTTTCTCGACGCAAACCATATCCTCGTTATCTAGTGAAAAATTTGGTAAGCAAACACATGTACCACTCTCCTCCAAACACTTTGCATTTGCAAAGCAGGGCTTAAAACGACAATCGAATTCATTACTGGGAAATAAAATGGGGCGGCAATCGCCATTGTAAAATTCAAAGCCTCCAGGACACGGCGCCAGCGTTGTGCTTGCAGTAAGCGTGAAATCATCATCATCATCCGCTGCCGCCGACGCCACTGTTGTAAGGTAAATTTTTTGCGTTTCATCAAGTTGTATACCATCTGGTATAACAATTGGCATGTCCGTTTCCACTTCCACTCCACTGTTGATGATATCATTTTGAGAAGTACTTTCCCATTCGCCGGCTGAGTAATCCATATCAGGTTCAACAGTTGTCACCGCCGGACGTTCAACACATTTGAAGTCGATCACATGAAAGCCAAGTTCACACTCGCACACATTGGGTGCCGCACAACGCCCATTTTCTGGACAAGCACTGGTACAAATCGGTTCACAATAGTGTGTTCCATTGAGCGGTGATATTGCCGAGACGTAACCATCTTGGCAATTGCAAAGATTTGGCTGAACGCATTGTGCATTCCTTGGACAGCCATGCACACAATGGGGTAGGCATAAATTCATCGCTGACATTTCGTAGCCATCACAACATTTGTTTTCAAGTTTCAATGTCACTACTTTCTCTTGGTCCACATATTCTTCAGTGATGGTTTTGTCTTTTTTAAACAACTTTCTCAAAAAGCTTTGTTTCTGAATAACTTGACGTGTTTTCAGTACCGGCTTGTAAGTGATACTGGTCTTATTGACAGGACAGTAGGGTGATGCTTCAGCATTTACCGATATAAGTAATGTAAGCACTGATAATATGATTTTGATGATATTGTTCATAATTAATTTTTAACTTTTTTCTGTATTTTATTTTTATTGTTAATTTCTGCTTGAAGTTAAACGTTCACACTTTCTTCTCTGACTAAATTAAAGTGTTCTCTTTTCTGAGGTTCGACCCTTATTTTTATTTTTTTTTTTTTTTTTGTTTTGATTCGTTTTGTTTTCATGTTTTTCCGAATGCATCAGCATCCGGCACAAGATATGAGAGATTTATCTGAATTAAAAGTTAATGGGAATTCACAGGGTGATTGCGAACCTAAAAAAAAAAGTAAAGCCTCTGCGAGTTGCATGCATCACTTTCGAAAAAATGAATAAAAGAACATAATAAAACATTTTTGGTAGTTGTAGGTAACCCAATTAACTTGCTACAACAAGAAATTTAAAAAGCCCAACACAAATAAGAACTTTAAAGTATATATTTTACTCTATACTGAATAAATTAGTTCTTTAATACTTCACTACATTAGGTGCATTACATAAATACTTCAGTGCTACAAAAATTAAATTTACTTAGAGTATTTTATTTTAATGCCTCAGAATTTCAATTCTTCTGTTGTAGGATTCAAAATTTTTTCAATAATCTAGTACCTCAAGAGACTCAGAGATAATTACTTCACTTCTCCACTACTTCAATATGTACTCTAAATTTTGATTACTGTGATATCTTGAAATTTCACAAGACAACAAACTTCAGTTCAAAAATATTTCAGTAATTTTACACTTACTTATGACAGTTTTTGAACTCAACTCCAAAAAAATTAAGTATTTCAATATATGCGTAACCTTAGTTCTAGAAATAATTAGTAATTCAATACTTCAAATTTAAGTTTTTTACACTACAGCAAGATGTAAGTACTTTCGTGTTTAAAATTTTTTGACTTTAACCCTTTGCCGACCGCTCCTGAACTGCTGGAAAATTTGCATTTCTTATTTTGCAGATTCGTGCTAAGCGATATAACATTTCTATTCAAATGTGTTTTCAGAACTTAATTTTTTCAATTCCAAGTGTGAAAAAAATAATGTGACACATATGTCCCATTGGTCGTGAAAGTTAAAAAAATATAGGTACATTTTTTTTTGGGTTGCACGGGGGGTATGCACTAAGAAAACTAAGAAAAAAATTTTTGCGAAAAAAAATACCTTATTTTTTACCTATAACGACCAACGGAACACGGGTGACCCATTTTATCTAAGCACCCTGTAGGAAAATGAGAAGGTAAATCGAAAATTCCTTGACATTTCAAAAAGCTGAAAGTCTGTTACACTTGCTACTTAGACCCTTCATATCGTTTATCTAACAGTATTCGAGATAAAATCTACTGATAATTAGTTTAAAAAAAACAAATTTTTTTGGATTTGCGAACACCCTGTAAACTTCTGAGGATAGAAAGTTTTTCTGACACACTTTAATATCTATATTTATTTTCTATCGACGAAGGCCTGTCTGGCTCCAATCGCAAAGAAAATATGAGTCTGACATTGAAAAATTCAAATCGGACATATATGTCCCATTGGTCGTTAAAGGGTTAATACTACAATAATTTTAAGCTTCAATGCTTTAGTACCACACAACTTCAATACACTTATATTATGGCAATACAATAACTCAGTTATTGAGGAGAGCAATAATCTTCATAGTGAATATATTTGTTTCAAGACCCAATACTTTAAAAGTACTTCGTATTTTCTGTTTTTCAATAAATGATTACAGTTTAACGCTTCAGTACTTGAATACTTCAGTATTTCATTACTCTGGACGTCACAATGACAACACATGTTCTGTATTTTAATATTTGATAACTTTAAGACTTCAATGATTCAGTACTTTAATACATTAAGTCAGGATTTAACGAGGACAAAAATTTTCAGATTAAAAATATTTCAATATCGAGTATTTTCAATACTTCAAAATATCTTTGTTCAATAACTTCAACGCTTCAGTAATGTAATTCTTCAGTACTTCAATATTTTTGCGTTCTAATTCTTATCGTCTTAGTACATTAATGCTTCAGTACATCAATGCTTCAAAACTTTAGTACTTTAATAATTCAGTACTTCAATACATTGGTAACTCAAGATTTTATAAAGACGTTTAGTAACTTTAATGGCTTAATGTACTTTAATGCTTGAAAGCTCTAAGCCTTTAATACTTCAGTACTTCAATACATTGATAAGTCAGGCTCCTATGAGGACAATAATTTACATCATGCAAATATTTCAATATCCAGTACTTCACGTTTCTTGTAATTCTAAATATCAACGTGTAATTACTTCAGCACTTCAACGCTTCAATTACTTCAATACTTTACATTACGATGCTTTTCATTTCGGTGCACCAATGTTTCACCACTTCAATGCGTCAATGCTTCAGTACTTCGATACTTCAAAACTATAATAAACTAGGACAAAAATTTTAAGAATGAAAGTATTTAACACTTTTGTGCTTCAAAATTCAATGTTTATTATGAAGCACGCTTGAACGCTTCAGTACCCTAATACTTCACAGCTTCAACAGTTTTGAATTCTGATACCAGTTATTTCAGAACATCAGTGCTTCAGTACTTCAATGTTTTAAAACTTCAGTTTTTTAATACTTTAGTGCTTCAATACTTTAATGACTCAAATTTTTTAAGGAAAAAATTTTCATTTTTTTTTTTTTTTTCAATAGCCAGTACTTTGAAGGTTCACAAATTCTGTACATCAATGGATCTGTATTTTAGTGCTTCAAAACTTCAGTACTTTTATATTTCATTATATCAATACATTTCTATGCTTTCATTTCTCAACAATTTACTTTTGACTTGTATCAAATACGTTAATACTTTTACTTTATATGTGCTCCAACATTTTAGAAACATCAAGACCAATCATATGTATTTTTTTTTTCTTTGCTGAATTCTGTTGCTTACAAATATCTCAAACACCCTGTTCAATGTACGCTTATCACATACTCTACTATTTTTAGAGCCAGCATAAATAGTGCTACCCGCTTTGATATCTTAAAGAAAAATTGTAGTAAACAGAAAGCAATAAAAATATCATCGACACTGCAGCATTGGTGATAAGGCGCCTGCATTTCATGACATTATGAGAATCGATAGTTTATTTTGTATGTTTATATATATTTCTATATTTTTATCACTTTCATAGATGTTTTTTTTTTTTGTTTTTTTGTGTTGACTCATTTACAATTCTTTGTAAAAATAACTACTTTTTTTTAAGTTCATATTTCACTTAAATGCTGATTACTCATAGCGAAATACAAAACAAAGTGTGACTTAGTGCGTATACTTATGTACATTGTATATCTACAAACATTTATAGTTTTGGTAATTGTATTGTTCACAAACTTTTGTTGATTTGATGAGGGTTCACCGATGTGAATGGCCTTTGTTATTATTGATATTCAAGAGATGAAGAAAAAAATGTCAAACTTGACCTTAAAAATTGAAAAAGCAGATTAAATTGCGGAAATTAATTTAGAATGAAAACAGAGTAAGAGGTTATTGGGAGAAGATGAAAAAAATTATTAATATCACAAAGAAACTATGAAAAGTGTGACACAAGTTGAATACTAGAGCTTAATAGATGGCACTGCTCAAACAAACTTAATATAAACACATTTGAGTACACATTTTCTTCACACAAAAGTTCTAGCATGTATGCGAAAAGCTTTCTTTAGATAATCCATACATTTATTTTTTTCACCCCAAACCAAACCGAAATTGAATTTTGACCTCAAAAATAAAATCGAAAGAAAGAAAAAAGGTAAATGTGACTAATAAAATTAGCAAAACAAAACAAATCGTGGGTAAAACAGAGAAAACCCAAAACATAAGCACTTTGTTGCACTTTAATACACAAAAGTTCCCCATGAAACTTAGACCACCCCGACCACTTCCACACACACACACACCCATAGTGTGAGAGCGAAGAACACAAATGTAATCTGTAATAATTGAATTGTTTCGAATTGCAACTGATGCTACGAGGTTTCTAATTTTTAGTTCCTTTTTCCGCTACTTCCTCTACTTTGATGAAAGTCTCCCACTTTTCAAATACAATTTTCCCCACTGACATGAAGAGTTTTTTTTTCATTTCTGGTTGAAACACCAAAGTCGCTTGTTAGAGGACAAAGTCGACAATGTTGTTTGGGTTGGAGGATGGTTGATGTTCACTAGCAAAATAAAAGAGCGTACGCCAACGAGCGTTACAAATATCTTGACGTTTCATTTGACGTGCGAAATATGGGATTTTTTGTTTTTTTTTTTTGGAAAGAATTTTTATTTCTTTTGGGGTTTTTCCTTTTTTTTTTTTTTTTTTTTGGTTTGACTTTTGTTGTTTCTTTTTATTATAATTCGTGAGTTCGTGTTATGTGGAGTACCTATTGCTAAGGAAAAGTAACACTGATAAAAAGCAGCAGAATTTTGTGCAAAACTTTTTTGTACGCATGTACCGAAAATTTTCTCTTATCACTCTATGGTTAAAGTGGGCGTGGGTAGGTGGGTGTGTTTGTAGATATGTTTTAAAGTTAAAGTTTTGCAGTAAATCTAATGAATGATTTGGTAAAATTTAACATTTTTTGCTTTAAGTTTTGGACTTGTCTTTTTTAATGTTTTATGTGAAATGCAAGTGACGCTTTTAACACTTTCAGGGCCACTTTTGCACCGTTGGAAATTTGAAATACTTTAGCAGACTCGTGCCTAGCGATACAACAATTCAGTTCATAAATGTTTTCAAAAATTGATTTTTTTAATTCTAAATGTGATAAAAATGCTGGAACATTTATGTGTCATTGGCCCTGGAAGGGTTAATAGATGTAAGGATAGAAAATCATTATTCTAGTGCAAGAAGAACCCATAATATAAGTATTGTTCGGTGGAGCTTAGGGGCAAGGAACAGTTTTATTCATGTATCTGTATGCTGAACCCAAAACATCGTTTAACCCGACGATATATGGTCTATGATCTGCCTTTAATGGTATAAGGTCCATAATATATATTATCCGTTCTTTATGGCCTATAACCTATAACATATGATCTATAATCCATCCTGCATGGTCTTTGGCTTATGATCAGCCCTTTATGGACTGTCATTTATAGTCGAGTGTCCATTATCTATAGCTTATAGTCAAAAATATATGCTCTCTGGTTGACACTCTTTGGTCTATTATCTATTCTTTGTGGCCTATGGTCCACAAACTTAAATTGTGGTAGGAGAACTGATGCCATTGTGGTATAGTTTTTCAATGTGGTATGGAAGCATATCTCCGATTTGGGAAAGAACTAGCAAACGTTACTGCTTTTATCCTGTCAGAAAACATGAAAAACCAGGGATGTGTTCCTGTCATGGACCAAACAAAATTTTTCCGATGTCAGTTGAACGAAACGTAAATCGCATGTAGTCGATGTAATTTTGCGCGTTTTTTGCAAAAAAATATTGTAAAGAAAAAGTTGCTTTTTGCTGAAGTTAAATTTATATTCAATTAAGGTAAGTGAAAAATATTGCGAAGTAAGTGTTTAACTATGTGAAATTCACAAAGTTTCCAATTTAATTTTTACAATTTTTTAATTTCTAAAAATTGGCCAATGTGGTATAGTCGGGCTTCGCTAATGTGGCATATGAATATTTCTTGATATTCTTAACATTATTTGATGGCTGTTTATTTTTAAAATAAGAACTATGAGTTTGAGGACCTATGAAAATGTTATTATGAACTTATTTCATGCCTTTCAAACTTTATATTTGGTTGTATGGTAAGGTGACCACACTACCCTACTTATATGTACCACATTACCCGCCCACTTTACAAGTACTGATCAGTATATATACCATATTGCGCCACCATATACACCACATTACCTGCTAACTTTTTGAAAACAAATTTCAAATTCCACCTAAACATTAGATATACCACAATAGCATCACTTCCCCTAAATAGAATAATATAAAATAAATTACACAACATGCATTGATTTTTATTCCGGGGCAAATCTGGGACATTTTGAAATCCGGTACGAAAGGGCAAAATCCAAAGAACCAGTACATCTTTTGCAATCCGAAAACTCTTGATTTTTGCACATAATGGTAAAATAAGTGGACGCAACAATCTGTTGATGACGAACTTGGAATCTGAGGGTGCCAATTATTTTAAAAGATAATTTAAATCTAAAAGTAAAATGACTTTTACAGCGTGGCCGAAAATGTGTTAAAGAACTATTTTACCTTACTTTTCCAACATTTTTCTACTCTTTCGAAAATTTTCGAATCCACCAGAATTTTTTGACTTTTCAGCATTTTTGGACTTTTGCAACATTTTTTGAATTCTGCAACATTTTCCTTTTTCTTTGATGTATTCGAAAATTTTTCGACTTTTGCAACATTTTTCAACTTCTGCAGCATTTTTCTACTTCATCGAAAAGTTCTAAGTCCATCAAAATTTTTTGACTTTTTCAGAATTTTTCGACTTTTGCAACATTTTCCTACTTTTTCGAAAAAATTCGAGTCCATCAAAATTTTTCGTTTTTTGCAAATTTTCGAATTCATCAATATTTTTCGACTTTAGCAACATTTTTGACTTCTGCAACACTTTTCCTACTTTTCCGAAAATTACCAAATCCATCAAAATTTTTCGACTCTTGCAACATTTTTTTACTTATTCGAAAATTTTCAAATCCATCAAAATTTTTGGTTTTTTCAGCATTTTTCGACTTTTGCAACATTTTCCTACTTTTTCGAAAATTTTCGAGTTCATCAAAATTTTTCGACTTTTGCAAAATTTTTCGATTTTTGCAACATTTTCCTACCTTTGCGTAAGCTTTCAAATCCATCAAAATTTTTCGACTTCTTCAACTTTTTGCAACTTTTTTCGTCTTCTGTAACATTTTTCCACTTTTCAGAAAATTTTCGATTCCATCAAAATTTTTCGACTTCTGCAACATTTTTCGACTTGTGCAACTTTTTTCGACTTCTGCAACATTTTTTTACTTTTCCGAAAATTTTCGAATCCATCAAAATTTTTCGACTTTTGCAACATTTTTCGTCTTCTGCAACATTTTTCTACTTATTCGAAAATTTTTCAACTTTTTCAACATTTTTTGACTTTTGCAATATTTTTCAACATATTGAAATATTTTCGAAACCATCAAAACAATATAAGTATAATGCTAGCTAGTAGTTTTGGCTTCAAAGTGCTCCAAAGTCTGCCAATTAAGAGCCTAGACTAGCTAACTTAGCATATCCTTACAGCGAAACCTCAAGTAAAACTAATAAGGATATCTTATTTATATACCTTTCTTTTTTTAAATTACATTACTTACGACTATAATGTGATATAAACTATAAAATTTGTTTTATTTATTTATCCAATTTCTACACATCTAAAATCCACAGAAAATCATATCCTACCAGTACCTTTTTATCTCGCCATATTTTCAAAACACTTTAAAATCTTTCATTTTATCCAATTTCTGATTTCTTATTTCAACATTTAGTTTTCACATTTCATTCTTTATATATTTTATGTTTATCCATAAAAACTCCCACAACGTAAATTGACATTTCAACAAAGTGTTTCACCTACTCTTCCAAGCTCCCCAAAGACTTGTACATTTCTGAGTGACATTGCAAAAAAAAAAAATAAGAAAAACACCAAAAATTCCCAACTCTGTTTTGATATTTTCCACTTTATTTGAAAGAAAAAAATATAAAAATATATAAAAAAAACTGTCCCTACTCTTCTGCCACCTAGCAGCATTCATATCTTAGCTATGACCTTTCAATAAGTTAAGGATGTATCAGCCAGAAGTTAAGGGATGCTTTTGTAAACATCACTCAAACGTAAATAAAGTGATGTAGGAAATAATACGAGGCACAGTAGCAAAAATAGTGCGAGAAAAAAAAGGTGTAGGTATTTCTTTGAAAGATTTACGATCTGTTTTCATTTTCGTGCTGCGCTACCTTATCTTTAGTTATTGGCATGCAATATAATTTTAGGAAGACATTTTAAAGTTTCGAAAATTTTAATGCTGATTGAATGTGCCTTTTTCTTAAAAAGAGAAAATTTCATTATTTTCACGCCTAAATTTTGTTGAAATTTCTATCGTTTAATTTAGTAAAAAAGAGACCATAAAACGTTATACTTAAAATCTTTTTTTTTCACCTATTTTTTCCCCTAGCATTACTTCTTAGCCATTTTCACTAAACTGCTAATGTCTGCACTTTACGCGCACACAAGTCTCCGTTTTGTTTTCCTTCTTAGCATATCCTTTTTGCCAAGTTTCTTACATTTTTTTCTGCCCCTTAATGGCTGAGAACGGTAGTGGGGAAGTAGTGAATGCATTTTAATATAGTCCTTCATGTAATTTTACATTGTTCACATTGTTTTGAAGTATTCTACTCCAGAAATGGCAGGCAGTAGCATGTAAAGACGCTCTGTTGATTGCTCCTTTTTTTTCGCTCAACACTTTCACCATATGCTGCTATTTGGCATACTAAGTGTAGGTTTATATGCTTCAGCATATTTACCATTAAATTACGCCACAGTCTGACCTTAATTATTCAACTGAATTTGATGTGAATTTGGGTAGCATTAAAAAATCGTTGTTGGCGCTGTTGTCATGATATCAGGACCTTAAACTTTTGTTTAAATCATTTACGTTTCGGGTCAAGTACTTAACTCTTATTTGAAATTGTAATCCTAATAGTTTGTGCTCTTTGATGGGTATAAAAGTGTCTCAAAAAAATATAGTGCAATTTCGAGAACGTAGCTTAAGAATTTTTCGGAGTTATTTAACATATATCCAACATATCTTTCTATACAATTTCTAGAATCAAAATCCAAGATAAAGTCCTTAGTAAGTCCAAAAAAGAAGTCCAATGCTGACAATATTTGCCCATTTACCAAATCTACATGAAATCGCAAAAGGATAGCTTAAAAATCAATTTAAGTACTACTTAGATCGTGAAAGTTAAACCATGCAGACTTGAAGTAAAATTTGTCTAGAAGTGCACACATAAGTAGAAAGAACTTTCATCTAGATTTCGGACTATGAGAAAATTTTTGGGAATCTTAAGGTAGGTACATATTAGACCAATGCAAAAATAAAACATTTTTTGGAAATTTCACAACTACGCCCAAAAATCTGAACAAAAGTGTGCAAAAAATGAGCTGAGATTTAATTTTTTCGAAGGTCATTTAGAGGTCACTTAACGTCTGTTTATGCAAAATCTCGGATTGATGCGGTTTGATTTTATTTCCATATCAAAAATCCTTGGAATAATTTATGCGATATGTCAAATTTCTTTTCTGGAATCAAGGTATGTAAACAAATAGCAACTGGAACCGAAAATTAACCATATATTGCTTTTTTAGCTAAAATACCAAATTTACCGAACTAAAAACTTGTAAATCTTAGTTTTTGATACAACTTGTTGGTCCAAATTCATCATAAAATTACGCAAGGAAGAATTTTCCAGAACATACCTACTAACCCATTATATCCTGTTTTTTTGGATCTTTTTGACCCCTTTCTGTTGAAACTATGCAGCAATATCTTTTTAACGGTGCCAACATAATAGCAATACAACAAATCGTTCGAATGGTGTAAATTTTCAAAGCCAATCTCGTTATCGAGAAAAACACTGAAAAATTCTAATGATTTTTAGCCGCTTAGTTATACACTGCAGAGAACTTTTTAACAAAGAATTGATTTAGAATCCGAGATATAAAAAAAAGGGAATCCAAGCAGGTTGTGAGGAGGAAAATTGGCGGAGCCACGTTTTCCTACTACAAATCACCGTCCGTACGATTATAACTTAAGTCATATTCTTTTCTATCAATTTTTAATTAATTTGTATTATTATTAATTAAAATAACTTTATAAGTACTTATTAAGTAGTTAGCTAAGAAAGATAATCATAATTTTAGTTAAAGGTAAAATCCGCTCCACATGAAAAAAACCAGACGCAACGGCAACACTGCGCAACACCTGTTTTTGACACGCAGCAGTCGTTCGTTCTGTTTGCTGTCACAGAAACAGAAAATAAATATAGACACACAGCAGTGGATCGGGACAGTCCTTGCGTGGCCGACTACCGGTGAACAACAACAGCAGCAGAAGTAGCAGACAAAGCGGTAGGCAGCATGAAAACAAGGTATTTGACAAGTTAAAGTAGTAGCAGTGGGGCCTATTAGCGTAGAGACCGCGGCACTAAACATACGTAGCCCGATAATAAATCAGTCGCCTGTGGTTAGTACAAACGAGTAGCCCGATAATATATCAGTTATTCGTGGAAGCGATCACGTAAAAGACAGATTCATCATGAAAAATTTCATAGCTACCCAAAGCTTAAAGCAAGTCTAAATATTAGTGTAAGGAGCATATTATGCTGATACTGCTAGGACTATGGCGGTTTTTATAGAGGCTACTAGTGCATTGTAATTCGTGTAGAGAATTTGCGTATTCTTTTTAACTTCTTTGAGGTGAAGTTCTTCTACATAAATATTTAATAATTTTATTTCTTTCAAACATTTACTCTTGTGCACAATAGGGCCCCGAATTTCGAGAAGTTTTATTTTTTTCGTTTCTATGCTCAGAATAATTTAGTTATTACAAAAATACACAATTTTTAATTTAATTTTATATTGTATATTTTATGTAATAAATAGCTTCATGTTTTTTGTTAATGTAATCATAGCTATAAAGAATTTATAATTTTTTGTAATATTTATAAATTGATTAAAATAAGATTTTGCTAACCTTTTCTTATGCAGAGTTCAGTTTGTTTGTATCCGTTTTGAAGTTAATGAAGTTAGTGACGTGTTTGCTTGCTACAATCCAAAATGTAAGATTTGTTGTAATTTTGTTTTTTCTTGTTAAAATTTTTTACTTATTTTTTATGATTATGTGGTTGATTTAAAACAAAAAAAAATTTTTTTTTTTTTGCTGTGATTTCGGTTAAAACTTTTCTTTGTGATTTTCAAATTTTCTATGTTTTTTTGTTATTTTTTTTTATGTTTGTGACTACCAATTTTCCTAACTTTTGTTCTATGTATATTAATTGCTATATGCGTTATGCTTTCGAAAAGTTAATGCTTAGATTTACAAATGTTACGTGAACAATTTTTAATTAAACATCAAAAATTGCAATTTTCTTTTGTTTAATTTATTTATGTTTTTTTTTTTCAAATTTATTTAGTGAATTGATAATGAGAAAAATTTTTTTGTTTTATTGGTTTTATCAATTTTTTATGCTATGAAATTTCGTATTTTTAAATTTTTAATGCAAATTTTACGAACGTTGAACAATTTTACAATCTTCTAGGTTTTTTGTTTTTAATTTATGTTTATTATTTAGTTTTCTGCTTTTCTCATTTATGTTTAGCCGCTTATGATAACATTACAACTAATTAATTAATGAATGTGTGCGTGTTTTTTATTTTGTTTACTCTTTTATTATAATTAAAATTTAATTTTAATTAATTTTCTGTTTTTTGCTAATACAAATCTTTTTTTTTGTAAGTATAATTTACCTTATATATTGAACACTTTTCTATATAATAGAAAATTAATTAAATTTTATATACAGCTGCAAAAATTCGTTTTTTAATATAATTTTTTTTTTCTTTTATTTTTGTTTTTATTACAAAGAATTGAACGTTGACAACACTGACCGCTTATAATTAAAATGACGACAATGAAATATTTTTATTTTTTTTCTTTAATTATGCTATGCGAAATTTATTGAAACAATTTTTTATATCCTTTATATTCTAATTTTTAATACTTGACATCTAAATATTAAGTAAACACCACGACCAACGCGTTGCTTGTTTTGACTTAAAGGGTTTTTTTTTGTGATTTTACACCAGAAAGTTTTGTTGCACCGATTTAAGTATAAACCTTTTTTCTTTTATCTTAGCACAAGTTCGTATATGCCCACGTTTTTCTTTTTGAAATTTTGTGATAAAACTTTTACTGCACACTTTCTATTAAATTTGCCAATTTCAGTATTATTTATGTTGCTCTACCGTAAACTGTTTTGTAGTTTTTTCCTTCATTATGTTTTCAATATCATATTTTGATTCTATGAATTACTGCATTTTCCATAAATCATGTATATATCGTTCTGTTTATTTACGTTCACATTTTATTCCTAATTGTTTCATTGTCCATTTTCCTCCGTATTTGTTTTTCGTATTGTTCTGAAAATATAGAAAAAGTAAAATTAAAGTTATAGAAATGTATAAATCTTACCAAAAAAATAATGTTAAAATTAATATAATTAATAGCATGATTATACTTAGGTATATAAGAAATAATTGAGTAATAAAATCTTGGCGTTAACACAAAAACACATTTTATTTTAACTGGCGATCCGACTTTATTCTTCGGAGTACGTTCTTTAATTTTTTTTTCCTGTTCGGAGCTTTCCAGTATTCTTTTGCCAAAACGTAAACATAAATGGAAAATTGGCGTATACAGCATAACAATACACAGCCGACTATATAATAACATAATAATAAGGACTGTCTCAGAAAAATTTGATACTTTGTTTTTCATACCTAACAAAATACTCGATGATTTTTAAAAATTTTTTTTTTTTTCTTTATTAGTGAATAAAAAAACGCATATAAGTAATATTAAAGTTAGTAACAAATATATTTTTTCTACAGCAATATTTTACTTTTTTCTTCAGATACTTCAATGAGTTTTGTACAGTTGTTTCGTTTACAGCGCCATGCGACTTTCGTCACTTATTTTTGAAATCTTGTAACTCTTTTGCAGACTTCATTAGAGCCCAATATCTCTCAATAGGTCGAAGCTCTAGGCACTTAGGTGTATTCGCCTTTTTGGAAACAAAATCTACATTATTACTTTTGCATCATTCTATGGTGAGACTAGAGTAGTGAGAGATTGCTAAATCAGGCCAGGAGCATCTAGCCTGCCAAACCATATACTGCTCGAGAAACTTTGTGATTTTCTTCTCTTCATATTTGCTGTGTAATTGCTCCTTTTTCGAAAAGATCTAAATAGCCTGTTTGTAACCTGCTAAACGTATGTTTCATCGTCTATTATGCAGCAGTCAAATTTAGTCACGCAACCTTCATATAAATTCGGCGCTTGCTTTTAAACCTCCAACTGCTTTTAATCGGAACGGTCAGGTATTTTTTGAACTCTGTAGGTTTTTAGCTTACTTTCTTTAACCTTTGTATAGAAGATTTTAAGGTACCTGCCCTGAAAGCTATATCTCGTACTAAAGTGTTGGGGTTCTGCTTAACTTTTTTTTACCAACCATGGATCTATAAACATTTTTATACCAGAACCCTTTTTTTGCACAATAAGTTGACCCTTTCTATAACTCAAAATAGCCCTTTGGAGTCTTTCATGTTCTTGGTCTTGATCATTTTTCGAGACCATGACGCTGATATCTTTGCAAGACTAAAACTGTCTTAACTGACTGGTTTTCGTCTTGGTCACGATAATCTTCAAGACCAAGATTGCTTTCCAGTCTATGTAATTTATAGTTAATACGTGTTTTACGACCGTTTCGTGAATAAAATCATCCTTCAATTTAAAATTTGGCATCTTAAAAACCCAACTGCTTTGGAAAAGTAAGGTTTCGATATTTTGAATACTCAATAATATCTAGAAATTTTTACAATATCAAACCAAGACCAAGACTCAATGTTCAAGATCAAGACCAAGACCAAGACCATAGCAGTCTTCTGAAATTTGGCATACTCACTACCCTTCAGCAATTTTTTCAGTAGGTTTTTTATTTCTATCGTCAAGACCACAGCCAAAATATGTAATGATTGAGAAATGGTGATCACCCATTTCGGATTATGCGGGAAAGTCCCGGTTTTCGCGATCGTGTCCCGTATTCAAAAACGTCCCAGAATCGTCCATAATAGCCACTTTTGTCACTTCCAATCTTTTTTAGGTTTCCCAGAAGTCTTTTTTACCTTCACTTCTTTTCAAGCGTCCTATGCTTTCATGTTCTAGCCATTTTTCGTATTGTTTTAAGTCTATTTTAGTGTTATCCTTCTTTATCAACTTTAACTTGCCCCTTTAACCAGTCTTCAGTCCCGTCCTTCTCCACCTTCCACCCTTGATCAATCTAGTCTGCTGACAATCCTTTCTCTAAGCAGGTCGTTTTCCATACATTTGCATGATTAATGATTTTCATATCGGCTAAATAATTATTTTTCTTTCTTTGTCATTGTGTTTTCTTTCCTTTTTTTAGATTATTTTACGTTATTCTTCTGTTGGTTTTTTTGTCAGATTCCTCTTATATCTGA
This sequence comes from Calliopum simillimum, assembly GCA_951812925.1. Classification (NCBI taxonomy): domain Eukaryota; kingdom Metazoa; phylum Arthropoda; class Insecta; order Diptera; family Lauxaniidae; genus Calliopum; species Calliopum simillimum. Next base: position 124,401,528 of record OX638369.1, on the reverse strand, counting down.
CTCTCAAAATTTACATTTTCTAGCCATTTTTCCACCAATTTTTCCTCACCGTTTTTATGCTTTTTTTCTGCGTTGATATTACTACTTAAAAAATCTTCACACCCGTCTTTTACCTTCTTCTACGTTTAATAAATCATCAATCCCCTATACTTTTTCCTTTGCTGATATACATTTGTGCATGACTTAATGCCCAGTATCAGGACTTGATATCAAAACTAAGACCAAGTCGCAATGTCCAACTTTATAGCAGTCTTGATTTTGGTTTTGATTTGCTCATCACTATGTATTTAAATTTTTTTAGGACCAACCCAAAATTTTAAACGCCAAGATATTATAGCAAGCTCTAAAACCAGGTAAAGGTTCATGGCATAACCTATACAACGACCTACGTCAAAATTTTGGAAATATTTTGCTTATTTGAAACTACTTTATTTCAAATTATACAAGTTCAGGGGATTTAGAATTCGAAAAAATGTTCCAGGAAAAAAGTTGTGGTTATTTGAATAAGCTATGAGATCTCAAAATGCTATGACCACAGTGTATTATTTTATTTACTCCAACGTTTCATATCGGGACGGCTCCAATTAATATTTCAGTTGATTTCTTCGCTAAGAAGAAACGTTCCGGCCTGAACTCACTTTAAAATATACTTTCCTAACATATTGTATATTTTCATGTAAATAGGACGTTTCACATAGTTTGTAATTACCATGTACGAGAATCAATATTTATATAAGTTCCTTTATTGTAAAAGTTCAAAGTAGAAATTAAGTTAATACTAGGAAAAAAGAAGATATGAGATCGGATCCACTATTTTAGAAGCTTGACTACTATCAAAAAAACAAACAAAATATAAAAAATATGTCCATTTAGTTTAAGTTAACCAGAGGGATTTGAAATTTTTACATATAATTTATGGATTTGATTTCCTAAAGAAGGTAAATAGTTGTTATCAAAATTGTACTTAAATACAAAGACAAATTTTGAGCTTCTGATTGACCTTATCCGAATTTGTCCATATGCTTACTAGAAACAGCGGTTTGGTGCATAAATTCAAGAAAATTCATGTATTTCAAATTGAACAGAAGTGAATACAAAAATGATTTTCTCATGCAAAAAACTTTTCCCAGTGAAAAATTACAAAAAGCATAAAAATATGCAATATAAAACACAGTTTCAAATACAATTCAAAAGAAACTTATTTTCACACTAATGCATTGCATACATTCAGGAACTTTACACTATTTTGCTGAAATTTTTTTACAAAATCTCAAACAGTTAATTTTCTACAGCTAACCATATAGAGGTTAAAACAGATTTTTCTCATACAATATTGTCTGTATTTAATTTTATATATATTTTTTCCAATTTTCTTTTTTTTTCGCTAACATGAGGCATACAAAACATGACAGCTTTTAAATGCTATAGCAACGCAGAAGCATGCGAGCAAAAGGAGCACCTGTTATACAGTTTATGCGAAAATTTTGTGATGATTCGAATGTCCTTGATATACAGGATACAGAGCGCCGACTACGACGACAACGACAACAGTAACGACGATGATAACGACGAGCAATATATATTAAGCACAAAATAGATAAAAACCAAAAATATTGCAAACGAAAGAAAAACTTAAGGATACAAATAGAAAAAAAGGATACTCAGGCATAGGAAAATATTAAAAAGTAATTCAATACAAAAAGTTTTTCTGCAAAAATGTACAAAAACTTCAAAAGCAACAATTAAAAAACGAATGTAGTCAGAGAAAAAAAAGTCGGAATACGACGACGAAGACTGTGATGAAAGTACGGCGCACGGGATGCCAAGGAATTTCCCTAGTTTTATGCCCGTTGTCGTCTTGAGGGAGTTTTGGTTACAGCCGTTTAGCACTTTTTTGCAATAATTGGAATTACAAAAATTTCCAAAGAGGAGCATTGAGTTGTCAAAAGTTAAAAAAAAAATTAATAAAGTTTATAGACCTTACTATGTAACTACGTTAAAAATAAAAAAGAAAATTTACAAAAAATTTCAAAAATATTTACCGCGTTGAAACACTTTTTTACAAAACATTTTTCTTTTTGTAATTTTTAGCACTGGCAGTGAACACACACAGAAAATGGGGAATTTTTTTTTGCCTAGATTTTGGGGAAATTATTTGCGAGCGCACAATGTTAAACCGTTTGATTTCAAAAAAAAGAAAAACCTTCACACATATTTTTAGGCTTGCACAAGGTTTTACAAATTTTCAATTTTTTCTACTAAAAGTTCTCTTTGCTGTTTTGAAATTTTATAAAATTTCTGTTCGATTTTATTTATAAAATATTTAAATTTTTTTTTTTTTTTTTGTTTTTTCCAAGTTTTTAATAAAAATTTTTATTTCTTAATTTTGTAGTGACTGCTAATAAATGCGCTGTTGTGTATGCAATGAAATTTTCTTATTTTTATTTTATATATTAATTCTTCTTCTCTGTATGTGTGTGTATATAAATGTGTGAGTTGAATTTCAAACAAAAAAAACTTTTTTTTCTTCTTTTTCTATTACTGTATGTGTGTGTATTTGTTGTGTTGAATTTTGTTGTACGACACACACGAGCACTCGAGGAGGAAAAGGCAACAAACAGCACAACCCGAAACCGGAACACCAACTGAATCCTGTGATTGTGAGCCAACTTTACAATTGCGAGCCACTGGAAGTGTGGAACAGTGGTAACCAAAGAAGCTGTTTGGCTTTTACTGCTGTGCATTGGAAGCAGCAGCAGCAGTGGCAGCAGATGAAAGCTCTTCGCAGAGTAATGGAAGCTGGGCTCAAATTGTGCTTTCCTATCGCCTATAAAATAAGTGTTGTACAGCAAGAGTAAGAGATAAAGAGGGAGAATGTTTGCCTCAGTTACCAATGTAATGCTTTTCCTGACACAAAAGTTCTCTTTCTCTCATACATAATTCTGAACAGCAGGGATGTAAATTAGTTGAAGTTCTGATGTGGCAAGTGATATGACAGCACAACACTATTCATTGTGTTTATATCACTCACAGTCTTTTGACAATTCTGATTTAATTGCACTTTGACAGTTTATATCACTTAATACACCCGAAACTACTCTTTAAGGTTAGGTTTAGGTTAGGTTTGGGTTAGGCATAGGTTAGGTTTATAGGTTTAGGTTAGGTAAAGGTTAAGTTTAGGTTAGGTTTAGGTTAGGTTTAGGTTAGGTTTAGGTTAGGCTTAGGTTAGGTTTAGGTTAGGTTTAGGTTAGGTTTAGGTTAGGTTTAGGTTAGGTTTAGGTTAGGTTTAGGTTAGGTTTAGTTTAGTTTAGTTTAGTTTAGTTTAGTTTAGGCTTAGGTTAGGCTTAGGTTAGGTTTAGGTTTTTTAGATTAGGTTTAGGTTAGGTTTAGGTTAGGTTTAGGTTAGGTTTAGGTTAGGTTTAGGTTAGGTTTAGGTTAGGTTTAGGTTAGGTTTAGGTTAGGTTTAGGTTAGGTTTAGGTTAGGTTTAGGTTAGGTTTAGGTTAGGTTTAGGTTAGGTTTAGGTTAGGTTTAGGTTAGGTTTAGGTTAGGTTTAGGTTAGGTTTAGGTTAGGTTTAGGTTAGGTTTAGGTTAGGTTTAGGTTAGGTTTAGGTTAGGTTTAGGTTAGGTTTAGGTTAGGTTTAGGTTAGGTTTAGGTTAGGTTTAGGTTAGGTTTAGGTTAGGTTTAGGTTAGGTTTAGTTTAGTTTAGTTTAGTTTAGTTTAGGCTTAGGTTAGGCTTAGGTTAGGTTTAGGTTAGGTTTAGGTTAGGTTTAGGTTAGGCTTAGGTTAGGTTTAGGTTAGGTTTAGGTTAGGTTTAGGTTAGGTTTAGGTTTTTTAGGTTAGGTTTAGGTTAGGTTTAGTTTAGTTTAGGTTTAGGTTAGGCTAAGGTTAGGTTTAGGTTAGGTTTAGGTTAGGCTTAGGTTAGGTTTAGGTTAGGTTTAGTTTAGGTTTAGGTTAGGTTTAGGTTAGGTTTAGGTTAGGTTTAGGTTTAGGTAAGGCTTAGGTTAGGTTTAGGTTAGGTTTAGGTAAGGCTTAGGTTAGGTTTAGGTTAGATTTAGGTTAGGTTTGGGTTAGGTTTAGGTTAGGTTTAGGTTAGGTTTAGGTTAGGTTTAGGTTAGGTTTAGGTTAGGTTTAGGTTAGGTTTACGTTAGGTTTTGGTTAGGTTTAGGTTAGGTTTAGGTAAGGTTTAGGTTAGGCTTAGGTTAGGTTTAGGTTAGGTTTAGGTTAGGTTTAGGCTAGGTTTAGGTTAGGTTTAGGTTAGGTTTAGGTTAGGTTTACGTTAAGGTTAGGGTTTGGTAAGGCTTAGATAAGATTATGGCTAGGTATGAATTAGATTAAAGTTAAGCTTGTGTTTGATTTATTTTTAGCTTAGGTTAGTATAAAGTTAGGCTTACGTTAGATTTTTTAGCTAGAATTTTATTGATAAATGTTTAAAGCGGCAGATGTATTTCAAAGTAGTCGGCTGGGGAGATGCGGAGCAACCAATTTCTTAACAGAAACAAATCTAGCAGTGAATCTTATATGCCCTTACTATTGTAGTACTTGGCACCCAACGGGCATACTAGACTTTTAGATCTTCCAGCTTTCAAAGTATTACTTTGTTTTGGTTTGGCTTTTGGTTTGGTTGAACATGATCTTATGTGGTTCTTTTAAGTTTTTTTCGATGTACACCTAGTAGCAGACGCAGTATCACTAATGCTCGATTCAAGCAATTTTGAATGAAAAAGCTAAGTCTCGAATAGATTAAACAGAACTGAAAGTTCCAATTTTCCTTAGTGATTTGATTTTTCTAAGTACTTGGAAGTGACTTTTACCATACGACAATGTTCTTAGTTTTGTCTGTACGTGAAGAAAAATTTTAACCGTTATCCAACACTGCCACGCTGCAAAACTGCCAGCAACGGAAATGATTTAGTGCTCGAAAAATTAATTTAAAAATTCGCATGAATGAAAAATGCTTGTTATATTGTTGTTGTTGTTGCCGTAAGTGTACATAGATACATACACACCCAGAGACACACATACCTACAAATGTACAACAAAACGACAGCCAAGCACTTGTAAGAAGTTGGCAGTTACGAGAACGACACATTTACATAAAGACCTACTTTTGCACGACTGATTTTAAAATTTTGCAATCCTTCTCTCTCTGCACATTCTCACTCTACTGTTGCCAAATTACGGGAGAGAGTTTTGTAGTGTTGCCATACTTAATGGACATTTTCATAAAGTTCGCTGACCAGCAGCTTTAAACTTCCAGGCGCAACATAGCAAATGCACTTTAGCATATAAGAGAGAGAGAGCGCGCGCGATTAAGTTATTCTTGCGCTCTCCGTTGTAACCCAGTGAAATCCCAGTTTTCCAGTATTCCAGACATTGTAATAAATTCCTTTTTTTCTTCTGTACCTGCTGTTCGAAGTTGGTGTCGTAGTCCTCGCTCGTTGATTCTTCACACACTTTAGTACGATGAGGCAGCATGTTACTTGCGTGCGCAAGGATATCTTTACTGCTGCGCTCATTATCCTGTTGTTTTTTTTTTTTTTGTATATCCTGTTTGAAATTTTGTATTTTGTTCGTAGATATGTCAAAGCTTTTTCGTTGTGCTTAATTTCTGTTTCTCGTTGCGTTGCTTCGTTGGTAAACAACCTACGAATATGGTTACAAAGTTAATCCTGGAAAATTGTACAACTTGGTGTTTTTTGTGCCGCTTGGAGCATAGCGAATTCTTTGAAAGATAGAGAGAAAGGAGGAGCGAATGGCGCTTATTAAAGGCGCTTAATTAAATTTTTCATATGTGGCACTTTCTGCGAAAAGTCGTCGTGTATCTTCGGTTTCCTTTTTTTCTTTTTGTTTATACCCGCTTTGACACATAAATTGAGTTCTAGTGAAGTTATGGGTGTTGGATTATGGTTGCAATTGTATATTTGTAAACAAATATACAGGTTATTGAATTAATAATGCTGGTTGCAAATTTCAGTTTATTTGCATTGCTTCTGCGCCTTGTATGTCCTTGAAAATTTATTGATCTGTTTGTAATGATCGTTCAAATTAAGCAGAAGCCCACAGCTGAGAGGAAACGAATTTAATTTGAAAACAAAACGCGAGCGCTTTTTCTTCCAAGTTTTTTGGCATGGACCTTCACGTACCTTAATCCATTTTCCATAAAATCACATGTGGTGCCAGGAACTCCAATTTTAATGAATTTTTCATATAAAACGATAAACCTGGTATTTTTTGCACGCTTGGATTAGAATAGATCAAAATCAAAAAACTATAATCCCTTTTCCATAAAATCGCTTGTGGTGCCATTTTTGAAAAATCCCAATTTTAATTAACTTTTTATATAAAGGAAAAAACCCGCTATTTATTGCATTCTTTGGTTAGGATAGCACAAACTCTCAAAACCATAATCCATTTTCCATAAAATTGCGTGTGGCGCCATTTTTGAGATATCCCAATTTTAATGAATTTTTCATATAAAATGAAATACCCGCTATCTTTTGCACTCTTAGGTTAAAATAGCTCAAAATCTTAGAAATATTATGCATTTTCCATAAAACCGCATGTGGTGCCATTTTTGAGAAATTCCATTTTTATTGAATTTTTCATATAAAACAAAAAACCCTGTATTTTTTGTACTTTTAAGTTAAGATAGCTCAAAATCCAGACATGCTAGCGCATTTGTTTTTTGTTTGTTGGTTCTAGTTTTTTACGTTAAATATTGCCACATGTAATTTCATAGAAAATGGATTATGGTTTTTGGCCCATAAGAACATCGGCTGTATAAATATGAGAGATGTAGTCATTACAAAAATCCTGACAGTTTCAGTACTTATACAACAAACGTCATAATAGCACGCGACGTTTCTACAAACAATATTCATGAGAGATAGAGGAAGCCAAAGAGGACTCTTAATTGACAATTTCAAAGCATGAGGATCTTCGCTTAATTCCATTCTATAGAAACAGTTCAACAAAGTCTTTTGTTTAGTTCTGGAAAGGAATCTAGAAAGCAAAAGAAAGAAAAATCAACTAGAAATGAGAAATTTACAATAGAAAATAAGTGAAGACTCTATTAAGTTATCATCATTGCGTTGTATGGATATGATTAGTTCTGGACACTTTAGGGAAAGTCAACAATCTAGGGTGCTATATCTACAGCTAAAATTCTGAGGAGTATGACTGGGAAGATTATGGGAAAATTTAATTCATGTCGTATGATTAATATTCATTTTTAAATGGCCATATGACACTTTTACTTGCATATTTTTCTTCTTTCGATTGTAATTGTTCTTGAGCAATTTTTCTTTTTACACATATATCTCTCTTTCTACTTTCTCGCATTTCTTTTGAATACATCTTCCGCAATTCTTTTATTTGTTTAAATTTCGCTTTAACTATTTATTTTGTATATTCAGAACATTCGCTTTTCTTTCGTCGCCTTAAATATTTTATAGCACTCTGTTCAGCCATTCGCTTTGTCGTTTTCATTTTAGTTGCCTACTTTTAGGCGCTGCTGCTGCTTCTTTCACATACAGCGCTCTGTAATTTATCTTCTGCTTCGTTTGTTGTGTGATTTCTTACTTTTGTGTCTTTTTTTTTTTTTGTTGCTTTTTCTTAGTGCTGTTGTTGCAAAATTTTTTTTTCTTTATTCGCTATTTCCTCGGCGTACATATGTATAGAGGAAAGGCCTTATTTCATTTGCATGTTGTTTTAGTTTTTTGTCATTGCGGTGTGTTGAAATACTGGTGTCAGTGTATATTTGTTTATCTGTGTGAGCCTTTCTTTGTATTACTTAGCTTATTTGTATGCTATTGTGGTTGTTTGTTTTATTTACTTTTTTTGTTGTTTTTGTAAATTACAATTTAAAATGTATAAATAGTAAATTGGCCCTGCGAGTAATTGTTGGGACGATTTTGGTTCAAAAAAAGATAACTCAATGAATCTTTTTTTTTGCACTCAGAATTGTAATGAACAAGAAGAAAAGAGGGTCAAGGCCTTTCCGGAGTTTTAAAAATTTGTTCAAAAAACTTAAGAGAAAGATCAAAAAATGTCGGCATACTTCCTTGTTGATTTCAAAAGACAGCATAACCGGCAAGCCCTAGAATGGAAATCTCAGGGCAACAGGAGTTCTGACAAACTAAAAGGATGCTGGACAAGAACAATCAAAGCCGAAATCTGGAAAAATTTAGAGAAGTTTTATGTTTATATTGAATAGGCCAATGGATTTTTGAGAAGTTTTGCTTAGGCCCGCCATCCCAACAGAAAGGAAAGGACATAAATGAAGAGATGTGAATAAATTAAAAAAATTTTCAAATTTTCTTATTCATTTAAGACAGATGAGACGCAATTTTCTTCACAAAATTTCAGACATTTCTCTAGAATCTAAAAAAAGAAAAAAACTTCATCTCCCTGATAACAGAACTCAACTCTTTGGCTTAATGTGTTGCAACCAATAAAATAAAGCAATTGAAGATAACACAAAGTGCAAGGATTATCGTTTGGCTAACACTTGAAGCATGGATTTATGCTTATTATTATTTTCCTTTTCTACTATACTTTGCTTATATATTTTTCTCTTTTTTTACTTTTCTGTCTTTTATTTTGCTTTCTTTTATTATTGTCATTCCACTCTTTGAAGTAGCTAAAAGTGTAAATAATTGTACTTGATTCTATGGAAGTCGAGTGCTATTACAAAAGATTGAAGAGAATTAAGTACATTTTGTTGGAGAAAAAAAAAACAACAAAACAAAGTAAAGCTGAAAAGAGAAAGCAATAAGCGCAGCTAAATAGAAAGAGATGAAAAGAGAAAAAGTATACTAAATAGCTATTGTTAAAGTGCATATGAATTTTAGGGTGTCAAGCAATGAACAAAATTGATCAAAAGTGAAAAAAAATATATGAAGAATTTTGAAAATATCGAAAAATGGTCCAATTGTTGGAACAAACATGATAAAAAATCGAAAACAAGTGAAATTTATTAAAGTTGAAAATATTGAAAAAAATTTCAATATATGTATATTTAAAAACCAAAAATATCAATAATGGAAAAAAACTTATGTAACGAAGCTTTTGCTATGGCCAAGGTCTTGGCTCGCCAGTGCCCAAGGAAAGCAACGCAAAATATTTTTATTTTGGAGAAATGGCTAACAATTATAACTATTCTGGTTTTAAGTTGAATATATACACCGGTTTTCGTTCTTTTATTTTAAAATTTACCTGCCTTTACAGTATCAGCCCGGCTCAATATTTACTCAATAATTACTTAGTTTCCTACGCTCACAATATCGGCTTGTCTGAATACCGCTCTAACTAAATGCCACTAACTACTATGCTTACCACCGTTACTCGCTGCAGGTCGCCTCTAGAATGACAATATTTTCTGTCGACACTGAGGTTATAATCATCCAAACTCGCCTCAGTGTGGTGAACAGCTGATTGCTGTGACAGCTGTTTACTGGCGTTGTCAAGTTATTTAATGTGAAATGGTTAGATATTCTATCGAGTTTATGGTTGTGGTTTTAGAGCAAGGGTGTCAGCGTAGAAGAAAAGTGAGCCAATTTTGGCTCGACCCAACAACATCAATATTTCTGTACAACAATCCCAACGACATCAATATATCTGTACAACATTCACAGAAATAATTTTTGGTGTTTTTTTTTTTCACGCTCGTCAAAATTTCGCGTTTTTTTTGCTTTTTTTTGCGTACACAACAACAAAGACTACGTCGCATCAAAAACAAAAACGACAAACAATATGGGTATTAATGCGTTGATGCGCAGTTGCGAAAATGCAAGTCTTTTACGCACTAACGCATGAACGATCAATGTGAATATTTCCATCTTGAAAAATTGCAAAAGTAGTGCGAAATTTTTGGCAATATTTTTGTTATTTTACAAATAACAAACTTTAGCAAATTGCACTTTCGCAACGACGCAAGGGCATTGCGCATCAACGCGTGAGTTCCCCTTATTTTTGTGTGTGTCCTACTTCTAAAAATTTTGAAAATTGTTGAAGTATTATTGTTGTTGTAAACGAGGCATGAAAAAACAACAAAAAATTGTTCTTTGTTTGTTGTTACTCGAATTTAAAGTTGTTGTAAAAGCAACTCTGACTGCGCTGCATGCATTTGGCTCAGTGATTTGAAAACGCTGACACCCTTGTTTTAGAGGATAAGTTTCTACTCCTCTGCCACCTCCAATACCAAATTTTTAAATTTTATCAGTCGGATTAATGTTGCAATATTTTGCCTTTCTCCACACTATAGCACTATATTGTTGTAAAACCACATCATACTCGTTTTATCGGAGAATATGAAATCGTATTATAACAATGGACTGCCTATAGTGGTGCAAAAGGCGTTACAATCGTTAGAAAACTGCGACATTATTCCGACTTTCAAAATTGATAAATTTAGTATTATGACTTGGAGGTGGCAGAGGAGTAGGAACTTATCTTTTATAGACACAACCATAAACTCGATAGAATATCTAACCATTTCACATTAAATAACTTGACAATTTGGGTTCATCAGGGACTGAAAACCCCATTTCTAATTCTATCAGCGTAATGATCGTAAGCATAACCGACTATGATGCAAATATGGCCTCAGTTTAACTGCGGCAAAGTGATGGATGCATTAGTTCAAAGTTCCGACTATAATCCTATCGAAAAACTTGTGGGTCTATTTAAAGAAAAAGGTCGCTGAAAGATAACCAAATACCGAACTTCATTTGAAAATACAATATTGGAAAAGACCGAGTAATTACAACCTGAAAAAGTTGGTTCCTTTTATGTAAAAACGTCTACAATGTGTGGTAGATGCTTATGGTGGTCATTTAAAGGTGGCTGTATACAAGGAAGATACCAAAAATTTAATATAAAAACATTTCTTTTTAATTGTAAAAAGACTTTCTTGACACTTCAAAAATCGAGTATTATTTGTTTTTGTTGATTTGTTCTTTATTTTGCATTGAATTTGCAAATTTTTTTTCACGAATCCTTTTTAGATATAGTAAGCAACTATTATTCATAAAAAAAAAGTTTGGCAAAAATGTAAGAAGTACGTTTATTTTGCTTAAAAAGTTGAGAATATGAATTTATTTTCAATGTAAAAAGACATTCTTGACAAACTGTATATGAAAATCAGAGTACGAAGAAATCTAAAAAAATGGTGATTATAATGAAACATTCAAAAATGTTGAAAATTTACAAAAAAAAAAAAAAATATGTTGGGACAGGTCAAAAACAAAAAGGAAGAACTGCCCGAAAAGGTGATAAATACTCAACAATCCCGAAAAATCAATAGATATTGATTGAACAGAATTGTGAGTACAAAAATCGGAACCCTCATTTGCGTCCACATCTTTATAACAATTACTTGTATTTAAAGTATAAATAATATAAAAAACTAAGTAAGATTAAAATAAGTAATGAATCTTTAGTTGAATAAGTCTAGAATTAATTTAAGACTAAGGATATTTTAGTAGGTAGATAGTTGTAAGACAATCACATCCAACGGGCTTGACAAACTATCGTGCAACCGCTAGACAAACAGTTGGACAAGAATTGCATGATTATTGCGTGCAGCAGCAACCCTGGCCCCAAAACAGTGAGTGCCAACTGTCAAATTCTATCGATAAAAGGAAACAGCTGATCGTGGATGAAAATGGATTGGTGGAATGTAAGTTCCGGCGATGTTATCGTTCTATAGTAACCCAACTGGCATCCATCAACCATCCTTGGACAAAACTGAGACTTTCAAGTGAGAACCAATTCTGAAGAATTTTCTGACCTGAATCGAGATAGTGATAGCTTGGACACTCGTGAACAAACAACACAGACAAGGACAGGTTAGAAGAGGACGTGACAAGTCCACAAAGAGGCGGTGGTGGCACGACTACTGGATCGGTTGTTATTCACGACTTACAGATATCCTTATCATTCATACTTACCCCGTTTGACATCTGTATTACTAAGTATGTATTTTAATATATCTTAAGAGTATTTTTCATTGAAAATATAAAAAGTGAAATAAAATTGTGAAATAACACCCAGGAAATTGTCTAAAGTGTTTCATTCCTTAGCAGGGAAATAAATTTTTGTTTACGGACCCTGGGCACCGACGGCTACACCCCGGCTAGTGGCAAAAAGGTTTGTTACAGAATAATGATGAAAAAGTCGAGCAATAGTGATATTCGAAATAAGATAAAACCTCTTGAAAAAGCCAAGAAATGTGAAAGTCAAAAATGACAAAAAAAAATTTTAAAATCTGGAAAAAAAACGAGAGATATTGAAAACTTAAAAAAAAACCTCAAAATATTTCAAAATTTTGGAGGAGATGGAAATTTTTTAATTTTGAAAAACACTAAAAATGTTAACATGATCGAAAATGCCGACAGTTAAAATTTCTTGAATGGTTCGGAAAGCAATATAAAATTATGAAAATATATTGAAAAAATCGAAAAATCGTTATAAATTTCCAAATATTGAAAACATTAAGAAAGTTCAAAAAAATTTTGTATTATATATGTATATATAATATTCAAAAGATATTGAAAAAGTAGAAGAACTGTGAAATATTTGAAAAATGCTGAAAATGTATTAAAAAATTTATGATATTAGAAATTAGAAAAATTTTGTGAAACTCGAACAAAGTGGAAGCTTTAGAAAATCTCTTCAGAAATCGATAGATTATGGATAAGTCGATAAAAACTCTGCCACCATCAGGTAGCCAAAATTTGCCACATAATCTATATTTGTTTTAAAGCAAGCCTTATCTCCTTATCTTGTATTTGGCTACTTTAGTTAGTCTAAAAATAAGCTGGCTAATTAGGGAAACCCTAATAAGCCTGTGCATGTGATTGTGTGGTTAAGATGTAATTGCATCCTGCTCATATATCCTGTGCATAATCCAAGTAATAATAAGCAGACAAACACTTGCAGAGACAAACAAACACACACACACAAAGCCTTACAAAGCGCATATCAAATGAATTTTCAATTTTAATGAAAATTTCTACACAAAGAATTTTCGAGAACAAGAAGTAGTCAAAAATGAAAAAGAGAGAAAGCAAGAAAAAATGGAGTAAAAACTTTACTACACTACTAAACTGCTAAAATGAAGTCATTTCAATGCAATGGCAAGCATTGTTCAACTTTACAACGTGGCCTACAGCCAAATAGAAAACATGAGAGCGAAAAAAAAGCAAAAAGGGAGTGCAAAAGGAGCAACTGGCGACAATAAGAAAGGCAACAGAAAAAATAGCAAAGTACAAAGTCAGCGAAAAAAACTTAAGGGCGCGCGCTAGAAAACTTCGACTCAAAGAGAAAACAAACATCAAATGCACAGCAATATGACACACAACATACAATTACAACACAGCAACCAAAACAACAACAACAACAGCAACCAAAACAACAACAACAACAGCAACCAAAACAACAACAACAACAGCAAACATAATTCTAAAATTTTTAATAGAATTTTATTTTATAAATAAAATAGAAAAATATAGGTATGAAACAAAAAATACAACTTTGTCCTACTTTTGCCAAAACGCCCACAAAATGGGCAGCTTGTGAGTATGTGCAAAACAAAAGGGGAAAGATCTACCTCTAAAGTTTTTTTTCACTAATACAGGTATTTATGAATTCATAACGTAGAGCACTCAACTGCATTTCTCATTTACTACTTACACAATGCACAGTGGGGTGAAAAAGATGGAGTTTTTAGAAGATGGATTTTTTTTGTTTCTAAAATAAAAAATTTCAATATTAATAAAAAAGTAATGAACTACATAATTTAAATTAAAAAGTAAAAAATCAAAAAATTTTAAAATTAAGATATGAGTTGATTAAAAATATATAAATTAAATTAAAAAATTAAAAAAGTAAGAAATGATAAAATTAAGTAAATACTAAATTAAGAAATCAAGGATGTAAAAAAATATAAAATTAGGAAAAGAGCAAACCAGGACTCATATGGCCCAGGTTAGCCTTGGTCGTGGTTTTTATCTTTCTTATTTAGTCTTGATATTGAGTTTTGATCTTGCTCATGGTCTTCTACTTTTCAATTCTAAATTCATTATTTTTTTAATTTCGTAATTTTTTAATATTTTAATTCCATGATTTATTAATATTTTTTTATTTTTAGTTTTTTAGAACTTTAATTCCTTAGTTTCTTAATGAATAAATATTTAAATAGTAACGCGCTGCTCACACCTAACGCAATGGTATTCTCTTGCACGCGTACTCTCTAGTCGTGAGAAGCTGGTATCTAACGTTACGCTACGTTGACGATTCGTTTGTTAGATAAAAGAAAATTTAATTTGAATGTTATAAATTGAATTTTTTGAACAATTGAATTAAAATAAGGATGACAACAGATGTTTGTTTACAGAAACTGGACTTTTTTAAATAAATTTTAAGCTGTAAGGTGTCATTTCGAACATTGCTTACTGTTTTCACTAATCAGTGCAATGTTAATGAGCAACCGCAATATCACCTTACATTTTGACTAATTTCAGCTTTATTATCGGGCCAGGTGGTTCTCTTTCCGCCACCGAGCACTATCCCCTTATACTACGCTATTGACCATAATGCTCTCCTATACGCGACTAAATACCACTTACTACCTACTCTCCTATTTGTATACCTGACTAAATTTGAGACTAGATTGCAACACAAATATTATCGGGCTTCTCGACCCCTCACCTTTATACTAACCACAGGCAACTGATTTATTATCGAGCTACGTGTGTTTAGTGCCGCGCCACACTACTACAACTAGCTTATTAATTACTTGTTTCCTTGCAGCTTACCGCTTTATCTGCTACTTCTGCTTACTGCTGCTGCTGTTGTGTGCCAGTCGCCAGCCACGCAAAGACTGCCCGATCAACTGATGTGTGCCTATATTTATTTTCTACTTCTGTGACAGCAAACAGATCGAACGACAGCTGCGTGTCAAAAGCAGCTGTTGCGCAGTGTTGCTGTTGCCTTTGGTTTTGCTCGTGTGATGGGGATTTTTCCCTAAGCTAAATGTAGGCTTATTTTTCTTGTCTAAGTACTTACTAACGATAATAGATCCTTATTTTAATTAATAATAATAAAATAAATTGCATTTCATGCGTTTGAGTTGGTTTTTCTAAAAAAAATAATAATACATTATAACGAAAAACTTTGAAATGATTACTTATAGATAAATAAAAATATGATACATAATAATAAGCATTTTTTTATGAAGCGATGATTTGTAGGAGGAAAACGCGGCTCCCCAACTTTCCTCCACACAGCTGGTTCTTGAACAATTTGTTTTTTTCCACGCCCATTAGAATAATTCCGCCCACTTTTTTGACTGATTTTGTGTCAATCAATATTCTCTGCAATAATTCCATTTGTTTTCGCTACTGTGCAACAACCAACACCACCGCTCCATGTTTCTTTACTGTCCCTTAGCGCCAGCAACACTTTAACACTTGGTCTCGCTCTTTGACTGACTGGCATGGCAAAGAAAAAGCATTTTCCTGCATTTCTTCCTTTTGCTCGGTTAGCAAAAATAATTGAGGCAGCAGCAGCAGTAACAGGAGCAACAGTCTCGCGCAGTAGAGGAGCGGGGACGGGGGGGTACTACAAGAAAAAACTTTTAACATCACACAGGTGAAAATTATGAGAAATGGAATTTCTATTTGGTTTGCTGCCCCACTGCTGTTGAGAATACCTTTTGCGTGCCATTGTGCGAAGTAAGTCCTGTGTTGCGACTACTGCAATTCCTAGCGCTGCTGCTCCTGAATTCATTTCAAGCGCACACAAAACTTTTAAATGCTTGGTTAGTTAGTTTAGCTTTTCTTTTGTTGTAATGGTAATGTTGTTGTTGCTGTTGTTGTTGGTGTTGCTGCTATTTTCATACCAGTTTCTAAAGTTTTGAAATTGTGTACGCATGAAATTTAATTTGTATTTATTAATATGCAACGTGAGAGCAAATTCGCTCGACAGAGAGTAATGGGAATTTTTGAATTGCACTGCGTGTTTGCTTAATAATTTTTCTTGGGAAGTTACTAAGTAAGCTACGTCTAACTACGTCTTTTAATCATAAAAAAGTGAAAGGTGAGAGTCTACTCTTTAAACTAAAGTCATAAAATGTTCGACATATTCAAGCCAATTGAACAACTCAACAATATGCTTAAAAAGTCTATACGATAATCTATATATTAATACGCAAGTCAAAAACCTGTCCATCTTATTTTAATATGCTAGAAATGGAGTACGACTTTAAATTATACTCCATTAGAAAGGTATTTGTGTGTAGATATGTACAAAGTTAAAATTATGTGAATACTTTAACCTTAAGCCAGGTAAAATCAAGTACAAATTTTTAATATTAGCAACAACAAAATACATGGTCACACAAAGCTGAAAAAAAAGGATAAAGCACAGAGAGAAAGTCAAAAATCATAGCACTGACTTCATGCTTTTTGTTTTGCTTGTATTTCGCTTGAATTATACTATGGATGAACTTTTCTGTTTTGTACCAAATAGCAAAAAAAGTTCTAAAACTGTCCAAAAAGTACCAAAATTATTTAATACATTTGAAGTAAAATTTTGACCATTGAGCGATTATAGTATTGATAATATCGCAATCCTAGGGTTGAATTGTGTAAAAACGTGATTAAAAGACTAAATTTCTTAACAATATAACACTTTCAATTGGTAACTGATGGCTTTCTAATGTGGTTATTGAACATCCATGCATACGACTGCAATATCAAAAGAAATTGCCGAAAAATGCCAATTTCTTAATTGACTTTTCATTCGCATTTAATTGAAGTTAAAAATCTCTTATGTCAATTTTTATAAGGAAAAAAAAAATTGGGAACAAAATGAGGAAACAACCATAACGGAAGACATTGGAAAACCAAAGTGAAAATAAATATAAAAAGCAAACCAGAACAAAAACAAAACCAACACATGCATAGAAAAACACAGAGAAAAAGAAAACTTTAAAAAGCGCATTAAAATTGCGACGTGATCCCATTTCCTGTAACAACGACATATCCTCACTATATGACTCCATGGCTATGAAACAATCTCTAAAGTTATAAAGCCATACTACTACAATAACAAACATACAAACACAAACATACTTCTATAGTATACGGCGAGTATAAAGTGAATGTCCGTTCGGCTGGCCACACATTGCAATATACAAAATTAATGACGTGACCGTAGCGAATGAACCAAGTTATAGGCAGCAGAGAAGAAGCAGAAGAGGATCAGGACAAACTGCCTGTCCCAACAACAACAACAGCAACGAGTGCATGAATGAATGAACGAAAGTGTTGGCAGTTGTGATGACGACATCTGTGACATATTTTGACCCCATATACATACCAACTCTATTACAATTTAGGAGTAAAACTTCATTTGACATTTGTTAGTTGGTTGCATACGAGTAGTTAGTGACACAGCATGTGTTGTTCACATTTTTGGCGAATATTTTTCATTTTTATCTTTGGTTTTTTGCTTTTTTTGAAGTCAAATGATTTTTCTAGTTTTCAAACACCGTTGACTGGAAATTGAAGTAACTCGAAATTTTTATGGTTTTTTAATATTTTTTGACTTTTCCAATATTTTTCGACTTTTCAGATTTTTAAAAAGTTTATTTAAGTGCTTTAAGCAATAATTTTTATCTTTTTTTTTTTAAATATGGGCATATCGCAGATGACGAACGTGACCGTCGTACACATTTAAAGTGCAAAAAAGTGGAAGTAAAACATATTTTTATTTTAGTTTTTACTTTATATTATATCTTCTTTATATAGGTATATATATAGCACTTTAATTAGTGCCAACCTTAATAGCAGGCAAAGTCTTGGTTCCAAGATACATGGAAAAAAGACACAAAACGAACGTGACAAAAATAGAAGTAGTTATCGTGCCTATTCAAAGAAAGACAGAATTCAGCGAAACAAGTCAGAATTTTAAAGTTTAGAATTTTACCCAAAAATGTTGTTTAATAATGTATTTTGTTTGATTCAAATCGTAGTTTGAATTCTGAACACTTCGTTGAAAAAGCAAAAGCAGATATCTAGTGCTTGTGTCGACACAAGTTATGTTCTTTTGTTTTTTTTTTTTTTTTAATGAAGTGGCGTTTACGGCAAATAAGAATTCAAGCAACGAAATATCTGCTGTGCTATTCTTCGTTTTGATCATAATCTGAATCGATACGTGACAATATGAACGTTACATTTTTTCCACCATACAAATTTTAAATTGAAAATCTTTCAAAAAAGAGGATTTCCCAGTGAATGTTGGATCACCTTATCTTGTAAAGTTGAGGTGGCATCACCAATTTTTCTAAAGGATGTCATTTGTCCCTATCCATTTTACATGTGTACCAAATCTTATAAATTATGAATTTTCTTTTTTAGAGGCGTGGCATCGCCCATTTTCACAATGCATGTATTAAATCTCATTCATGCGCGATAAATATTTTCAGAGATATGAAGAAGTGGTTTTTGTGGGGGCTTGATACAACCATTTTTTCCAGTACAGAGTATTTATGTTGGTGTTTTTTACATCAGTACCAAATATCATTCATGTACGTTAATAGTTTCAGAGATGTGATGATTTAATTTTTTGGCTCACGGTGGACCTTTTGAAGGAAATGCCGATATTGTTTTTAAGAGTCCCTTTAACTTTTGAGCCGGTCTCGGGATGGGTTTATTTTGCTTCATACAAAATCGACCCGGTCTACTGTACAATATCTGACAATCCAGTTGCATATTTTTAGGTTTTTATATTTCATTTAAGAAACACCTTCACTGGTCATATAAGTCGATTCGTAAGTGCAAACTTTTGCCTTGTAAAACCCATAAGCCTTTCTCACACAAGTTGCGAACAACTGCCTGCAATTTTGCATTTGCTACCTTATGCATTTCATGGGGCAACATATTGCTTTTGCAGCCTAAAACTATGCCACAGATAAAAAAGAAAATCTAAATCGGAAATCATACGGCTAGCAAAAATTATGGCTGTGTACTTGTTTTTTTGGTGTTTTTGTAGACTTATTTTTGTTTATTTTTTTGAGTTTTTTTCCCTCGTTTGCTGTGTCATTACTCTCTATGGCTTACTTAAGCGGTCGACTTCTATCATACTGCCTGATTACGTTTAGACTTTTTCCTTCATCGCTTTGTTTTTCTTTTTGTTTTTTTGTTTTCATCTCAGCTTGTGCCCGGCATTTCTAATGCAGTTTCAAAAAGTCATCCAGATACCGAATGCCAGCTTGCAATTTTGTATGCTGTTTTTGTTATTGTTTTAACAGCTGTCTCGGTTCTTTAATTGTAGGCCTTTAGAGATTCTTTTTATGTTGGGCTTTTGGCGGAAAAAAAAAATATTGCAATTCAGACTGTTGTTGGAAATTTAAAAGTAATGGGAAGTTTTCAGCCTTAAGTTAAGTGAAGAAATGTAAAGTCTTTCGAATCATCACTGAGTAAAAGAGGTATGTTCTGGTATTCTTGGCTTTTACAGAAATATACAAAAAATATTCAATCGCAAAATTCATATCAAGGTCCAAAAGCCAGGACTGCATATTTTTCACTTGCTAAAGATTTACATATTTATATAGAATTTTTCAACGCTTTGTTATCTGTTCTTCAACATATCTTCACCAAAATAACTTTAATTGAATATCCAGTAAGTAAGAGTAGAGCAAAAGTAGTGGGAAACAAGCACCCTTTTCATGCTGATAATACGCAGATTGAGATGATCGGTAGATAGTGATGACAATTGAACTTTGAGAAAGCTTAGAAACGAAGCAAATAGCAATATGTTAATTTTTCGAAATCAAGAATACTTTTGACTATACCTTACATGAGTTCTTAAGCATGACTTCAACTAAAAGAATGAGCAAAATTGTGTTTATTCGAAAGTTTGAACTACTAATATGAAAGATGTCCATAAGAAAGAATACAATTTTAAATGAAACAGAAGATTCCGGGAATAATACTACTACTAGATTATGATGTCGTACAGTTCCTTCGGAACATAGGGCTTGAGCAAAAGTTCTACAAGAATTTAGCTTAGTTTGTTCCGGATTTGTGTCATATCGTGGTTACAATGTTCTAGGTCTTTCTCTCATTTTGTATGAATGCGGGTTTGATAAAAGCACTGTTCGGAAAATTTTATCTAGTGTCTTTTCTTTACCAACGTCTTTTCAAAATATATGTGGAGTTAGAGTATGGTTAGTAGCAATATGAAATTTGCAATTCCATAGCAAGGGGAAATTTTTTCAGACCAAAAATTGTTTTGTAGATTAAACAATAACAAAAGCTCTGATGATATGTGCTACAGAAAAATGTTGGAGCGGGCTTCACTCCCTCTTGATCAAAAGTATATATGGGGATTCTTTCAAGGAAAGAGCAAGTATGACATTCATATACTAATGTAATAAGGATGATATGGTATTAGAAACTTCCGTTATTGGTTCAAAACCATTTTCTTGTTCCTATTCCCCTTCGAGCCTTTCTTTATTACTCCGGAAAGATAAAAAACAACCGGTACATTTATACGGAGATGATATAATAGGGATAAACAATTCAGAAACTTTATCAAAATGACGAAGAACATCTTCAGAATATTAATTATCATCAACTTAATTAGGCTTTGTCTTAAATTTTGAAGAAAAAATCTAAATTTTTCAGAAACAATCAAAATTTGGAAAAAAAAATCTGTTTTTTTCTGGACAAAGAAATTTAAGTTTGTTATTTAGAAAAAAAAAAACAATTGTTTAGCCTTGTGCTTAATCACCAGTGTCGACGAATGAATGAGATACCATTGTGCTCGAAGCTGTAATTATTCGTCAACAAATGCTTAAGACAATACTAAAGGTTTGGTGGCCTAGCACTATATCAAATGCCGAGCTACAACAAAAATGTAATCAGAGGGTCATAGCAAACGATATCAAGCTGCACAAGAGGAGATGGATTGGTCACACTCTCTGGAAACCACACAGCGAAGTATGTCGCCAGGCTCTTGAGTGGAGTCCACAAGGCAGCAGAGGACGTTGTAGACCCAAAACCAACTGAAAAAGGTTGCTGGAAAGGAGAGTCTTGGCAAGAGATCAAAGCCATCACAAGGGATCGCAACAAATGGAAACGTTTCATATTGGCCCTATGCTCCTCCTAGGAGTTTAGGGAGAATACATGCATACATTGCGCTCGAAATATAAATAAACCTTCGGAATACACACTTTAAAATATGCTTGTCCTTAAAGACAATTTCCTAGATGGATAAATATTTCGGAAGAAACTACCCAAATCTTTTCCGAATATTTCTAAATTTTTCTTAGAAATCTAAATTTTTTTATAAGAAGCTGAAGCGGATTTTCGTGTCTGAAATGTTTTGATTTGAGTTCGTAATTTCATTTCTTTCGTTCGAATTTTATCTGGAAATATTTTTGATTATTTGAACTCTGGAAATCTGAATAAAAATCTGGGTAGTCCAAACAAAACCAAAACCGAAGTACTTCTTCTACCGGTAACTTTTGTGGATTTTGTAGAGGAAACAAAGATTCTATGTGGTATATTTTAATGGAGTTGTCTACGCAAGTGGAGTCTTGTAAAAGCATTTAAACGAATTTAGTTTCAGAATTAAAGGACCAATACTAAAGCTTCTCTCTTAAAAGTTTGACTTGCAAAGAAACTTCCAAGAAACTTAAAAAAGTATGTTACAAGCAACTACTAAGATTAGATAATGACAGACAGATTGTCTAGCGGACAGATCTTACGGACAAAATTTGTTAATTTTGATCCATTGCGATACAGTTAAATGAAACAGACAGCTTCCTAACCTACCTGATGAATAGAAAAAGTTTGGAAATCGATGGACTTCGGTACAAACTAGGTCTTCTGGACTCAGTAACGTAGATTACGGCGCAAAAAACGAATTTTTCTGTATCTTAATTCTTGTGCCCGGCCTTTTGTTCCGAGTTACGTTCTACCCAAACTGTCCAGAAAATAATCTCAAAAACCTATTTTCTATATAAAACTGTAAAATTACACAGTTGTTGCTACACACTTGCCTCCTCCACCTCGTCACCATGAAAACTTCTACAGAAGCCATTGAAAAGAACATCCGAATGACTAGCGAATTAAGCAAAAGCAGAGCAGCCATTTTGGACACCAAACATCCATGATTTAACTTGGGTCATCTCAAGGATAAGTTACAGTTAAAACTAATCGTCAGTTTAGACAATTTTATATATAGGAATAAAGTTTATACTCATTTTATTTTCATACAGGGTACTGACGGCCATATATGGCAGAAATATTAAAATCAGCTGTTCCGTTTTTCATTTGATTTTATCATCAAACTTGAGCGTTTCATTACTTTTCTTCAATTCACGAATAAACTATACAATTAAGTGTAATCTTAAATAACTCTCTGCTCCTTTCCACCACTACATAAATATTTGAACGGCATACCACGAATTGCCAAAAACCACAAATGGAAGGCTTAAAATCTAATCCAAAAAAAAAAAAATGAAAGTAAAAAACAAAACTTTCGTTACTGCACACTGTCAATTGTCTTGCTAGAAATTTGGCAAATTTTTCCATTTGTATGTCAGCGTCAGCTTAAGCATTCATCCTGCAACATGAAGCATTCGTCCTTGCGCGCTCCATTATTTTTCGAATGCAATTGACTCGCTTGTTTATTTAAGTGAGCGAGGACGACATTTCAAATTGTACGAGTTGTACCTACCGAAGAGTTGAGTTGAAAGGAATTTCTAAAACAAAAAAAAAAACATCTAAAGGCATTGCAAGGAATTCTGTTAAATTTTTACTCAATGCTCAATGCAGTGCAGCATTATAGGGATAGGCAAGAATGAGATGGTACTCTGTGAGTGTAAAGTGAGTGCGATGGTGTGAACACTGCTGCGTTACAGCACAACTTGCTAAAATGAAAACAACTTTATCAACAAAATCCAGCTTTTTATTGCATTAATCTTCAATTTTGTGCTGCTGCTGCTGATGCTGTTGTGTAAGAAAATCCACTTTTACAAAGAAGTCATGCTGTTGAAGAACTTGCAAGGATTTCTAAGGATTACACAGCAAATTTGCCAAAAACTAACTTGGCTTGTTGGCGAATTTGTCAGTGCATGAAGAGAAAGTATTAAATATTTAAATTAATGTTTCACTATTTTGTTGGAAGTGAGTTAGAAGTTAGAATTTAAATCTATCAGTACAATATAATTACATTCAAAAACCGCACTGAATGATTTGGGTAATTATATTTTTCATTAAGCCTGAAGTGAATTCAATTTCAGTTTTTTTGCTCCAGCTATATCGTTTCTAGCGAGTGTTATATTCTTTATTTCCCTATACAACTTTCTCAGTGTTTTATATCACAAAACTTGTTTTATATTTGACTTAAGAACTATACAAACTATAAATTTTGCGAAAAGGAACAAAGATCTTCAGATTACACCTACTTAAGTAACTCATCGTGCTGGAATGAAGAAAAAGATAAAGCTTGGAGAATGTTAGGATTGAGGTAATGATGGCGGGGAATGTATTTCTTAAGTTTATTGTTGTCAGAAAATCTGAAGGTTAAGAAAAAGATTGAACAAAGGTGGTGCGTCTTTCAAAACCATCAGTTTTCAAGTGTTTTATTTGGGTCTTCTTCCCATATTGTCTTCCTATATTGATTATCTCATTTCAATATCAGTTATACAGTTTGTTACTAACAGAAAAAAGTTTTGAATGATCGCAATAATTTTTTTCAATTAACTAGTGGTTGCTGATTCTAAATCTGGTAACAATTTTTCCATATTAAGTCTGTAATCCCAGTTACTGTTGCTTTAAAATGCAGAAAAGTCTATATTCAGATAATAGTCTTTATTTTCTTTAATTTTTCGCAATGTATAATTACTTTTTGAGATATCATCCATTGAAATAAAGGCATCTCAAGCCCATAATTGTATTATGTATATATGGGTTTCTAATACCTTAACTTTAGTGGATAATATTTTGAAAAGTTATTATCTAAATGGAAAAATTAATAAGTTATGTATAATAAAAAAACTTTAGATTTCTTACATCACAGATCTGATAGAGAAAAGTGGTTGCATGATTCGGAATCAGCAATCGCAAACTAACCTAAAATACCTATCGAAATATCATTCAAAAATTTCGTGTTGTAGAGTATTATAATAATTCATCAATTTATCATCATTCATCAAAATTCAACATAATTCACTTTCGTTCATCTACCATTCATTATCATTCAACATAATACATCTTCATTTATTCATCGTCAATCATCATCATTTACCATAACTATTCACTTTTATTTATTATCACTATTCATAATCATCATTCATATTCTTTCGTCATCATTCATTACACAAATCTACGAACCCCAACCCCATTGGTTTGAGAACTTCTCCAGGCAGCTGAGTCTCATATTCAAATCATTTTCTGTGTAGAGTCCGAATTCGAGGTCCGAATCGGCCCATCAGTTCAAAATTTGAAGATAAGTATTTGAGGTTAAACCTACGAATATTGGGATTGATAATTTTTGCAGGCAGCTGAGTGTCATCTCCAAAATCATTTTCTGCATAAAGTTTGAATTTGAGGTCCGTATTGGCTCATCAGTTCAGAAAACATGAAAAACTCCTATTTTGGCAATTCTTGAGGTTAGATGCAGATGCACAAAGTTTTTTTATTTTTAACCTAATTCGCCAGGTATTACTACTTTTTCTCGTCATAATAATTTCTTAAAAGGTGTCCTTCAAAAGTTCTGGCCGATTTAATTTGACATCGTGGAATCCAAAGCCTGTATTGATTTAAACGTTATATTTATAGGATTTCATGATGGCATCTTAGAATTCCCATACCTAACTTTTAAAAAAACTATCTTCTTCACCAGATATTGAGCAATTTCTTGGACTTTAAAAAAAAAATTATTTTTCGCGGAATTAAAAAAAAAAAAAAAACAAAAACAATTAAAAAAGACGACATATATTTACAATTCAATTTTCAATCTGGTAACAAAATTGCTCTATCATGTTTGGTTTTTGAGATATCATGAACCAAACATTAAAAAAATCTGCGTTTTTTTGCTATACTTGAAATTATACCGACAGTTAAAGTTAACTTTTAGCCACATTTTTTGTTACTGTTGTTGAAAGAACAACTCTTTTTCTTTGAAACCCTTTTTTAAATAATATCAATATCTTTCTGTTTCACCTGCCTGCCAGCTCGTTCTGATATAAATGAAACCTCCAAAGCAAAGCATCTTTATCTTGCACACATCTCAAAAGTCTTTAGCGCATACTTTTAAAAGTTATCATTCTTAACTCAAAACTCTGATGAGACCTCAAATTTGCAACGAAATGCTTAAAGCTCTTCATTGTTAGCCAAAAATATCCAATTGATGTGGCATTGTAAGCTTAATGCATTCAATTCAGACTTTGTTTACGTAAGTATTTAACGTAAGAAACCTGTATTTATTCTTATAATTCGTATGTGTGCCACCATCAACTCATATGATAACTGCCTGCAATGGTGCTAAAATTTGATTAATAAAATGTTGACTTCCCTCATCACAAAATCGCTCCCCTCCAATGTCCCGCACACTCTACAGTCAGATGAAATGTTTGAGATTTCATTTAACCAACTGTGAACTGTGTGCTGGTGGTTCAGTTAATTACCAACACTCGAATTGGACGTAACGTTGTGCTAAGTGTGCAATTAAGTGAATTTCCAACCGAGAAATTGCGTACTGTTGTTGTTATTGCGATCGGATAAAATTCATATCGGAATTGGGAACTGTTTACATTGCGGCTGTGATAGATAAAACACCGAGAGATAACGCATGTAAACAAATGAGATGAAATTGTATTTACATTTCTATCGCGTGCTTAGAGTGTGGTGAATAGAACAAGTGCAAGTGGTGAAAATATAAAACCCACTGCTGAAATTTCAATGATAAAACAGTATGATATAAGACTCGCCATTAATTGCGCGTAAAATGTTCCAAAGTGATATAGTGAAAACTTTAAAAGATCAAGAAACTATTTGGAGCTAAATAATACAAGTGATATATGGTATAATAACAATAACTTAAATGACGGCAATAAAACGCAATAAATATTTAAATAAATCAAATGTGACGTGTTTGACGTTTTGATACTCAAAAACAACAACCGAAAAAGTGTGAAAGTTTTTTTTTATGAGGAAAACATGTTTCTCAGAAATATTTTTTTGCTGACCCTTATTAGTCTTTGTAAATTTTTGGTTTCAGTTTATTTACTACTGAAGCACGATATAGACGACTGGAGCTTCTTAACTGTTTTCATTGGCTCATTCTCTATTCCCGAAATTATATTAAATGTCTGTATCCTATAACCGCTTTGGAACAACTAAAGGTCTGCACAAAAGTTATGTAACTATTAGTATATACCATGGTTGGTCTGATTTTTGATAAATTAATCTCAAAAATTGTGCGATGTTTTGGTCTTTCTGTGTTTCTGATTTTCTGAAGATAAATTTTCAAGTGTACTCTGTTTATATGGTCTATCTATTCTCAATTTCTTTTTATAATCAGAGTAGGAATAGAAGTAGAGTCGGTAACGCCCACCATATATTTCCCATATACATATGTATGTTCTATATTTATCAAATTTGAATGACAAGGATCGGGGCTCATTCTAAGTTGTCTGCCGCGATGAATTATTTTTTGTCTAAAAAGTTCTTCTCAGTAGGTTTTCACTTTCGTTGCACAGTACACAGTACAATGTCCCTTACAAATCTTAAAATTATAGTTAGGAACAGTCTTTATTGAATTTGGGTGCTGGCTAGTATATTAGAAAAAAAATTTTTGAAAGTGCATGGGTAGGTTAAAAATGGTTTGATTAATGTACATATGGGCATATCCGAAAATAATCTCCTCTTATATGACCCAGGTCTTAGGAAAATTTTTTTTCCATGTTCAATAACCAAATGTGGTGGAATATACTCCTAGATGTATAAAATGAAATTCCCAATAAATGAACAAAAAAATTTCAGGAGGTCGTTTTATCTAAAAGTTTTGGGAAAATCGAGATTGATACGATAATGAACGGGAGTGCACATATTTCAAAAGTAGAAGATATATTACGGGGCACTTTTCCAATTACTCTGGAGTAAAATTCAGAAAAATTGTATGTGGGTCGTTGCGACAAAATGGGTTAAAAAGTCTAAATCGCTCTTTACGCCAACATAACAGGTCCGAAAATTCTGAAAAAAATCTAGCAAATTCCTTGACGAAAAAAAAAAATCGAATTTGTTTATGATGTTTTTTTGATTTAAGCCCCTTATGTCAGCCCATTTATCGTAAGGCCAACTATTTCTTCAAAGTTTTGATAACTAGCCACTATTTTATTGCTAAGCATTTCATACATCCCAGTGTTCCCTATAATGACTTTTTCAGATGATGTTGCTGTAAGGAGAAAGATGAAAGTGTAGAGAACCTCCTGTATAATTGTCCTGCTTTCGGTAGGAAAGTACTGATATGATTTGAAGGGATTTTTATTAGACAATATGAATGTTTAAGGCACGAATCTATAGTCAAGAGATACCTTTTTTTCAGTCATTAGCTAATCATTAATTGAACCAACAAATTTAATTGGCTAACTAACAGCTGATGGTGAAGGACAGAATTCATATTAGTTTTGTTGAATTTCTAAAAATGTTTTCAGAAGAAGAAAATTTTGAAGCTGATTTCGAAAGTAACAGAGATATTGACGAAGTGTGGAATATATATTGTGTTTGATCGTCGCAAACAGGTTTTTAGGAATCGCCTGCCTTTTTTCCAAAAAAATTTCATTCCTAAAATAAGCTGAGCGAGCATTTTTCATCATTTTAGCTGTGCTGCCATATTTTTCACTTGTTCATTGTTTGAGTTAACCAAAACACTACATTAGTTAAACATTTTGTCAACATTTTAGTTAACTAATTGATTAGCTAATCAGTATAATTCCGGGTTTAAGTTAACAGAGATTCGTCACCTTCTTTTATTCATCAAGGACTCAAAGTGGGTTAAGTTAGCTGTTCGTTTCAAACTTTATTTAAAAGTATTATGAGGGAACATTACTTGATCAATGTGTGTTCGTAAGCCTTTTTTAACTGGACATCATCTAGTCAAATAAACTAATATTCTTATAAGAGTATATACAAAATACTCTAAAGAAATATTGCGAATTTCGCAAATTAAATGGAAAAACAAACCATCTCATAAATATTTATCATGCCCTACATTTAACACGACACATCGTCTGTTGTTTGTTTCTTTTGTTTTAACATTGAAACGTCAAAAGTCTACGTGTTACTTTGCATTTTTGTAAATATTTTATTATGCCGCAGAGATAATTTATGACGTTATCTTTTGATTTGCATAAATAAGTATCTAGTAAAGACTGTAACCAGGTTAAAGCGGTGATTCAAGTGCTTACAGCATCTCATCTATTAATTGAGAAAATAAAATTTAAATACTCGTACCTGTTGTAATTATTCGTTACCTACAATGTTGCCTTTATTGCTGCTGCTGCTCAACGGCCTGCTAGCGCTGCAATTATTTCAACACAATGCACACGGTGCATCACCAACCACCAGCGCCAACATCTACAATTTCAGTAACTGCACATATGAAAATCTACTGAATTTTCCTGCAAAATCTACAGCCAGTGAACTTTATCTCGCACATTGTCATATTCCGGAATTGGAGAACGCCATCTTCATACGATACGGCGCACTCGAAACACTCGAAATTACAGATAGCAATCTCACCACATTACAAGACTATGCACTGAATGGGCTGAAACAATTGCGTCTGCTATCGCTGATGCGTAACAATCTGACACACCTCAAGTCCTGGTCCAACGAACCATTGACGGCGCTGCTGTCACTTGATCTGCGCCGCAATGACATACGTGAGTTGACGCTGAACAGCTTTCATCGTTATCCGAATTTGCAGCGCCTGAATTTGGCGGTGAATTTAATTGATGACATCGATGATGGCATCTTTCGTTGGATGCCGAATTTGAAATATTTGAATTTGGGACGCAATCAATTGAAGGTCATCGATGCACGTAATTTCTATGGTATGCATCGTTTGACGCACTTAGCGTTGCATTATAATCAGATTGGTAAGATCGAGGGAACGTCTTTTGAGACAAATACACATTTGCGTTCGCTGCGTTTGGAGGGGAATCAATTGCATGAGCTACATTTTATGGCAGTGAATATGGTGCAATTGGTACATCTGAACTTATCACATAACGTTATTGAGTCGTTAGATCATATGGTATTTTCCAAGGAATTTGAAATTCGTGACATAGATTTGAGTTATAATCGCATTAGTGATGTGTTAGCGGATACTTTTTCGGGATTGGAATCGCTTGAGGTAAGTAAGTGAGCTCAC
Organism: Calliopum simillimum; assembly: GCA_951812925.1. Taxonomy (NCBI): domain Eukaryota; kingdom Metazoa; phylum Arthropoda; class Insecta; order Diptera; family Lauxaniidae; genus Calliopum; species Calliopum simillimum. The sequence continues at coordinate 124,372,069 of OX638369.1, read as the reverse complement.
TCAACTCATGAGTTGAAACATTCATTTCATTTCATTTCATTTCATTTCATTTCATTTCATTTCATTTCATTTCATTTCATTTCATTTCATTTCATTTCATTTCATTTCATTTCATTTCATTTCATTTCATTTCATTTCATTTCATTTCATTTCATTTCATTTCATTTCATTTCATTTCATTTCATTTCATTTCATTTCATTTCATTTCATTTCATTTCATTTCATTTCATTTCATTTCATTTCATTTCATTTCATTTCATTTCATTTCATTTCATTTCATTTCATTTCATTTCATTTCATTTCATTTCATTTCATTTCATTTCATTTCATTTCATTTCATTTCATTTCATTTCATTTCATTTCATTTCATTTCATTTCATTTCATTTCATTTCATTTCATTTCATTTCATTTCATTTCATTTCATTTCATTTCATTTCATTTCATTTCATTTCATTTCATTTCATTTCATTTCATTTCATTTCATTTCATTTCATTTCATTTCATTTCATTTCATTTCATTTCATTTCATTTCATTTTATTTCATTTCATTTCATTTCATTTCATTTCATTTCATTTCAATTCATTTCATTTCAATTCATTTCATTTCATTTCATTTCATTTCATTTCATTTCATTTCATACCTAACTAACCTGAATATCAATTTCTTTTACTTTCTAGTCACTCAACATCAGTCACAATGCCATACAACTCATCGAGCCCGGTAGCTTCCACGAGCTCAGCAATTTGCAGCATATTGACATCTCAGTAAACAATCTCACCACACTACCAGCACAGCTGTTCAAAACCACCACACAGCTGCGTTATATAAATCTTTCCATGAATGCGCTGCAGCAAATCGAACCACAGCAGTTTTCGGCGCCCTTTGCGTTACGTGTTTTGGATCTTGCGGTGAATAGACTACACGCTGACAGCTTTCTGCAAAATTTGGCATTCACTTTGGAGCGTTCACAGCTGCGGCTTAATTTGAGTAATAATCAATTTACAATGTTGAATACAACAACATTGGCAAGCTTTGAGAGCGTTGAGCTAGCGGGAAATCTTTGGAATTGCAAATGGTTAATACCAGAATTAATGCGTCCTGGATCTGATCCTTTCAAACTGCATTTTGGACGTAATGCTACCGTGGTAACGGCACGTTGGAGTAATCATTTATCGCGTATTTCAAGCATAGATTGCATCGATGAGGATAACAAACGTAGCGTTATCTTGCTAGAGCGGCCGGCAGTTGGAGTATATGATGTGAGTTAATGGGAATATTGAGTGTCTTTTTTTTTTTTAAATTTTTGTATATTTCATAGCATAAAGAACCCGATCCATTGGGGTCACCTTTTAATTGGCCAAAAATAAGTCTGGATAAATTTGACTCACGTGCAATGATCATTTGGTTGCTGATTTTCATAGTTGTGGTCTTTGCGGTGCAGCGTATTGTCAAGTTTTTCATGGCTCATCAAAAGCGCAAGCGTTTATTGAGGGAACTGGCGGAAAAGGAGGCTAGCGCATACCTACAATATTTGTTGGGTTTAAATTTAAACATTTGTTTTTCTTATTTCAGGAAGCCGATGAAAAAGATAATGCTGATGAAATTGATAATTTGAAATTTTTAAAGGCGCGGTTATCAATGAAATATAGAGATTCTCTAGATGAAATTGTAAAACACAAGACTATTCGAACCGATAGCAATTCAAGCCTTAAGTAGTTAAATAAATTTGTATGAAAAAATTAACAATTCATTGGTTTTACTATGTTACATCGCTTTACAGTGGCGCATTTTACGAAAAGACGTTGCAAATATCAACTTTGGAGTGGATGTCTTGTACAAATCTGATATAGGCATCGAATGGAAAAATGTTAGGCGCTATTTGAAAATTTTAACTCAGTTAAGCGGTTTGGATTATATAGCCTTTTAAAGATGAGTAAATTTTGAAGTTTGTGAAGGAGTGATAACTTAATTGCAATTACTTCTTGTTTTTCAAAACCAATTAATAGGGGGATTCATTACTTTTAACCAAATGTATACACGTATTATACTGACATACAAATACCGTTAGAAAGTTAGAGACCTTAGCTAAGTATTGGTGATGAAAGTAAATTGATTTCGTCAGTTGGAAGAACTATATCAAAAAAATAGTGAAGTGATAATTTTTGACAAAAAAAAAAAAAAAATTTGGGTCGGTTGTGGGCACCCTTAAAAAATCGGCTAAAAATGGGAAAATATGAAATTAAACGCAATCAAATGGAGAAAAAAGCAAAATTAATTTCATTTGAAAACAATGACTCACACAATTTCAACAAAATTAGCGACACTGGAAACGTCTGGATCGAATGGCATCATGCCTATTGCCCTGAAACCAGACTTGATTGTCTTCGGCGTCAATGCCAGATCAATTGTTTTGCAGACTAAGCCGGCTAGACGACGTAATTTCTAGTCCTTGTTAAAACTGCTCTTTTGCCAAGCATAAATTTTTTGTACCAATCCATGCCCGCAAAGCAAATGCGTTTGTTTGCTCCGGTATATGCACAAAAACTTCGAGCTATCATAGTACGCGCTTAACATTTGTCAGAAAAGTCGTATTTGTTTTCTGTCAAAAGCTACAGGGGGGGGGGGTGCCCTCATCCGACCCATGCCCGCAGGTGACACTATTCCCCTTTATATAACACAAAAGTCAATATATTTAAAACATTGAATTTTCTGTCAACAAAAAAGTTGTAAAATTACAGTTTTTCGGTCAGTAACTTTAACCACAAACACAGCTGATGGTGGTGCTGCAATATCCCATCACACATACATATGTACAAAAATTAATGTATGAGCGGATGATGGCACAAGTGACACATTAGCAAGAATGGCCATTGCGTATGATTAATTTATCACAGCAAAATAACAGCAAAAATCTGTTGTAATGTTTTATGTATGGCATATTCCAACCATATACTCGTACATACATAAATGGACAAGGCAAAGCATATGCCGCAAAAAACCGAAAAAAAATGTTTGTTCTGAAAAGTTCGCTAAAATCATAAATTAATAAACCACTAGAGAGCAGCAACGCCGCAGTGTGTCAGTAGCGTAGTGTGTCAAATGATACACTGTATAGCAAAATAAATGCTGTGTAATGTATGATACATCATACATACCATACAAATATGCGCATTAGAATGCCACCAAAAACAAAAGGGTGAAAAAAAATTTTGAAAATAAAATTTATCACCAAAGTGACCAAAAAAAGTAAAAAATTTAAAGCAACAAAATTCGAAGCAAACATTTTTTAAGAGTGGATTTTTTTTTGCATAATCAAATTCCCACGTCAACAGCCTGTTTTGTAGCGTATTCTTTTATTTAGCTCAAAACATCAATCATGATGCTTGAATATTGCAACTTTATTTGTTATTTTTATCAACTCGGTGGAGTGGAGTGAGTCATATGACGAATTTTGCCTGAACGTGAAAGTAAATGTTTTTAGCTGTAGTTTTTTAGTGTTTTCAGCTAAAATTAGGCTTTTTTTAAATTTTTACACAAAAAATTTTCTAAAGAATATTTTACCATCTACCAAAAAATTCATACAAGAAATTGAACAAATTATTTAGAGATTATTTTTCCCAACGATAAGTAAAACTATAGAATCTTCGTGCAAGTCTTTAACCATTTAAAAGACTGGTACCATGTGAACAAATCGCTTCTTCTGCATTTAGCGTCAAGTGCTTGTGCTTGTAAGCTAAGAAAGATAACCATAACTTTAGTTAAAGGTAAAATCCCCACCACATGAACAAAACCAGATGTAACGGCAACACTGCGCAACAGCTGTTTTTGACACACAGCTGTCGTTCGATCTGTTTGCTGTCACAGAAAAAGAAAATAAATTTAGATACATAGCAATGGATCGCGACAGTCTTTGCGTGGTCGGCGACTGGTGAAAAACAGCAGCAGTAAGCAGAAGTAGCAGACAAGGCAGTAAGCAAACCAGGTATTTGCTGAGTATAAGTAGTTGTAGTAGTAGGAAAAGCGTAGAGACCGCGGCACTAAACACACATAGCCCAATAATAAATCAGTTGCCTGTGGGATGTACAAGAGTGAGGTGTCACACAAACGAGTAGCGCGATAGTATATCAGTAATTTGTGGGTGCCATCTAGTCAGAAATGGGGTTGGATGTGCAAACTGCAGTGCAGCAAACGGAGCAAGGGGAACTTAGTCGCGTACCGAAGAGCATTGTGTTCAATAGCGTGAGCGTAGTACAGGGGGTAGTGCTCGGTGGCGGAAAGAAAACCATTGCAGCAGACGTGGGTGGCCTGATATTATACCAGCTACTCACGACTATAGAGTAAGCGTTCAAGAGAATACATTCAGTATTTGGGAAGAGACAGCTCACCACTTCTACACTCAACTTGGTCACGGCTAGCAGCAGTGAGAGCAACGCACAGAAGCAGAGAGTGGTGGGAGTAGAGAGGCGTGTTTTATTTATCATATTATTATAATAATGTTGAAAGAAACCGAATAATTTAATAAAATTAAGTAAATTATTAAAACTCAAACCCGTGATTTTGAATTTAACCAAGAGGTTGTACTTTTTTTATAAATTTTTGTAGCCATCGGTGAGTAAAACCGCGGAATAGTCCAAACCAGTCTGCGTTAAAATGTTCAATAAAGTGGAGATCTTACAAAAAAGTGTTAATGGCATAAAATGCTTAAAAACGTCCAAAAAGTACGTGTGAGTTTTTTTTTTGGAATTTTTTGAAACGAAATACATTTTTTTTTTTCGGAACAGTTTTTGAAAAATTATAAAATATCTCAAAAAATTCTGGAAAAATTCACACGTACATCAGTTTTTTGAAAGTCTTTTTTTCGTTAAATTTCTAAGGAATTTTTGCCTAGGGGCTCTTCAATTTTCAATCAATAGCTCCTGTACTATTCTAGAAACCGTTCTGACATTTTACTAAAATTGTAGCTAAACGGCCAAAAAGTAACTTTTCCCAACCTACCATCTGAAAAAACTTTATACTGGGGTTTTTTAAGGTAAAATGTTCGGCCTTTTTTAGTTCTTCGACCATAACTCACAAAATACCAATTTTTTAAAATAACTTTCTTTCGCAATATTGTAGTAGATTGTAAAATACAAGAATTTTTTTAACACTCAAGATGAGACACGGTTGTTAAATGGGAATTTATGGAAAAGGTCATAAAAAGCTAAGAATCGTCCAAAAAATTCGGTTGAGTTTTTTCAGAATTTTTTTAAGGCAGTTTTATTTTTTTTTTTTTTTTGATATAATTTATTTTTGAGAAATCTTTAAATGTCTCAAATATATAGATTTCCACTTGGTTAGGTCCCCGCGAAAAATTTTTTTGGAAATGAAGCCAGAAAAATCTTCATAAAATTCTGGCCTTATTTCTATTTCATTTTGGAAATAAAGCCAACATCTTTTCGGATGTTTTTTTTTCAAAATTTTATAGCTCTATTTTCAAAAGTTATGTTGTTTGCTTTTTGATTTATGTAACGTGTGGCTTCAATATATCTGATAGTATAGAGGCTTTTGACAGACCCTGTATGTATTTGTATTTGCCTTATAGAATCTTTGTGGCATTAAAGTCATAAGTAACATATAACTATTATGGTAAGTTGCGTTTGCCTGATAATTTTTACTTACAAACTTGGTACAATTTTCAGCAACGATACTTTGTAATAGTGATGAATAGTTTATAGCTTCAATGTATATTCCCTAATATTATTTGAAACACATTCACAATGAAACTACACACAATTAGGCATACAAAACTTTAAATGAAAAATAAATTTACATAAGTAGTTTATGTGTGATATATTAACAATGATATGTGCACCCGTATTTAATACAACAAATAGAATATGCAAATGCATGCATTTATGTACAATTTAAAATAAATATTTAGTAATTAGTTATATATAAACATAAAATAATCAACGTAATTTTGGGCAATACATCTACAAGTATTGCTTCACACAAACAGCATCCTTCCTTCCATACATTTTTCATTGCTGCATAATTTACACTCGGGTTTTTGGCCAAAAGCAGTTATGAAATCAATTCAAATGTTTCAATTAATTTTAAATGAAATCCTTCAACTGAAACGTACAGTTGCAACAGCAGCAACAACAAAAACAACAACAACAAAATCATACAAATACATAGACAAATACTAAAATTATACAACAGACACATAAATCTTGGCTGGAAGCCAAACTGAATATTAATAATAATAGTAATAATCATGCAAATTGTTTATGTTGCCATTGCTATTGCTGGGGTTGCCTTTGTTTTTGTGTGGAGGCAGTTTGTTGCCATCATCATCATCATCATCAACATCATCCGCTTGTTGAGACTAGACATATGTTGTACAACAACAATAATAATACAAGTAGTAGCAGTTGGAAAAGCAACAACAAGAATAGTAACAGCAGCTTTAGGAATAGCAATATACATAGATGATGCATGATGCATCATATCAAAGTCAATTTGATATATTTATATATCCCATGCTTTTGCAAAAGTATACCCCCGAATTTTTGGTTACTTTGAACTCAACATGTAGTAGGCATATCGTTTGACTGCAAAGCAATGAATTATGAAATGAATTATGTATTGAAAAAATTTATGAGAAAAAATTCTGGAAGTGCAAAACTCGCTTAAAACTAAGGTTAACGGCAATTTTTTAAGTACGAGTATTTAAACATTTGTTGTAAGAATTTGTTCTTCAATTTTTTAACAGAGAATTCAAAGCGCCAATAATAATGTATGACAAATTAAAAAGTTTTACACAAAAATTTTATATCTCATTAAAATACCTTGCATATATATGACACCAATATTTTGGAAATCCAACTATGTTAATTTTCAAAATATATTGTTTTAACAAAACTTATAAAAAACCCAGGTGGCAACACCAAAAGTTTTGAACAATTTTAAAAAAGCTCATCTGAGCATTTCTGGAACCGAAAATTTTAATTTAGTCAAAAAAAGAAAGAAATGAATAAGGTTTTCGAAAATGACCAGGTGGTAACCCTAAAAGATTATGCTGGAGTGTCGCAAAGTTTATTGACAGGCCCTAATCATAAAAAGGAAAATTAGTTCAACAAGTCTAATGAATTTATCAATAAACAACAATGTCTCAATACTCCCGGAGTTAATTTGACGGGAGAATTATTGTACGGAAGAATGACAAAATGTTGCAAAAACTGTATTATCACAATGAAAATAGCAATTATTTTTAAAAAAGTTGAAACTGGTGGATATCCACTCTAATTGTTTATTGATAAAATTATATAAAGGTAAACGAATGTGTATAGTTATATAAAAAAACTTACAGGGAGAATGACACATACTTGTATTGTTTAGAAAATTTTTAATCTTTTAAAAAACAAACGCACTAACACTCACTATTGAGAAACAAAAACTGACTGCGCTGTAAAAGAACAGTCTCCTCTTTCTCTTCACTTTTAGTTCTCCTTTTGCTCTATATTTAAATAGATAGAATTAGAAAAACTGAGCGGAGATAGTCCAAAATGAAGGACCAACTTCTATGTATGTCAATTCAATATAAAACAAAAATTTTTCAAAGAGTTAGCACAGAAAAATTAATTAATATTTAAAATGTCTTATAAGCGTTTTTTAGAAAATAACGTAATATGCGAAATGGGCAAATTCAGTACACTACGAAGCGGTTAGAGACAGCAGGGAGAATGACTTTTTAGCACTTTATGTTGTAATTTCGTAACAAAATATTAAGATTTTCTTTTTTTTTTTTCTTAAGCTAGTCGTATAGAATCTCTTGTTAAGTATTATATAGCTAAAATATCAAATTTTAAATTTAAATATGATTTTGAGCCCCGGGACATTGAATTTAATTATTTTGCGGCGAATCACCCATATAAGTTCTATTTACTTTAATAATCTCTTGATCAAAAATATATTATTCTAGAGATCTTAGCTGAATACTGGTGAAGAAAGCAAATTAATTTCGCCAGTTGGAGAAATTATATCAAAAAAATATTGAAATGTTCCTTTATAACAAAAAAAAAAAAATTTTTGGGTCGGTTGTGGGCACCCTAACAATATCGGCTAAAAATAGGAAAATATGAAGTAAAAGGCAATCAAATGGAGGAAAAAGCAAAACTAATTTATTTTGGAAACACTGATTTATACAAATTCAACAAATTCTGCTCAACGGCTTCAACAAAATTAGTGTCACTGAAAATGTCTGGATCGAATGGCATTATGTCTGTTGCCATGAAATCAAACATGATTGCCTGCGGCGTCAATGCCAGATAAATTGTTTTGCAGACAAGGCCAGCAAGGTGACGTAATTTCTAGCCCTTGTTGACATTGCTCTGTTGCCATGCATGATTTTTTGTATCAATACATTTCCGCCATCTGCGCCTCGGTCCACTTGTCTGCAAACTCAATACAGAGATTTTTACAAAGTGGTATGCCACCTTACCACTTAATGAAAACAACTTTTTTCTGCGATATCTTTAAAGGGCCTATTGGTTCTTTCCCTTCCACTAAAAAAGGCGTTAAAAGGGATAAGAACACCATTAAAATTTGTTATGTTAACATTCATGACGATATTTCAGTTAATCACATGCATTAAGTAAAAAAGAGGGGCGCCCACAACCGACCCTATTCGGTGCCCCCAACCAACTTTGACAGCCACTTTGAAAAGCAATTAGCAATTTCTGTTGTGTGAACATTTTTGAATCACAAAATGTAATAAATTTACTACATAAATATACTGTTTACATATATATCGCACTTGAAAAATTATTTAAAAAAACTTTTGTGTTGACTTTCACTCATTCAAATTCAATTGTTTTCTTCTCAACACAAAGCAAATGCGTCTGTTTGCTCCGGTATATGCACAAAAACTTCGTGCTGTCATAATACGCGCTTAACATTTGTCAGAAGAGCCGTATTTGTTTTCTGTCGAAAGATACGTGGTGTGCCCACACCCCACCCATGCCCGCAAGCAAAACTATTCCCCCACAATTGCATCAATAGGCGTACTATTCATATTTTAGTGTTAGTCATTTGTTCTGTCATTTAGTTAGTCATTTGTTCTGAAAGCACTGGTAACGACAGTGAAAAAAAGACTTCAAGCCATTCAATATTAATTTAATTATATTATTTCACACAACTAAATTCTCTTTAGTGTCAAGATTTCATAATTGCCACGGAATATTTAAATTGCCATTCATACTTTGCATATAAACCAATGAAATTTCACCTGCTTGAACTGCAGGAAGTAGTCATTTATGTGGTGTATCCTAGCAATTTAAATTTTTGTTGCATTTTGTTCTTTCATTCACTTTTGTTGCACAACAAAATTTTGGCTTTTGGCTAAATGCCAGGCATTTGTTGTGTCATGTCTTTCATTGCTGTTGCTGTTGCTGCTGCATCTTTTGGCTTGTTGTTGTTGCGGTGATTGTGCAACGAAACTTTTGGATTTCATCCGTTGCAGCTGTAGTTTAGCGCATCCTTATGGGACAATTGAAAACTTCGCGTAAAATAATAGAATTTCACTTTGGTTGCAGCAGCAGCAGCAGCATATTGCTTTGACAGTTTTAAGATTCCAACAGTTTTAGTTGCAACGTGTTGTCAATATTACCATTGCTGTTGTCGTTTTGGTTTCATGGCTGACATTTTAAGTTTATAAATAAATTATTCAAAATGTCGTAAAGACTTTAAGCTAAATGAGAGTTCTAGGTACAAGGAGGAAATGCAGTGCTAAAATTTGCATGTGTCATAAAAATAAAAGCATTTCAGTTGCAAGCAATAAAACTGTCACACAAATATTGAAATTATTGACAAAATCTGACCTAAAACTATAAACTACGCCCTTCGGCTGTGAGTGCTTTATATTTGTCAAATTTGTTGTAGAAAATAAATACAACAATTCAATTTTAAATCGAAAGAACACAAATTTCGCTTTCAGCAACATTTAGAACAAATTGCATAAATTATGCAGCATTGCAACAACTCTGATTTCCGTTTCCGCAAAAGCCACTGAGTTTTGACATTTCACTCGTTTTTTTTTTCACGTGTTGAAAATTCACTAAGAATTGTGGAATTTATTTTTTTTTTAATTTTATTTATTTTTTTTGCTGAGAAAATTAAATTTTCTTCTACAATTTGTACTTTGACCGCATTTCTTTTGATTTTTCACTTGCATTTTGTCCTTCAGCAAAAGGAAAAAGTTGCTGCAACATAAAAAAAGGAATTGCTGCCTCGTTGGAAATCACTTCACTTTTGTTATTTTAGTCGTAGATTTTTGCCAATTCTACACTTCCTATATATTTGTATATATTTCATGCTTTTTTTTATAAATTTTTGTTTAATTTTATATATTTTGTATTTGTTTTTATCGCGTTGCTTTGTGTTTCATTCATTCTAGAGAATTCTCCTCTACAAATTGTGTTGAATCATTTGAGAAATTGTGCAAATACTCTCCAGGCAGGACATTGAGAGCCTTCATTCCTTGCGTCGTTGTTGTTATGCCTTTGCTGTATTGAAAAGTTATACGTGAAATTGATTGTGTTTTGTTGAAGAAATGCAGCAGTAAACCGTCAGCGCAATATGTAGCCAACAAAAATGTATTGGGGAAAATTCGAAAAAAGTGAAAAATGTGCTTTGAACAGCACTGTATTCAGTCAAAAATTCTTTTTGAGCTTATAGTGCTATGCATAGTGGAAGGAATTTTAGTAGCTTTTTTGTAAAATGAAAATCATTCGCGTTCCCGGAAATATGATACAATCCACTTTGTGCGAGTACTGTGGAGCGAAATAAGTAATATTGAACAGATGCTTGATTTTAAAGCTGAAATAAACATATTGTCATGATGGTTCAGGAGTTACGAGTTTTTCCAGACCTAAAAACATATATACCATTTTTTGTCTCCCATAACTCTTTACTCGCTCGGGCTACTAACCACAGGCAGCTGATTTATTATCGGGCTACGTATGTTTAGTGCCGCGGTCTACGCTACTACGCCCCACTACTACTACTACGACTACTTTCACTAATCCAATACCTTGTTTCCTTGCTGCTTACCGCTTTGTCTACTACTTCTCCTGCTACTGTTGTTCACCGGTTGCCGGCCATGCAAAGCCTGTCTCGATCCCCTGCTGTGTGTCTAAATTTATTTTCTGTTTCTGTGACAGCAAACAGATCGAACGACAGCTGCGTGTCAAAAACAGCTGTTGCGCAGTGTTGCCGTTGCGACTGGTTTTGTTCATGTGATGGGAATTTTACCCTTAACTAAAATTATGATTATTTTTATTAGCTAACTACTTAATTACGATAATAAATCATAATTTTAATAAACAACAATGAAAATAATTACATTTCATTTGTAATTCCAAAATAATTAGTTACTTATATAAATAAAAATATTATTGTATAATAATATGTGGGTTATACGAAGCTATGATTTGTAGGAGGAAAACGCGGATCCACCAACTTTCCCCCTCACAACATTCTGGTTGATAAAAAATGTTGGTCTTGCAGTGTTTTTTGTAACTTTAATACTAAACAAGCAATTGGTGGAATAGCAAGCTTTGAAATATAAAATTTTAAAGTATTTTACACAATAAAAATGTAAACTTCATCCACTATGCACTCGACGCGCGAAAACAAGCTAAAACTTTGCTTTCAAAGCATAAATTTCTGGCGAAAACAATTTTTCCCTTCAAGCATAATATATATGTATAATATATTTAGTGTAAAAGTCGCTTATCGACAACGATGACATTACAACTGAACTGAACCGAATTGAACTTAACTTCAGTCAAGACGAGTCGTCAAGACATTTTTCAATTTTTCTCATGATAAATGACAGACGAATATCCTGTTGTCGTGGAGTTCTTATTAAAATGATGACGATTTGGAGTGAGCGCTTACATATACAATTGTAAAAGTAGCATCAGAATAGAAAAGGAAGAATTCTACAGAAAAATAATAATGAAAAAGAAACAACTTCAGCAAATACTCGTATTTTTTGAGTGTTGCCAATTTGACAAGCTGACTGAATATTACCACCACCAATTCCGATAGAGCGATAAAGAAACACACACAGAAGAACAAACTGCACAGATAGATAGATTTTGTTGAAAGTAAAATATACAAATTTTGATGAAAATTTCAAATTGTGTGGTTTTAGTGTTTAAATATTTAATTTTTACGGTTTTTTAAATTTCATATGTGCAAAAAAGTTGGTGGGAAAAAACAAACGCAAGGGAAGCACATACTCTCAAATTGCTGCATTGGCTAAAAGTGCGATTTTATTTAGAGTAAAAGTGTTGCAGCAAACCATAAAGTGAGTTGCTAAATTATAAGGAACACTTCTCTATGAAGGATGTAGGTACTTATATTGAAGCCATATAGGATCAGGTGGATATGAACACATTGATACAAAGAACTTTTAAGCGTTCGGCCTCCGAATTGTGATGAAAGTAATTTCAATATCTTTGTAATGTTCTTCTTTCAGTTTACTTTACTAAAAATCGTCCTAATCCATTTCAGCGCGGTACTCGAATTCGGGCGGAAATGTCGAAAAATTGTTGATAAGCTTGAAAGATACTAATAGATTCGAAAAAAGTTGCTAAAGTCGAAAAATGTTGCCATAGTCGAAAAAGGTTGCTAAAGTCGAAAAATTTCGATGAAGTTCAAAAATGTTGCTGAATTAGAAAAACTTTATTAGGGTGAAAAAATGTTGATAGGTAGGTAATGCCGAAAAATATTAAGACCCTTATGCAGTTGAAAAATAGTGGAAAAAAACATGTTGATACAGTTGAAGAATGTTGCTAAAGTCGAAAAATTTTGCTGAAATCGAAAAATATTACTAAGTTAAAAAATGTTGCTTAGGTCGGAAAATGTTGCTGAAGTAAAAAAATGTTGCTATAATAGAAAAATGTTGCTGAAGTCGGAAAATGTTTCTAAAATTTAAAAATATTGCTACGGTCGAAAAATTTTTACGCATTCGAATAATGTTGCTTAAGTTAACAAATGTTACTAAATTCGAAAAATGTTGCTAGTATATTGATGCAGTGGAAAAATGTTGCTAAGCTAAAAAATTTTACTTGAGTCGGAAAATGTTGCTAAACTATAAAAATGCTCCTGAAAAAGAAAATGTTGCTATAGTCGAAAAATGGTGGGAAATGTTGCTTAAATTTAAAAATATTGCTGCGGTCGAAAAATGTTGCTTAAGTTAACAAACGTTGCTGAAGTCGAAAAATGCTGCTAAAGTCAGAAAATGTTGCCGTTATGTTGATATGTAGTTGAAAAATAGTGGAAAAGCTTAAACATGTTGATACAGTTGAAAAATGTTGTTAAATTCGAAAAATTTTGTTGAAGCCGAAAAATATTGCTAAGTTATAAAATGTTGCTTAGGTCGGATAATTTTGTGAGTTAAAAAAATGTTTCTATAAGCAAAAAATGTTGCTAAAGTCAGAAAATGTTGCTGAAATTTGAAAATATTGCTGCGGTCGAAAAATTTTTACGCATTCGAAAAATGTTACTTAAGTTAACAAATGTTGCTAAATTCGAAAAATGCGGCTAAAGTTGAAAAATGTTGCTAGTATATTGATGCAGTGGAAAAATGTTGCTAAGCTAAAAAATTTTACTTGAGTCGGAAAATGTTGCTAAAGTAAAAAATGCTCCTGAAATTAAAAAATGTTGCTATAGTCGAAAAATGTTGCGAAAGTTGGAAAATGTTGCTTAAATTTAAAAATATTGCTACGGTCGAAAAATGTTCCTAGAGTTAACAAATATTGCTGAAGTCGAAAAATGCTGCTAAAGTCGAAAGATGTTGCCAAAATGCTGATTGCTGTTGCTAAATTCGAAAATGGTTCACGTAATAGCCAAAAAAAAAAAAAATCTTTTTTTTGTGGGAAGAATCACCCTGAACCTTAAACACACCAAATAAAATTAAAAATATGCTATTCTCTGAGCTTCTGCTTTGTACTGTGCTAACCATCTCATCGTATTTTGTACTTGCCTTGTTTATTTCTGTACTCGTTTTACGTTTAAGTGTTTGAATCTTTTGAAGTACACCCTAGAGACCACTGAAGACAAATAAGGAGCAACTATAATTTTTAAAGACAGCATAATTTGTTCCTATTGGTCGAAAGTAATTCTAACCTTCTCAATTGTCCTTAGGCAAACTTTATTTTCGAAAGGAACATTCTCAATTTTTGGAGCAACTACGAAGAACTCACCATGGGCTATTCTCATAGCATTTGTAGGGTACACTACAAAGCAATCTCATTTTATCTTGTAATTGCTTTTGTGTATTTCTGTACACGTTTTACGTTTGAATGTTTGATTCTTTTAAATTACATGCAAAACGCCACTAAAATCAAGTTAAAAATAACTTTCACTGTCATAGAAATCGCCTTTATATTTATTAAATACTATCAATACTCTGTGCCCTTAAATGTTATCGATATCAACCTTAAAATCTCAATGTTTTTTTGCCTCGATTTGCTTTCAACAGTAACTTCAACTCTTTCAAACTTAATTATTTGCCAATCGACTGTATTTACTTTTAAGCACTATTCTACATCTAAATTTAGCAAAAAAGAAAAGAAAAATGTCGAAATTGTAGATATTTGCCAATAAATCAAGCTACGACTGTTATTGCTACTGCTGCGCTGCTCTTAAAAGGATGTCACACAGCATGTCCTGCAATTTAATGCAGTTCGTGTGCCACTACTGCAACGTTGCCAAAATCATAGCAATCCGAAATATAAAAACCGAAATATAGAACTTTGTCAAACAACACGCGTCAGGCATTCATCCTCATCCTCATCGTTATTGCAAAGGTGTTGAAATTATGATATTGAAAAGTAAAAAAAGTGCATTTAGAAGATCTTAAGGAAAGTGAAAGAAATCGCTTATGAAGGATGTGATGAAAACGTGCAAAGATTTCTTAAAAATTATTTAACTTCTTTTTTGATATTTGACTTAAAAGCTGAAATGATTCTCTATTTATATTTCGAATTTAAGGAAAACTATATAAACATACATATGTTGTCAAAAGGCAATTATGAGGCAATTAGTGATGGTGGAACTACCCACAAGTATGCTCTCACTACTGTCTGGAAAGTAAGGGATTTTTTGAAAATCTGTTTTGGAATTATCTATACTCAAACACAGTGCATTCAAAATAAAATGCGGCCGCTTATTTTTAATAAATTCTTTATATTATTACCTAATGGTATGTTATTGTTAATAAAATATCTCTTAGCTTAACATGTAAAAAAGATCTCATATTTTTTACAAAACCTGTGATATTACTTATACATACTGTCAATGACATTGGCATATTTCTGCAATACAATATTACGACGCATTTTTAAAGTTGGACCTAGAAAAGATATAAAAGAATAAAACTCATCTCGAAAAAAGTTTAAGAAATTCATTTTACTTACCCAACTCCCCAGTGGGTGTGGAAAAATCATGTGGCAACAATGAGAATTTCTGTACACGTTGAGCATTTGAGATTGCTTTGGCATTAGCGCGCTCGATGCCTTCCTTTATGGCTTTTACAACATTAGGATGTGGTCTCACCGTAACAGTTGATGCATCAATATCACGCATATCGCGCGGTATGGAAAGAACTTCAGAAAGGCATGTAAAGCTTAGACCTAGCGATTGTAGCCAATCTATTGCTTCCTCAGAAAGTTCATCTAATGGTAGACCGGTATTGTTATCGAATTTAGTCTTTATGTAGAAAAATATAGACATTAACGAAAACCTCAGTCAAAATTTCCTATCTCTCAAACTCACTTTTATTGTCAGCAGCACTGTCAAGTACTTTCTTCGATCACCTACCAACATGGCATTACTAATGCCAGACAATTCACGCTTGATCAAGCCTTCAATATAGATTGGTGGTATATTTTCGCCACCAGCTGTAATTATCAGTTCTTTTATGCGTCCCGTAATATTCAAATTACCCTCAATATCGAGATAACCAAGATCACCCGTATGTAACCAGCCATCATCTTTAATGGCTTCCTTAGTTCTATCCAGATCATTGAGATAACCCATTAAATTTGAGCGACAACGTATGCAAATCTGTAAGTATTGCAGTTTAAAGCTGTTTTCTATACACAAAAATTATTTTACTCACCTCACCATGTCCTTGCTGATCGGGAGTATAAATTTTAACTTCACAACCATCAAATGCTTTCCCCACATTCTCCAGACTCTTCAATTCGTAATTCATTACTATGGCGCCAGCTGTCTCCGACATGCCATAAACTTCCATCAGTGGCAAATCAATGCCCAAGAAAAAACGTTTCAACTCCACAGATGCTGGAGCACTACCCACCAGCAATGTTTTGCAGCGATCAAAGCCCAATGCCACTTTTATTTGATTTGTAACTTTTGTGGCAAACCAATAGCAAAATGCTGAAGGTGTTTTGCTAAGTTACAAAAAACAAAAATTGATATATTATCAAAAGACTATAATATAGTTCTCAAACCAACTTACCCACTCATCTTATCCAAATAATAACTTTCAACATTATGACGTGCTTTTCCCATTAAAAATTTACTAAATATCGACGATTTAGCTTCTGCGAAATTGAGACCTTCGTATATTTTTTCAAATATACGCGGCACACCTAGAAAACGCGTTGGACGCATTTGCACCAGCGTTTTACCAAGTGTTCCTTTGAGTGCATTACGATCCGCAAAGCAGGTGCAGGCACCATTATCAATTGATAGAAAGATATCGAACACTTGCGCCGCAATATGATTGAGTGGTAAATATGAAACGCATACTTCTTCACCTGGTACAATATTCGGCATAAAAGTGGACACAGACTTAGCTTCAAAGATCACAGCATCGTGGGAGAGCATAACACCCTTTGGCATGCCAACGGTACCGGACTATTTGGAGAAAAGAGTTGAAAATTAATGTTAAAAAATTAAAATTAAATAAATTTGGCTTCAGTCATTAAGTATATACAATTTCGTTGGACTGACTTTTCTATTTCCACAGAAAGTAGAAAAAGGAAGAAAACACTCGGAGACGAAGAAAAAAATAGAAGATGAAGAAAAGTGCTTTCGTCAGCCTCTAGTCTCAATCATAAAACAAAATTTCAAAACGCATCTGTTGACCAAAATCGAAACGATGCAGTTTTGATGAACAGATAATTTTTTAAAATATGATAAGGTGCTAGTTTTTACACTAGTAATAAGTAGACAGTTTCCAAGGGACCCTTTTAGTTTTAGTTTGCAATATTTTTATTTTTGCAAGAAATATACCATTTATCAGTACAATACCTATTACTTCTCTATTTACAATATCTTTAAAAAAATGGCAATTGCACAAATTTAACCAATAGTCCTCAGAATATGTAACGGTTTTCTCCTCAAAATATCGACTCACGACTTACCGGCTGAAATCTTAGATATAGATTGAGTTTAATGTGTAGACGATGGTGACAAATATTGAACTTCTAGGATTTTTAAGATTTCTACATTTGTGTTTGCATATTTTAATTTGAATTCTTAATTCTTGATTCACTATTTATCATTCCTCGTACTTTACATTTCATTCTTTATAATTTATATTGCATACTTCATTTATAATTCTTCATACTTTAAATCTTTAAATTTCAAGCTTTCTACTTCTTGTTTCGTACTTTATAGTTAATTTTGCATTCATCATCCTTCATTCTCCATACTTCATACCTTATACTTCATACAACACACTTTATACTTAATTTATCATTCTTCATACTTCAGTTGTTCTTTACACTTCATACTTAATACTGCTTACTTCATATTTCATTGACCATTCTTCATACTTTTCACTTCATACTCAATACTTTATACTATGTACTTCATGCATTATGCTTCATACTTTATTCTTCATTAATCTTTCTCCATACTTTGCAATTCATACTTTTCAATTGTCATTACATTCTTCATTCATTATTCTCCATACTTCATACTTAAAACTTTATATTTCAAAATTTATACTTCATACATCGTATTTCATAGTTGATTTAGCCTTCACCATTCATGTTCCATATCTAGTACTTCATACTACTATTTCATACTTTATTTATCATTCTCCATACTTTATTTGTTCTTTACACTTCATATTTAATACTTTATACTGCTTACTATATATTTCATTAATCATTCTTCATACCTTACACTTCACACTTAATACTTCATACTTAATACTTCATACATCAAGCTTCATAGTTTATTTTTCATTCATCATTCTCCATTCTTTACAATTCATACTTTACAATTGTTTTTGTATACTTCATTCATCATTCTCCATAATTCATACTTAAATTTTTATATTTGAAACTTTATACTTCTTATATTCGCACTTCATACTTAATTCTGCATTTATCATTTCTCATTCTCCATTATTCATACCTTACACTTCATCCTACACACTTCATACTTCTTTTGTCACTCTTCATTCTTCATATGTACTTTACACTTCGTACTGCTTACTTTATGTTTCATTAATCATTTTTCACACTGTACACTTCATACTTAATACTTAATTTTTCATTCTCTTTACTTTATTTTTCACACTTAATTCTTCACGCTTCATTCTTCATTGGTCATTTTTTATACTTCGTCTGCGTAATCGGCAGGAAGACATGATCAGAATTGCAATAAAAGCGATGTCGAAAAATGTTGAAAATCTTTTTCTTTCTCCTCAGGCTCATCAGCGAAGCACAAACACTATACTACGGTTCACATTACTTCTATTTCAAGAAAATGTACACCAATAAACTTCTTGACAGTAGAAGTTCATATTCAATGAACTTTTGGTTTCAATTTTCAATTTATACTATCATGATTTCGACTATCTGACTTCTTTAGGAAGTCAGAAAATCAAAAATGATAATTAAAACCACACAGCAGCAGAATACACAAAGCAGACAAATTGATAAGCCCCCAATAGGCTTATCAAATGAAGTTCATTAAAACGAAACGCTTAATGGATTCTTTGCTCCACATTATGCCAGGCAAAATCAATATTTCGTTATTACGCTTATCACTTTAGCAGAACACAAGCCAGCACGCTTCTGTCTCATTTGAAAATCGTGGAAAAATGTCACCGCAAGTGCTTGCTAAACCACAGGACTCTACACCACAACTAAAGTTCACTCAACTATAAGTGCAATAGACCCTCCCCACTCCTCCACTTACCGTATATATCAACAATGCACACTCATTCGCGCCAACATCCTGTTCGCGACGCGTCAACTCCTCACGCAACTCAGCACCAAACTTCATGGCGACCAAATCGGACCAACGATAATAACCCTCATCGACGCCGACAAATTCAGCATACGGCCCATGCAATTGCACGACTGCACGCAAACGTGGTAAGCGACCCTTAACAGCGCGCACCTTTGCCATTTGCTGGCTATCGTCAACAATGCAGACGGTCGCCTCTGATGTATCCAATGCGTGATGTACTGCTTCCGCTGAATTACTTGGATATATGCCGGCAACAACACCACCCGCACACAGAGCACCCAACTCGGCATAGAACCATTCGGGACAATTGAAAGCCAAAATACCGATGGAGGAACGCGGTTGGAGTCCGATATGCAGTAGCAAGAGCGCCGCCTGTTCAACCTGGCGTGCATAATCAGCATAGGTGAGTGTTGTCCATAAATTCTCGGTTGTGCCACTGTCGCCGCCGCCTTGACTTTGATATTTTAGCGCTGGCCGTTCAGCAAATTTTGTGCATTGCTCACGAAAAAATTGCGGTATCGTTTGTGGTTTGATGGCAGCGAGACCACGTTGTCCCATACGCAATTTGACTGCATCATAGAGTGAGGTGCTGATGTAGCTGGTGGCAGCTTTTAGCGGTGGATTTAAAGTTGATAAATCAACGCTGCCAACGTCGGTGCTGCTCATTATGGATTGTTACTAGGTGGGGGGGTATGTACGTATATATGCTGTGCTGTAAATAAAACATGGAATTTATCATTCGTGTACAAAAGTTTTTAAATTACACTTGAAATATTAGAGTGCCTTATTTTATTGCAAAGAATTAGAAAAATTACGTTTTCATTAGAACTTACTATAATCTTTGGACTTTGGTATTTATCTATTGTCTTTGGGCTTTGTTCCTTTGTTTTAAGTATTTGAGATTTGAACTTTGGTTTTTGGACTTTTGATTTGATCTTTTGTCTTACACCTTTGGTCATTGGTCATTGGTCTTTGGTCTTTGTTCTTTGAACTTTGGTTTTTAATCTTTGGTCCTTGGTCTTTAGTCTTCCGCTAATGGACTTTGATCTTTGGTCGTTGCTCTTTGGTCTTTGTTTATTAGCCTCTGATCTTTGGTCTTGGGTTTCTGCGCTTTGGTTTTTTGTCTTTGGTTTTTTATCTTTGGTTTTTTGTCTTTGGTTTCTTGTCTTTGGTCGTTGGTCTTTGATCTTTGATCTTTGATCTTTGATCTTTGATCTTTGATCTTTGATCTTTGATCTTTGATCTTTGATCTTTGATCTTTTATCTTTGGTCTTTGGTCTTTGATATTTGGTCTTTCGTCTTCGGGCTTTGGTCTTTGACCTTTGACCTTTTGTCTTTGGTTTTTGTTCTCTGGAATTTGGTCTTCTGTCTTTGATCTTTGGTTTCTGGTTTTTGGTCTTTGGTCTTTGGTCGTTGGTCTGTATCATTCAGTATCCCAGTGCTCAAAACCATGTTTAAATTTGAAATTTCATATTTTAACTATTTGATACAGTCACTAAACAAGAGCTTCTAAGCGAATAGCTAAAAAAATTCTTAATATTTTACTATGAAATTGTAACATAAAGTGTTAAGAAGTCATTCTCCCTGTTATCCTAAACCGCTTCTAAGTGCGCTTAATTTGCCCGTTTCACATATTACGTTACGTTCTGAAAAAACGGTTATACGACATTGTTTGTAGATATATTTCAGTAACGTTTTATCTGTGCTAAAAAAATTTTATACCGAATGCAAGTGAGTGTCATTCTCCCTGTAAGTAGTTATTAATTGCTATACATATTCTTTTATCTTAAGATAATTAAATCAATAAACTATTATAGTGACTATTTACCAACTTATTTAAAAATAATTGATATTTTCATTGTGATTTTACTGTTTCTTCAACATTGTTTCATTCTCCCGTATAGTTATTTCCCCGTCAAATTAACTCTAGGAGAATGGTTCTTAAACGAGAAATTTTTGTTCATTGGTTAATTCATCAGAATTCTTGAACAAAGTTTTCTTTTTATGATTTGGGGCTCTTCATAAGCCTAGCGAAGCTCCAACGTAATTTTTTAGGTTTGCCACCTGGTTATTTTCGAAAATCTTATTTAATTCTTTCTTTTTTGAATAAATTGTAATTTTTGGTTTCAGAAGCCCTCAGATAATCTTTTTTAAAACTGCACAAAACTTGCGGTGTTGCCACCCGGTTTATTTTTTTGTTAGTTGTGCTTAAACCACTTATTTAAAAAACAAAAATTAAATTTTAGTTCTAAAACACTACAATAAACTTTTCAAAAACTCAACATAAATTTTTAGGGTTGCCACCTGTTTACTTTCGATAATATTATGTTATTCTTACTTTTTTTGACTAAAGTAAGTTTTTGGTTTCAGAAATATTCAGATAAAGTTTTCTCAAATTGCACAAATTTATGTCGAATATTTCAAGAATAAATTTAAGCGTTTTAA
Organism: Calliopum simillimum; assembly: GCA_951812925.1. Taxonomy (NCBI): domain Eukaryota; kingdom Metazoa; phylum Arthropoda; class Insecta; order Diptera; family Lauxaniidae; genus Calliopum; species Calliopum simillimum. The sequence goes on along the minus strand of OX638369.1, from coordinate 124,350,326 downwards.
GACTAAAATTTTATTTTTTATACATATTGCTTAAGCAACACTTAAAAATAAAAACTTATGGCAACCCTGAATGCTTGTGTTAAATATTAGAAAAGGTTCCAGAAATTAAGGTCATCATATTCAATATCTTCAATTAATAAAAAACAAAAAAAATAGTTGTGGACAAAATCTGGCATGTTTTGGTACATTTTTCGGAGATTGACTCATGTGCTTAATTCTATTGTTTGCTGTAAGATTCCGTAATTTAATTTGGCATAAATTTCAGTCCACTATACATGAACTGTTATTTTTTTACAGTGTATACCCCGCATAGAATTAACAGTTGAATGAATAAATAATGCACAAATTTGCACCTAAAATTGTCGCTTTTTGTATCCTATTTAGTTGAACAGTTTCAAATACAAACACCTGCATTAGGTACATATATATCGATATGCCGCGGGCAAATGTCAACCGTAATTGTGTGACGTTTATAGCCATTATCTCTCATGTGCTGAATGAATTATGTCAAATGATTTTTGTTTTTGTGTACGACATAAATTGCATTAAACGTCATCACCACATTTTGATTTGATTGAGGGTTCGTTGATATTTTAAAAGCAACTGCTGCTGCAGTAGCAAATTTTGACAGTTTAATGCATCTGAACAACAACAAAAGTTAAGTATTAGATACACTGAAATTATCAGTTACTAATTTTTTTTGTTTTGGTACTATATAAATAATGAAATCTTTTGTAGTTTACAGACAACTTTGAGGTATTCATACACAAAATCTGTCAGGTCAAAGTTTTACAGAGATAAAAAGATTTGAGTTTCAAAACAACATAGATATAACTACATATGATCATAAAAGAGTTAAAGGCCTAAATTTATGGATACATTTAATATCTAAATATCTGCATATTTGTTAGTTTGCCATGTAAATTTGCTTGTTATATAAGATATATATTTTTACGTTGCTCGCTTTTAGTTAAATTGCTCTTAACATAAATCATTGTGGACTTTTAAATTAACTTTCGACCCTTATTTTGAAAATTTGCACTGGGAACTTTATGATTATCGCTTTTTACTTTGACCAAACCTGACTTTAGACTATCTTCGCTCGTTTTTTCTTATTTTAACTGTAATTTTTTTAAATATTAACTAAGTAAAAAGAGAACTAAATGTGATGAGAGTCAGTTTCGATTTTTCGATAGTGAGTGTTCATGGGTTTTTACTTTAAAAAGTTTAAAAATTTCGTTAAGAACGCAAGTGTGTGTCATTCTCCATGGAAGTTTTTCTTTATATTAATATATATATTCTTTAATCTTTATATAATGTAAGCAAAAAACAATTAGAGTGGCTATCCACCAGTTTCAACTTTTTTAAAAATAATTGCTATTTTCATTGTGATATTACTGTTTTCGCAACATTTCGTCATTTTCCCTTTAGTAATTCTCCACCCGCAAATTAAGTCATTCACGTTCGGATAAACTTTTTTTAAAATTGTAGGGGAAGGGTACGGCCAGCGGGCATGGTTCGGGTGTGGGCGCCCCTCTCCCGTAACTTTTGACAAAAAACAAATGCGGCTGTTCTGACAAATGTTAAGCGTTTGTTTTGACAGCACGTAAGTTTTTGTGCATTTACCAGAGCAAACAGACGCATTTGCTTTGTGCTGGGAAGAAAACAATTGAATTTGAATGAGTGAAAGTCAACTTAAAAGTTTTTCTCAATAATTTTCCAAGTGCGATAAATCGAAGTGAATTAATCGAAAAGCTGAGTGCAATCTATATTTATGCAGTAAATTTATTATATTTTGTGATTCAAAACCAAATGCAACCAAAATGTTCCGACAACACAATTTGCTCATTGCTTTTCAAAGTGGCTGTCAAAGTCGAGTATGGGCCCCGAATTGGTCCGGGTGTGTGCACCTCTCTTTATTTTAAAGTGTGTGTTTTACTGAAATATCGTCGTGGATGCCAACGTGACTAATCTAAATGGTGTTTTTATTCCTTTTTACGCTTTTTTTAGTGGAAAGGAAAGAACCAATAAGCCCTTAAAAGATATCGCAGAAAAAAATTTGTTTTTATTAAGTGTGGAAAAAAGAGCAATGTCAATAAGGGCTAGAAATTACTTCACCTAGCCTGCCTAATTTGGAAAACAATTGATCTGTCATTGACCCCGAAGACAATCAAGTCTGGTTTTAGGGCAGCAGGCATGATGCCATTCGATCCAGATCCAGATTTTTTTGAAGCCGTTAAGCAGAATTTGTTGAATTTGTGTGAGTCATTGTTTACAAAATAAATTAATTTTGCTTTCTTCTCCATTTGATTGCGTTGTACTTCATATTTTCTCATTTTTTGCCGATTTTACAAGGGTGCCCACAACCGACCAAACATTTTTTTTTTTTTTTTGTCAAAAATGCTCACTTCACTATATTTTTGACATTATTTTTCCAACTGACGAAATTAATTTACTTCCTTCACCAGTTGTCAGCTAAGATCTATAGCTTTCCATTGATACTTATATATCTGCATAATATGCACAATATACAGTTATATTATTGTTACTTTTTTTAATTAATTTAAATTTTTGGTTTCAGAAACGCTCCGGTAAACTTTTTTAAATTTATGTTGGATTTTTCAAATCTTTATTTAAGCGTTTTGAGACCAAATTTTTATTTTAATATTTTAAATATATTATTATAGCGAAACTTAAAAAGAAAACATAACAACCCTTAAAGTTTATGCTCCTTTTTTAAAAGTTAAGTTCATATTCTATACCTTCCGTTAAAAAAAAAAATAACTAAAAAATAACCGGGGACAAAATTAGGCATGTTTTGCTACATTTTTTGGAGATTTATCCATGTAGATTATTAGGATACTACTCTGTATTTAGTTCTTTGAATTCAATCATTGGAATGGATGTGACATCACGCGAAAGTCGAATATGTTTTAAATTTGTAAAACTTTCAAAGCAGCTTTTCAAAGGTTAGAAAAGATTTAAAACTCTGAATATTCTTTTTATTTTCTAAGCATTTTTATTTTTTTTCTAATTTGAATCACTGTTCTTTAGATTTTTTTATTTTCATCTACTAAACTAAAAAGAATTTTGTTTGAAATGTTTTTTTTTTAATAAATTCTCGAACTTTTTTATATTTGCTGTTGAGTTTCATCCAGATTTTTTATAATATCACAGATTCATATTATTTCGAAAAATTTTTAAAAACACAATATTTTATGATAATTGATTTTCTGTATAAAAATTTTCTATAAATCAAACAAACTATATAAATTCAATTTTTATGTGTTTCAAAAAGAATTACTGCTTCCTTGAAATATGACTTACTTCGACAAAAGCACCACACGAATAAACTTAATTTCAAGACAAAGTTAATTCAAACATAATCATAAACGAGCCAGTACTTAAGTACTCGGCTTAAAGATCATACCCATATGGACCGATCTTACAAAAAAAGAGAGCAAAAACTGAGTGGAATACTGTGCCTCAGTATTAACCACAGATAATTGCTGACATACTGATAGCCATAGCAACTCAAGTTCAGCGATAATGCAGGTCAACAGCTCTGATTTAATTACCATTGATCGTACTGAAAATGTGACAAACATACGTACAAAGGCTGTTCACTCGATTATCAGTGTTGAGAAAAAAAGTATTTAAATATAAGAAACCAAAGATTAGGGGTAAAGGAAAAATACCACATAAAAATACACCAGATGACAATAATAATGACTTGCAATGAGACATAAATGTAACATAAGTAGTTAAGTGATTGAGTGAGTTTTGTAATTTTGAAATATTAATTATTAAGATCTATAATCAACAGTAAGATAATCTGAAAATATTTATTTATAATCAGCTAGTCGAAAGTGAAAACAAATGAAGAAAAAAACAAACATCTATTAAATGTGTTTAATTTGTTTCAGTTTGTATGTAGAAAACAATACTTTGGTATTCGAAATTTTGGATTAAATTTTGGACGTGAAATTTTTTTTTGGACTGGAAAAAAATAAAAAAAAAATTGAAAAATATTTCGCACTTTTATATATAATAAAATTTTTTTGTCATAGCTCTATTATTGATACTAGAGATGGGCGCGTGACTATTTTTTTAAGCACGACACAACACGAACACGAAATACAAGTTTCAAACACGAACGCAGCACAGCACACCGGTTAAAAAATTTGCCCAACTAACAATTCTAACTTTGTTACTTAAGGAAATTTTAAGTGCTTGAAAAGTAATTTTCGACATTATTTTTATCAAAAATTGTAAGATGATAACAACACTATAGATGATTGGAACTTTATATGCCACGCCGGAAAGTATATCCCCTTTAATGGAAAGTAATGGAAAATCCGAAGATAGAAGAACAATCCAAAAACTTGAGGAAATTTAAAACTTATTTCTTCAAGTGTTTTTATGAACGAATATATATATATTTTTCAGCCGGAAAATTTTGTTTGAAAATTGTGGAAAAACTATAAGAAGAAGGAAAAATCCTTTGGTTGTCTTGAGGAAATCAAGGCCTTTTAAAGTACATGCAATTCTTTGCGAAAAAATTTCCGGCTGAGCACATATTGATGAAAAAACAACTTATTTTAAAACAAAAAGGCTATAATCGTATTATCGCCATACATACGGATCCGTGTTTTTTGATTTTTTTTTTTTTCCTTTTAAGAGCAAAATACACTCCGCAAACTGTTTGTCAAACTGTTCTGTTTTTGTTCGTCACGTTGACAAGCTGTTTGTGTTCGACAAAGTGTAAAACGCACAAGCACGCAAGAATTCTAATTTTCTAGCCCGAACACTTTGAGTCACATCATGCTTGTTCGAGTCACGACTAAATCACGTCACGCGCCCATCTCTAATTAATACTCTGCCAGTCTAACACTCCCACTGATTATGTTTCGAGGCTTCTAATTTTAGCTATGAACAAGTGGAGATCTTCTCTGAAAGTCAAGCTGCCACCGAGGCACTGAACTGAGTAACAGTAATATCAAAACTAGTCGAGTAACGCAGAAAAAATGTAATCGAACTAGGACGTCAATCCAAACTAAGTCTTGTTTGAGTGCCAGATTTCAGGAACATTAAGGGTAATGAAAAAACTGATAAACTAGCAAGACATAGCTCTTCTCTAAGCGAGACCTATTCAGATTGTGTATACACTCACATAAGTTTAGTGAAGAAACGGATTTTCTGGCATTTCATCTCAGAGGTGAATTACAGATGGAAAGACTTAAAAACTTGCAGATTTCTAAAGCAATCTTTTGATTAAATTGCTATTTGTTTTAATAAAAAAAAATTCTCAAAGAATTTCAAATATCTCTTTTTCTTGCGTACCTTATCTTTGCTTGAAGGCCTTAGCTAGTGCTTTCAATAGTCTTGAGAATTTTTGTCAGAATTTTGTTAAACTTCCTTTGTTTTTTTTTTTTTTTGGCCGTTTTGAAAAATTGTAAAATGTCCCAAAAATTATGAAAAATGTCATATGTACGCATTTTGAATAAAAACCGTTTTGCCGACCGCATAAACAAAATTTCTATTTTTGAGTGCCCATATTTCGATAAATTTTTCACATAAGAAATTTTTATATAAGCCATTTCAAAGGAAAATTTTATTTTCTTTTTTGATATTGCACGATTTCTTTTCCTGTCTCTGAGTTAAATAACACAATACTTCGTTTGTTTGTTTTTTTTTTTTTTTGGATAAGCAAATGGCAAATTTAAATCTCTACAAAAATTTTTCTAAAAAAAATATCGAAGAACATCAAAAGTATCGCGAACGGCTTACTTCCTTTTAAAATGACCTAGTCAATAGACTACAATACTCGATTCAGGTTTTAGCGATTATATCCTTTTTATTTAGAGTTCTACTTACTCCACTGGTGGTTCGCGCAGAGTATGACCTGTCCATTCTGCAAGACCTGAGAATACGACACAGTGCCGCTTGTTCTATTAAAATCGAAATAAAGTATTTATCATCGCCAGTGTTAATGCAGAAAGCATTTGCTCCAGTTGAAGGTATAAATACTTTTCAATAAACTTTTTGCAAAGAAAATCGCAGACTCAACAGATTAATTTTTTACCAAAAAAATGCATTGCCAACATTTTTTAAATGGGTAAGCTGAAGTTCTTGTATGAGTCCAAGAATAAATGTTAAGAAAGGTATTGTGCATAAGTACGTTAGCAGTTCTACTAAGTTCAAACACTTCGATCTCAGTTAGTGTTCTAACTATTATGTCAAGCTTATTTAATTCTGTAGTAGTACTAGAACTCTAAAATAATTCAGAAACTTTAGAATGTAGATACAAGTATCCAGGTACTGTAATTTTTTTCATCTATGATGCCTAAAAAGATGCAATGAAAATACAAAAAACTGCATTGAGGGTGTGTCTTTGAAGTGGGTCGTGAGTGGGGGGCTTATAAAATTACAAGAAAATTGCTTTTGATATTTGAAAATATCCTGGGAGTATTTGTATGCTTTATGTAACTGAATATTGTTATATGTACTTATTTGGTGTTGTTGTTGTAACTTTGTATATTTTGTTCGTTGTTGTTGCTCTTATATTTATCAATGTATATATACCAAATGCAATATTTGTTTACCTCCTCCTCCACAAATGACTCACATCACAGGGAAAGTACGTACGTACGTACAACAGACTTACTTTATGAGTATGTATGTACATACAAGTTGATATTTTATAAAATACAAAAACAAGCTTTTGTCAGCAGCATTCATTTAAACTTTGTGTTTTTTTTTTGTATTTATTTGTTTTCATTTGTTGTTTTTGTTGTTATTTATATTTTATTTACTCATATGGTCAATGGCAACTTTTTCAATCATACTGCATTTCTGTGCTCCTGTTCAGTAATCTACGGTTTTTTGTTAAAAACTTATTTTCAATATTTTGTATTTTTATTATAAATTATTTAATTGTTTTTTAAAAGTTATTTTAAACATTTTTTTCAAATAATTTTAACTCAGAAAATGTTTATAAAAATGTAATAAATTTGGTAAAAATCATTATTTGAAGTTATTAAAGCAACACTTTACTGTGGCTCATCCGTAGCACAAAAAAAAAAAAACGCTAGCACGTTTCATATTATTTGAAGTGATACTTTAACCTATTGTGTACAGAGTCCGTTGATAATATTTATTTTAAATTTAAACGCTACAGAAACAATATGCTATCGAATAAAAAAAATTGCTGTGACGTCTTTACTCTGAATACACTTTTTCAGCTTAGTTGTTAATTATTTTTATACCCTACACCCAGGGTATATTCACATTGTCCTTCCGTTTGTAACGCAGAGAAGGATATAGAAAAGTCTTTATATATATTCTTTATCAGCGTCACCTCCTGAGTCGATATAGCCATGTCCGTCTGTCTGGCTGCCTGGCTGGGAAAACTGAGCAAGATTATTCAATGAAATTTGATAGTCTGTCTCTGTCGTCAAAGTTAGCTTGATTTATTGAAAATGAGCGAAATCGGTCAATGGACACGCTTAACGCCCAAACAAAATGCAACTTTAGGAGTAATTTTTACGATAATGCAACCAAAATACCCATAAGTACTAGGAATGGCTAGCGCAAGCTCTGAGAAAAAACTAGACGAATTCGAACAAGAGGGCGTAGCACCTACCATATAAGCAAAATCTTCAAAGTGCTAAACTGAAAACGTTTTTTGAGATAATCCAACTAAATTCCACAAAAAAACAAAATAATTGAAAACCCTTTGAGCTATATTTATAACTAATAATTTTATCTAAAACTTCACAATTGAGGGGGTTAGAAGCAAAGGGGTACAAGTGACAAATTACGAAAAATTGAGTTAAGTATGAGAATAGGCAGTGGGAGCTTTGCTTTATGTATGAAACAAACAGTACCTAAGCTTTTGAGTTCCTACACCTTTATTGAGCCCCATTAAGGTAAACCAGTTCACAAAATTATAGTTTTGCTTTAAAACAAAATTCAAAAAAAATTTTTTCTAGTAAATAAGAAGCAAAGTTAGCGCAGCGTAACTTCTAACATAGGTTAAGAAAAAATTAAATACCTCAATTTTAAGAATCATTGAAAAATTCCCTTTTTAAGTTATTTTTTAAAAATTTTCTAGAGGTCTGTTTTTGAAAGTTATTAGTACTTTAATGAAAGTCTACCGCACTTGTACCCCTTTGCTTTTAAACGAGTTTAAAATATTGAATAAAATATTTTCGTTTTGAAATGAAAAGTAAAGAGTGCGGTAGGCTTTCAGTAAAATACTAATAACTTTTAAAAGCGGACCTCTATAAAAATTTTAAAAAATACCTTAAACAGAAAACGTTTTAAGGATTCTTAGAGTTATGGTACTTAGTTTTTTCTTCTGCTATGTTAGTTGCTACACGGTGCTAACTTTACTCCAGTTTTACTACAAAAAAAAAAATTTGAGTAAAATGGTGTAGGCTTTCACTGAAATACTAATAACTTTTAAAGGGGGACTCATAGAAAAAATTTGAAAACAACATTAGATGGAGCATACTTTAAATGTTATTTGACGCACAATATTTTATTTTTTAACTCACTCTGCAATTTATGAAGCATCGTTAACTTTAACTATATTTTACTCAAAATTTACTTTTTGTTACTTGTACCCCTTTGCTTCTAACCCCCTCAATTACAATATTCACTAAAAATTTTTGCATTTACTTAAAATTCTTTACTTTAAACTTAGTGCACTGCAATCAAATCAAAAATAATAATAGCCCTTATTGCACTGCAATCAAACCAACATTGAGATGCTTCACTATGCATAGCCTCTTTTATATTAGTTAATATGGTATGGTAGGAATCTTCGACTGAATTGTTTAAAATTGCTTTACCTGCTTGTCGTTTCCTATCGTTGTTTTCAACCCAACATTGTAAAAAGTTGGCGCAGGGTTAATTCATTATTTTCAACTTATATATAATTTATATAGGAAAACATCTTCCTGGGGGGTTTGAACCCCGTGTTCATTGGCCTGAGTAGAAGTAGCATTTCCTCTGCTTCTTTACATCACATTCAAATTGTTTTGTTCAGTAGCTTTGAAGTTGCTTTCACAACATCCGCGAAAAACCAAGAATTTCTGACCTCAATACTTTGTCCGAATTTCATAGCATCCTAGTTCAAGATACTTTGCCTGTTTATATATTTTTAAAAAGAAAACCTAAAAACGGGCCAGACTCGTTTATCCTTACGACTTTTGTAAGAATTTACGATCTTTCTTCATTCCAGTTGCGAACGTCTTTTATAGACGACCCGTAATCACAAATAAGAAACTCAGCAATTTTCTTGAAGCTAGAAACTTTTGGCAATGGACTAAAAAAAAAGACCTATTAAATTTTTACACGTAAACATTAAATCTTCGAAAATATTCTTCCAGCTCTTTTGAAACTGGGCAATACATTAATGTTAATAAAAGTATTAAACTATAGATCGTTCAGGAAAATTATCCACAATCTTAAATTTTTAAAAAGTTATAAAAAGTACGTCTGAAAAGACATTGACTTCACAACTCCTTCACTTACTTACTTCACAGAAAAAATTTTCGATCAATATGAGGAAATATTAAATGAATGGGCCGTTTAAAAACTTTCAAAATCTCTTAGTCAATTACATGGTTCAGATTCAGAGATTATTTTTCTGTTTCAAAAAAAAAAAAAAAAAAAACCTCAAAAAGTGAAAAAATTCTAAAATTTGTTGAAAAATGTCAAAAACTTTGACCAACCGAAAAAAAAAATTAAATTGTCCAATAATATTGAAAGATGTTGAGACAGTCAAAAAGTGTTGGAAAACCCAGATCAAAAAACTAAAAATTCAAAAAAAAATAATAATAAATCTTAAATGTGTAAAAATGGTCAAAATTGTTGACAAATCGAAAAAAATGTGAAATCATCGGAAAACATCTAAATCATCAACACTAAAAAAAAAATAAAGGTGATCAGCTATCATTTCAATTTCCGCCACTGTGCCAACATATGCATGAGCAAAAACAACAAGAAAAACCAAAACTATTTATTTTGCTTTAACCTGCTCAACGCTTGCGAACTATAATTAACATTTGAATGGCTTTGACAGCATGACGTCTATAAACTTTACGATTTGTTGGTGATTTGTTTGAAAATCAGCTGATGGGCTGTGTGATGATTCACAACAACATGTTATTTGGATAAAAATTAAAACAAAAAAAAAAAAACATTCACTATGGAATGTAGATAGATAAAAATGGCATACATATTCATATGTATTAAATACACAAACAAAGAAAACAAACAACAACAGAAAAACCCACAAATCCAAATAAAAGCAACAAATTTCATACAGTAAAGATATGGGCGCAACTAACAGGCGAACAGCAGAAAGCAGGAGTGTAACAGCGATACAACAGCGTGTGAGTTAAGATAAAACCAGAAAAAACACAACAGCAGCAACAACAGCAACAACAATAATAACATAAAAGCGCACTGTAGAAAACAGGTGAATGGAGAAACACAACAACAACAAAAATCGCAAACATCTTCTTGGCACATTACACATTTTTTTTATTTATCTGTTTTTGCTTTTCTTTTACTTTTCTATTTTATTCTAATAATAATAATAAACGTATGAATCTTTGACGCTGTTGTCGCATGTAACAGAGGCGTAGCCAGTGGAAGCAAGAGCAACAACAACATGTTAACATGTGCGCGCTATGAAAACAAAAAGTAGCAGTGGACAAATTAAAGGGGGCAAAAATGTAAACAAACACAACAGATTCTGCTCCCATGGGTTAAGCTTTCAGTTTTGCCATGTCATGTTTTGGCAACGTTGTTTGTGACACATGTTTGTTTTTTTTTTTTTTTTTGTGACCACCCTAATCGTTTTGTTTGTTTTTTTCAAGTTTCCATTTCTTTGTTCATACATTAGGAGAGGAGAAACACTTCAAAAAACATTCTGAAGTGCTTCTTTTTCAGTTCCATAAGAACCATTCCACCTTCTTCCCAATTCCACTTTCACACGAAAGTGGATATGAAGTGGAATGCAAAACTTTTTCAAAAGTCCCCAAAACTAATGAGGGGCTGTCCATAAACTCCGTGACGCTAAAATTCGCTAAAATGAACCCCCTCCCCCCCCTATGTGACAAAAAGTGACGCTGAACCAGAGCCCCTCTAGCGTCCTGTGACGGCAACCAAACCCCCTCCCCCTAAACCATATTTTTTTTTTAATGCATATACCAATGCAAAAGTTGTTTAAGTTGCCTTTTGAGCACACTGTGCAATGCTGAATAGCTGAAAAAAATAAATTCTCATTATAAGTTTCTATTTATTTTCATATTAATGAATCGAGCCCTAACCGCCAAAAAGGCTTAACCGAACCGATTTCAGATTTCCGTTTTTGAAAGAAATCGATAACTCGCGTCCATAGAATCTTTCCTTCAAATTTCATGACTGTAAAAAGTACCATCACGAAGTTATAGCGAAAGCAATTTTGACTTTTGCACTACAATATGTATGCAAAGAAAATTAAAAAAAAAAGTTCTACTGTAAAATTTGTTTTTTTGTCGGTTAAGGCTTGATATATTTAGTTACACTAGTTTTGTAATTTTTTTTTTAGAACTTTGAGTTGTTATATAATTATGATAATGACCGCTTTTCTAGTGAAATTTCCTTCATAAGCTACCATCATTAAACTGATGGTTTTTCAGTATATCGCTGACGTTTAACGATTCTAAAGAATAACATTTTATGTTTTCAAAATATTCCTCAGTGTGTCATAAATTGTTAATAATTATTTTTGTATGCAAAAATTACAAAACTAATATTTTTAAAATTGTAATTTAAAGTCAGTGGGTAATCAATCAACCTAATTGATGAAGCCTCTATTCCGACTACATTGATGGGGTTGCATCAAATTGAACTAGGTACTGTAGAGGAGTACACGGAATGTAGACGAAGCAGTTAAAAATCAAATCTAGAAAAGACCTTTCAGTGGTACCGTTATTTAAGAAAACGGCCGAAATTTAAGAAAAAATCCTTGAAGTCCCTATTTCGATCAAATTAATAGAGTTGCATCAAATTGAACTTTACTGTAAAAGAATACACGGAATGTAGATGTAGCATTTGTAAAAAAGTCCTTTCAGTTGCACCGAAATTTAAGAAAACGTCACGCGGAACTCGTGTAGCGTTCTTATTTTTAAGCCTCGTTTTAATTTATATAATATGGATTTCCATCAAATTAAACTTAACTATGAAAAAGCTCACGAAATGAAGTTAAGAACACTATTTAAAAATATGTCATTCGTTCACTTTCTATTAAATTATTAAATAAATTATGAAATTCAAAAAAAAGCATTCAATTTTTTTTTATAAAACTTTCAATAAAAAAATTTAAATTTTCGGGCAAAGCATAAAGGTTAAACCTGAACCAATGAAGCTTAATTTTGCCAAACTTACAAATTTATTCTCAATGACCCCTTTTAAAAATTTCTTCAACAAAATTTAAAGTTTATTTTTTTTAAATTTCTCAAAACTCAGTACTTTTATAAAAATTTAGAGAATTGAAATGATTGAGTTACATTAAACACAAGTTCAAATATCTCGTTATATACACTAACATTCTTATTTGCATATTTTGTACATTTATTTTATAATCAGGCCTAACACTGAATACTCTGTAGATTCGATAATCGTAAGGACTACGGAAGTACTATTATTGAATTTAAAGGATTGCGATTATTAATTTGAAGTTCTTAGGTTCAAAACGGCCTTTTTAATCAACTAACGATACTTCTCTGACAACCAAATCGTAAAAAATTAAGAAAATTAGATGTTCTTATACCTTTGAAAAACTTAAGTTTAATTTTAATTTTTTTCTTCTGAAAAACAGGTTACTTTAAAAGCCGTCCCGCGACGTTTGCTGGAACCCCCCCTCCCCCCTGTGACTAAAAGTGACGCTTGCTCGAGCCCCCTCCCCCTCCCCCTCCCCCTAGAAGCGTCACGGAGTTTATGGACAGCCCCTGAGTTTATGATACGACTTTTCAATTAAATTTGCTTTTTAAAGCTGTTTTGTTTATAAAATTTAAATAAAAAGTACACACATACGTGTATAAGTTCCAGTTTTTTTTCTATTTTATCAAGTGATACTAAATCTTTATTGCATAATTAATACTGTAAATATTGTTAAACTGAAAAACTCTACCCAATGTACACAAAAACGGATGAGGATCCGCTTCAAACCCGTTACGTGTTCATAAAGGGATATAAAACGTAATCCGCGGTAACGGATCCATTTCGAACCCGTAACGTACATCAGAAACGAATTCAAAACTGATTTGCTTTTAATAATGTTAATGCTGTGTTTTAACAAGATTTGGATTAAGTTAAGCTGCTATAAGGTGGAGTTGTTACAGTATTGGCGGTACTTAAACTATCACCAGAATTTTCTATGTTAAAATTCGGATTGCTATTAGCAGCAGCAGTAGTTTGTAGTATGGACATAATTGAGTTTGTCGTAGTAATTGTCGTACTGGTTGTCGTTATCGACGGCGGTATTACGGTAAGATCGTGTTTTAATCTGATATGTTGTATTACTTACTTATAGGATTGACAACTTACCTCTGCCTCAACCAAGTTGTTTATTGTTCATAACCACTGAAGACTTAATGAAACATTTAAACTTGAAGAGAATATCTATAATCTGAGGATTTCAATTGAGAAGATAAGTAGCTTTAAGACACTGTATAACAAAACAAATTCGTTGTAAGATAAGTAGAGAAAATAGATGAATGTAAGAAAAAAAAAGTTACCAAAAAAAAAAAAAAAGACCAAAAACCTAAACAAAAAAAAAAAAAAAAAAAATAGACAAAAGATTGGTTAATACAAGTAGGAAACTTGCAAATAAGTAAGTTTTAGAAAAACTAATTAGTTTTAATTAATTTTGAAAGAAAAGACACTAAATAGAACTAAATAATTATTAATGATTGTTAATAAATTAGAATGACAAAAAAGATTACTTACGGACCAGAATATCTCCATAAAGTCCTTTTAATCTTTTTATTTTGCTTCATAAAAAATCGACCCGATCTATTGTACATCTAATAAGCTGATAGTTTGATTTATTTTTATAGGTGGTCTCTCTTGGACATCCGTTGAGCTATAGTGTATATGAAGCAATCCACGCCAAGTGCACCAGCTCAAAAATTTTTTTTCCCGATTTCGCTCAAATTTGGCAATATTGTAGATCCGGTGTGCGAGAACTGGATTTGGTCCTAGTACCATTTGCTCTTAAAATACAGGGTGTTGAAGTTGGCGTTTTTAGTAATTTTCATGAAAAGGGTGTTTTTTCAAAAACCTATAGCACTAAAGATTGTAAATTGATAAATCTTAGTTACTGGTCCCATTCATTTTGAAGTTTTCTTTTTATAAAAAAATATTTCTTGATGAAAAAATTTTTTACACTTTAAAATACTTTTGAATTTATTTTAAAAAAACCCCACTTCGATTTTTTTTAAAATTACTCTAAATTAAAGCATAATTTATAAGCTTTAAAATGATGTATGACTCAAGATGGGATTCGGGCGCTAAATGGGAGTTTTTGGCTTTTGAACGCCCGTGGAAGGCAAAAATCTTTTTTTACGAAAAAAGTGTACAAGGCATAAAATGCTTAGAATCATCAAGGAAATAAGTGTGAAATTTTTTGGGAATTTTTTGGAATGTTAAAAAAAAATTTAATTCTTAAAAAAATTTAAAAAAAAAATTTTTTCAAAAATTATTCAAAAAAAAAGTTTCCAAAAAAGTTTACAACAAAATCGTTTTTGCAAAATATCTCTGAAACCAAGAAAATTTTTTATCATGAATTTCTAGAACATGCAATTGCCTATGAAGGTCCCTACGAGCGTCATCATTCATCCGACTTACCGTGCATGAGATATAGCGATTTGAAAATCAACATATTTAATACGCCGCATGTCTTTTATTTTTCTATTCATTTTGTAATTATAGTCGTTTCCAACGCCAACTTCGTTGTTTTGTCATAGTGTTCATAAAAATATATCTACTTATTAAAATTTTGCTTTGTTATTAATACCAACAATTGTTAAGAAATGTTATATCATTATTATATGACCTTATTATTATGTTTTGTGTTTTAAGAAAAACTTGAGAAAGAGTCAGCCGTCTAGAACTGATAAGAAACTGACTTTATATTATTTTTTCTTATCTTTTGTTTTTATATACCCTGTTATTCCAGCAGGTCTATGCTTTGCATGGATTTAAACTATTTATAATCAATCATCTTCTTATGCATATTGTATTTTAACATAATAAGAACAAATTTAAAATTTTAATCATTTTGGAAATATAATTTAATATACATATTGTACTTTGGACCTGATAGTTTCTGCTTGTATGAATGTTGTCAATAGTGAAAAACAAACTAAGACCATATAACTCTTTCAAAAACAGACTGTGGCGACAAATTGTATTAATCTCTTTGTACCTAAGAAAGTACTTAAACTTGTTAGGAGTTTAAGGTCTAAATATCAGCATTAATCCAATTACCAAATATTCACTTACATTTTAGTTTAACCCACATCACAATGGGTACATCCCTTCCGATGTACATTGCTACATTCAGTTTCCAGTGCGCATAACTATCAATTGATATGACAGCGAAGAAAAAAAATTGGAGATTCTCCAATGCCAAAATGTTGCATTTTTTCACTTTTTCCCATATACATACTTATGTGTTATACGCACAGCAATACAGATTAGCATGTATGAATGTACAATATACACATTTACATATGTACAGTGACAACCACAACTACAACAATAACGGCGGCACCAACAAAAGCATTACAATAATAATCCATAGCAAAGATAATAGTAGTAGAGAAAGAAGAAGCAGAAAAAAAAAAATGAAAACCCAAACATGAAAAAAAAATCTTTCAAAACACTTGCTACACCCAACTGTGCGCCCGTTACTTTTTGTCATATCTATATGTTCAAATTATTATAATGCCGGAAAAAAATCTGTTAAGTCAAACAAACAGACAGACCTAATTAACATAGTATATCTATCATCAAGTTATTATCTTTTTTTTGTTGTTTTTTTATAAATTGTTTATAAACAATTTATGTTATGGGTCGATTTTAATTTTCAATAACTTTGGCTGTGTGCGGTAATTTATCCGCTCATTTATTGTATCGCTAAATATATGCACATTTACTTTTGTTGTAGTTGTTGTTGTTGTTTTGTAATTGCATTAACCGATTTGTTTTAAATATAGGTCAGGGTGGAGTGAAAAATAAGTTTTTTGCACAAAAATTGTCTTAGACATACGAAGTTTGATGCTTTTCTTTCTTATCTCTGATCTGAGAGATGACATAAAATATTGTGATTTCAAATCTGTCCAGATTTTTTTCAACACATATTATCGTATATTATGTCCATCAACCCCAGTCGAATAAAAACATTGTTCCCATCACCTTGTACTCTCCAACATTCCAAGTTTTTTTTTTTCATCTATATTTTGGGCTCACGAAATTCTCCCACTTTTTTGCATTTTTTTTTTTTGTGTTGCTAGTGCATCCAACTATTAGTTTTGCAATGTCTCATCATCCATAAACCATATCCTGAACAACTTTTCCTACTAAGGTACAAGTATATAATAAACAAAGTATTTTTTAAAATATTTCACCAAGAAATTTATTAAAAAAAGTTGCCTTGGAGCGACCTTATTCGCCCGTTCCCTTCCCCCTCTACGAATGTATGTGTTTCCCAATTTCGTCTATCTTTGTCAAATAGTTTCAGCGGTATGAAGATTATTTTTTAAAGTAAATAAGTGGATAGATGTTTCCCATTTCATGCAAGAAAGTAGACAAATGAGGAAAACGACGGACGGATAATACGTTTTTTTGATATGCGGGGAGAGACTGAAGGAATTTTAAAGAATATTTTCCCTGAAGCTTTACCGGATAGACATATCCCTCAAGCTATATCGGATAAGCAAAAATCACGCAAATGAGTTGAATGGCTCTCAAGTTTTTTTAATTTCTCGAGTGAAGCCGAAAGAATATCGAATTAAAGTTTGTTCTAAAACGTCTTTGAAAGAAAAAAAATTAATGAAAATTGGATAAATGGTTCTCGAGTTATGGAGATGCAGACAGATAGATGTTGTTTTTGGTATGAGTAGTAGTATGATGAAGGGTTGTTCAAAAAGTTTGCGGAACAGAAATAAAAAAATTAATTGTAGTTGTAAAAAGAACTTTAGTTATTATACCCTACACCCAGGGTATATTCACTTTGTCCTTCCGTTTGTAACGCAGAGAAGGAGGCGTGGCAGGTATGGAAAACTATATATATTCTTGATCAGCGTCACCTCCTGAGTCGATATAGCCATGTCCGTCTGTCTGGCTGGCTGGCTGGCTGGGTGGCTGGCTGGGTGTGTGTGGAAATACATTTTTTGGGAAAACTGAGCCACATAATTCAATGAAAATTAGTATTCTGCCTCCGTCGTAAAAGTTAGCTCGGGGGATTGAAAATGAGCGAAATCGGTCAACGGACACGCCTACCTCCCATACAAAAAATATATTCAAAATGCAATAATAAGAGCATTATTTGCAATAACAGAAACAAAATACACATAAATACTAGGGAAAATAAGTATAAGCTCTGAGCAAAAACTAGGCGAATTCGGACTAGAGGGCGTGGTACCTCCCATACAAACAAAAGTATCAAAATGTTATACGGAAAGCGTTTTTTGAGATAACCCAACCAAATTACACTCAAACACTCTGATTTATAAATGCAAGCTATACGCAAGATCTGGGTAAACTCGGACAAGAGGGCGTGGCACCTCCCATATAAGCAAATGTTTCAAAATTATATAATGAAAGTGTTTTTTGAGATAATCCAACCAAATTTCACTCAAACACGAAAAACATTAATCGTAAATTCTGAGCGTAAAGTAGGTTATGTACGATTTTTTAAGGAAAACCTTGCTGAATTTTACTCAAACACTCAGAACAGTAAATGCAAGCTCTACGCAAAATCAAGGTAAGCTCGGAGGTGAGGTCGTGGCACTTCCCATATAAGCCATTTGTTCTTATACTCTCCTAATAATATACTTGAAATACAGTGTAGGGTATTTAGTTTTTGGCCAGGCCAAAGATACCACCCTTACTAGTTTTTTTTTTTTTTTGTATAATTTCCCACTACTTCAATATACTTATTCCAATGACTCTCTTATTTACACATCCTATCGGTGCGGTAGTTTTCCGAATGATCTGAAAACACTCCTCCATAGAATCTATTTATTTGATGGAAATAAATTTCAAAGAAAATAATTTTTGTGGCATGAAAGAGAACTCAGACGGCGCTAAATCCGACATATAGGGTAGTTTTTGTAAAAATTCTTAATCAAATCACTTATTCTGGACGGATCGTTACCATGCCGTGAACTATCGTTAAATATATCGGTGTCATTCCCTCAAGACTCTAAAGTACTACTTCATTTAACTTAATGATAGCCAATACTATGGAAAAACTTATCAAAAATTTGTTTGTAGGACAATAAACTTTGAGAAAGAATGGGTTGAATAGCTCTAAAAGGCGTTGTAACTAACGTTTTAAGAGATCTTCTCTTACAGATAAATTCCATCATTCTGATTTTAGAGTATTAAATTTAGATTAACAATAAGGAGGTTATCATGAATAAATATTCCTAGCAAACTTTTCTGCATTCTCCACTGCAGTCTGAGAAAAATTCTCCATATATACGGAAAAATTTACAGAAACATATAAAGTTTTTCTGAGTATGATGAGGAAATATTAGACACAAGCTTTGAAATTCTTATAAAAACTGCTACAATTTCTATTAAGAAAGCATATAAAAAACTCTACAAATTCTAAAGAAATTCCGAGTCCTTAATTTTTATGTGTTAAAAGAGAAATATTCATAATCTATATTTTATCATCCCCTACAATGTTGAAACACTGTTTTAAGAAAAGAAAATGATAGTTTCAGTTCACTAGTAAATTTACTTTTTGATTCGTAATAACTTTTTCGCTACGTATTTGTTTATATACGGCATGTCACTTTGTTCTTTTGTTTTGATGCTTGGTGTAAGGTTCAGTAATTTGATTCAAAACCACTATGAGAACGCAATTTCGAAAGAAATCCCAAATCCCGATCAAAAATGGCAACAAAACAATATGCTATAACTTCAAAAATCTCAAAATGATTAACCGAAACTAAAACCCCCCAACCATAAAATAGTCTTGTATTTTTTTTTGGAAAAATTTTTTAACAAAAATTTGTAGTACTTCAAGAAAT